>JAVKLA010000054.1:14334949-14414122 GCA_034782735.1 Sagittarius serpentarius | reverse complement strand
TGCCCCCCAAGATGGCCGTGACTCCGTGGGGAAGCCCGCGCTGGAGCGGTCAGTGCCTGAAGGACTGCAGCCCGCGGGAGGGACTCACGCTGCAGCAGTTCGTGAAGAGCTTTCTCCCGTGGGAGGGACCCCAGGCTGGAGAAGTTTGTGGAGAAGGTAGAAGCACATCTACCTATAATTTAAAAAAGTTCTTATTGTCTTAGAAGTATTCTCTATAAGTAAGGTTTCTAACATGCCTGAAAAGGAGGCGTGTAGATTATACTAGTAGCTCAAATGTAGTGCCCACAAATATAGCTACCTGCTCCTTGTAACAGGTTATTATTTTCATAACCAACCACCAGCTTCTGTTGAATTTTTCCCAACTCTAAGAAAAATCAAAATTTTCCACAATTTAATGACACGCATCTATCTGTGGAGTAAGTTTCTAGTAAGTATACGTAAAGCCAAAGAAACTGGTCTTGCAATGTTTGAGAGATGCTTGGTGTTTCCAATAGTATCTCAGTAAAACTTCTCTAAGCATCTACAGTTACAGATTCTGGCTACATTATGGTGGGGAGCGGTGGAAAAGAAGCAGAAATGAGCTAAAGTCAAGTCAGTCATTAAATTACTGACATTTTTTCCATAATTACGTATGAGCAGTTATGGTGACCATAAGCAGGCTCAGTTACTTGCTTGCTTCTTGCAGTCACGATGGCGTCAGCCTGACCCAGGGTGTTCGACTGGAGTAAATGGCAGCAGTCAGTGGTGAAGCGTTATGAGAGAGCTTACAGATTAAACATTCAGGCAAGGTATAAAACACAGGATATTTAAAACATAAGACCTGTTTTTATCAATACCCTGGGCTTACCGTAAGTACTCCTTACAGGTGCTTTAATTTTGGAGGATGGTGGAACACAGGCATCCAAGCCCTTTCCCCCACCTTGACACATGTGGATGGGGGTTGGAGCACACTTCCAGGCATTAAGTGTCTCTGAGCCTGGAGTTTAAGAGTAACACTGACCTGCAAAACCAGAAGGGAAGGAATCAGATTTGGTAGGACCATGTCAAAAGAAGTTATTTCACTATAGCCAGCTCATTATAACTAGTGGATTGCTTTCTACTGCCAGTAAATATTTCCACAGATGTGTGAGACTTGCTAGGATCCACGATTATTAGCTATAATGTTATAGACATAAATGATGTAAGTTACAATGTTGAGTCTTCCCCTCTATGTTAGCATATCTCAAGGAAGGAGCCACCCCTGAAAATACACTTGTTTTTAAAAAATGTCCTAAGAAACATCCTCCCTTACTTTCTGCTAATGATCTGAAATGAGCTCAGGCTGTTTGTCAATGTGCTCCATGCTGCTGGTGAAGCAGACTATTGAGAGTCTAAAACTGAAACACCACCCAACAAACGAACAGCTTTTCAGCAGAGAGCAAAGGAACTTTTTTCTGCTTCTCAATTTAAGATATCACAGCATGACAGCAGTCATGACTCATCGGTTGACTTCTCAGTGTTCTGAGCTCTGGAAGATATATTAACAATATTAAAGGACATCTGGATATGAAGGCTCCTCTCCTCTATTTCCCGCATGTCCTGGGTTCTCAAGCTGCCTGTGTGGCACCCAAGTCAAAGACCAAGGGATCAGTCATCACTGACCTGGATCAGCGAGGGAGGGCTGGGAGGACATGGCAATGCAGGAACTGCGAGGGTCTCTCCAGTACGGCAGAAGGACAAGGTCTCCTGGAGGATCCGCTGCATTTATGGGGATCAGGAGATAATGGCAATAATCACACCTTGAGGTAGGGAAAGAGAAAGATGAGATTAATTGAAGTGGAAGAAGCCAGAACAGCCTGGCAGTGGCTTTGATTTTGTTTTCTCCTTGAAGTTTCTGACGGTAAGAGGGCTGTGATGGCAAAGATGCCAGAAACAAAAGGTGTTGCAGACATCTGAGCGTGAGGACTCGAACAGCAGGAAATAGTTCAGGGTAAGCTGCCTGCAGTTACTTGAACAAACAGGATCATTTGATTTGTTTTGTCACTGAAAAAACTCAGTCCCTCTGAAGGGACAAGAACTGTCTGTAGTTTTTCAGGAATCCTGTGAGAGAGAGCCAGACTTGCCAGGTATGCAGTTGTTACCTCCAACACACAAGAGACTGTCATCAGCCTCCAACACACATCAGACTGTAAACAGCCTCAAAAGGAGGCTGAAGAGAAAGCTAGGAGAGCTGTCTCTGGAGCTCAATGATATAACCTTAAGATGTCATGACATTAAATTCACGCCTGACAAAAAGGTTTTGATAACTTGCAAGTCTGAATTTAGGAAATCAGAAGAATAAATGCAGTGTATTTGGTTGCCTGAGTCATTCTCGGGTGACTTTGACCTTTCCTTTGCTGCAGTTACTAACCAAAGTGAGGGGAAAGCACAGGAAAAGAAAATCAGTAATTTTCATATAGATCCAATATCTGCCATCCAGTCTTTTGGCACAGAGCTACAGTAGGCAGCCTGTAAATTGTGGTGCACAGTTTGCAAGACAGCCACTTTTATGGTTCCAAGAAGTCCTAAAATCATCCTCTTCTGGAGAAGGGATACTATTGTCAAAGCCAGAGCATATCAGCAACCTCCCGCTGAACGGCTGCGGGCACAAAAGGAAGGACCAACGCATGGGCGGCTTGGTACCAAGAGCTCTGTTACCCACTTTGCTGCCGGGTAGTCCAAGTTTGGAGCAAGCCTTCTCTCCAATATCTCCTCAGGGACTGAGAGAGCTGCCGGAGCTCACCAGCTGGATACGGCAGAGACTTGAGAAAACTCCCTTTTCCAAACAAGTGCAAAGGCACCTGCGGCTGGAATGGACACGTACCCTATGACTTGAAGACAGAAAGGTTATGCTCCGTCCCAGTTAACCGTGTTGCTACTAAGCACTCTCTGTGCCATTCAGAATATGCAAATACTATTTAGAAGAACAGGCTGCAAAGTCAAACTTTTCTGAATGTCTAATCTTAGCATTTTTGCCAGAAGTATTTTCCCTCTCCTCGCGGGCTACAGCTGACAAATGGCAAAGAAAAATATCTGTTGAAGGTGGAAAAGTTTGTATAGCATGACCTGGACTGCTAATTTTGCCTGTAAATAGAATCTATCTTTTAATAGAAAAAAAAATCATAAAAACGAACCATAACAATGCAAACTCTATTAGACTTTGCAATCGAGCTGTTAATCTTAGAGAATGCTTCCTTTTCCCATACCGCCTAAGTCACCTCTAGCATATTTATGTCAAGTCATCTCTCTCTCAAACACACACACACACCCCCACACCCCTGCATGGGCAAAGAAATATTCTGCAAATGAGCAAGATGCTAATACAGGTTTCATTGCATTCTTTAACAGTAATTTGATTATTAATTTTGTTTTTTCTTGAAAGACAGATGAAAGCACTAATTTTTTCTCCTTATGCATTGGCTTAACAATTTGATTTTCAAAAAAATGTATCACACTCTAGAAAGAACCAGCACAAAAATTGGTAATTGTAAAACACAACCCTAATGTCCATGCTTGAGCTCCCATTACTAGCACCATAACAAAAGTTCATCATCAGGAAAAGTGACGGCAGACGTACATATTTCTCAGGGTCAGACATTTCAAAGCTTTGTTTCTACTGCATAAGCTATTAGCTCAGAATTTTGCACCCTTTCCAGAGATTTCCTTGAACACACTAATATGCTGGAAAGTATTGCCTAGTGCTGAAGTTTCCAAATGATTATACAGGAGGAGCTCCTTATTCTCATTCCAGTCATTTACACCAGACAACATGGCTGTGGCAAGCAGAGTATTTGAGTTCCTAACCTCAGCTGAGGCTGGGAAATTCCCCTGTGATAGAAATAATAAAGTCAAAAACCTTTTCTTTGAACTTTTTTTTTTTACAAGTTTTGGCAAAGGTGACCTGCCGGAGCAGAACGGGATTATCTGGAGCACATTTACAAGTCCTGGAATTTTAGGGTCCCAAAAAGCACAGCAGGCTGTGGGGAGGCTGATAATTAAATTATTAGGGGCCATAATTAAAACAAGCTCTCAGGTATGATCAAGTAACACTGACATCTAGCAAGAAAACAAAATGAACCCTTACAGCCAACCTTAGCACTCCTCCTCAGAAAGCAGAAACATTTCTACATTCATTTTGTGCAAGAAAGAAGCTGCTCAGATGTCTGCATCCATGCTTGAAAATGTACAATGCAACACGTGACAGGTATCTGCAGCTTTCTGAAGAAGAAATATTGATTCCATTCTAATAAATAATAAAAATGCAATAGACCTTCTGTGACACAATAGGTTAATGTATTACATTAACTTTTTGTTTGGAAAAGCAACTTCCGAAATTGTTTCATATGATACCTGAAAATAGATTTAAATTGATCAAGTTTGTAAAATTTCTGTAGCTAATCCAGTTGACAAGTCAACATTAAGTTATGCAGGTCTCAAACATAAGTCTTATGAAAATAGCAGCTGATTTCTCCTAGTTTTATCTTAACTCCACATCTTGTTCCAAATCATCCACAAATGTGGCAGGAATGCCTTCTACAACTGAAATAGCTCTTTTAAGGTTAAGGTGTGTGGACAAGAAGAACAATTTTGATGAAATTTTGAAAAACTGAAATAAATACATGTAACTTTATTTATTTTTAAAAGTTTGTTTCATAATCCTGCACAAACTAGGAAACACTTTTTTCTGCAAAGTCATCCTGTTAAAACTAAACTATGAGCAGCAAGCATCCCAAAACCCTTATGTGCAAAGCAAACTCATGTCTGATTTTTTAAAAAAATTTCTAGTATGTAAAAGTAACAAAGGTTTTTCTTAAAATCTTTCAATTTGTAGTCTTCCCTCCACCTGTAGAGCCAAAGTAATATTATACCAACATAAGCCTGAAAACATATTGCCAATATTAATTAAAATTGAAAGAACCTCCATCATGAGTTTTTCCCTTCTTTTTTGTTGAAATCCATGTCTTGAAACAATTCTGAAATGACTCGGGTTAGACTATCCAGCACTCCTTTCCAATTCTGTTTTGGAAAAAAACCCCAACCAACCATCAAAAAATTTCAGAAAATTTCTGATGCGCTGCATCTTACTAATTCAAATCATGGATTCAAGCAGCTCATATCTGCATTCAAAACACTAGGTAGACATGTCCAAGAAATATTGCTAATTCCAAACAGAAACTGTGTAATTTCCAAACGCAATGCATCAGGCAAAACAATGATTACCACCCACATGTCTCAAATTACAGATAAGCTATCAGACCTACTGTCTAGTCTGGAGTCTTCTCTATACCTACTTTGTTAGGAAAGAAAAAAAAAATGATATAAATTTTTCTCAAACAAACCTCCAAACCAACACCCAAACTTTTCTTGTCTTTTGAGGAAAAAAGATTTAACAAAAAAGGCATCAGAGAGAAAACTTCAGTATCCAATTATGTCTTCTCTGATCTCATGCCTCTGATTCATGGCATTTCTTATGTTAATAAATATTAATACACCTTACATTACTGGCAGAAATTTAAGTAGAAGGTATTGATGCTGGCAGTAAATTGTGTTTATGTAAATGAATAAAGCAAAGTTAAACTCAATTTGGTTGTTAAGGTACATTGGATTCTACTGAAAAGACACTAAAATCTGAAATTGTTAATAGTTGTTCACTAACCCCAGCATGTGATTCCAAGGAAGCATAGCTAAGAATGTAATGAGTTATTGATTTGATGTGGACACACTTACCAAAATTTGATTGTGAAATTATATGAAATTCTCTACCTGAGTTGGCCAGTTACTGGCAACAATAATTGCTCTCCTTGCTGTCCTGCATATGCTGATTTCTAAGATTAAATTAATTGTATGCAGTTAATCCCATAATGATATTTCAAAAATACCGAAAACTGTCAAGCAACACATGATGTTTTGCTCACATTTCACTAAGAAGTCTTTACAAAGAGGCATCAATTTAAAACAGAATATTATATTTGAAAAGGAATACTAGTATTCTTGAAGAACTCATTCTTTCTACAATTTAGTAAGCTATTATATTATCTCCTTGAATCATTTTTTTTGTAAATTTGAGGTTTGCAATGAGGAGAATAACAGCTAATTTGCTATTCAGTCGTCTGATTCTTTGTCATTAAATATAAGTTTTAATGCATTTAAAAATCGAAATTTATATTATCTAGCTGTACATATGTTTTCATTTACCTATCAATACTGAAAGTCAGTGTGGAAACATTTCTCATTTTTTCATATGAGAAGAAAATCCAAAAATCAATGACAGGCAATAGAGAAAAATGTATCTTCAGTCTCCAAGCTTGTAATTTCTCCTCTACTTTTATATACATGTAATTTCTTTGATCATATTGAACTACCCTTTATTTCTATTGTACAAGATTTTGAGCCTGGAGAGACCTGTATTTCAGTGCAACTGAGGTCAGCGGGATGTCACACATGCTTCAAGCCGGTATCAGTGTAAGTACTGCTCAAGCCCTAAGTGCAGGAAAGTATTTTCACAAGAGTAAGATCTCTCAGTAAGATCACTTAAACTTAATTTAAAAGGGCTGGACAAATGTTTCTGTCTATACACACAACTCTCATCCCTCAGAATATTACCCAGGACAGAAAAAAAGTTTCTACAGTGTTTAAATCTTTATGTATATTTGCTATGAAATGACCAAAAGAATGCAATACAAAAGCCAAAAGGAACAAGGTAACGAGAACAAGCTGGAAATCTCGACATTACCAGACAGTTTTTATTATTTTGTGTCTAAAGAGTGAAAGAGGTATGAAACGTCAAAATAAAAGGAATCTGATATTCAATAAATATTGCACAAATATTGCTAACAAGAACACGCATGTCAGCAAGAGTGTAAGATTACATGGAGGGACTGCTGAAAATGCAAGCAAACAGAAATCCCAGGCAAAGACAGGCAACGCGAAGCATTCTGAAAGACACATTTACGGAACGCTGTGGGAATTTGTCGTGGTAAAGAAGCGGGGAAATGGAATGCAGAATTTTTGTCACTGGTGATTCCTGACTTTACCTCTGAGATTCCTCCTTTAATTACCTTAGAACGGGCACCTTGTGGAACGTACGGGGATACAAGGTAGAGCACGTGCAACGCCATCTTAGTCTTAGCAGATGTAGAACCACAAATATATGAGAGTTATTCTGAGGTTACATGAGGAGGAGAAGAGCAGAAAATATAGACTACAGACTTCAAACAATAAAGTTACTGGGAATAATTTCCTCGGGTGGTGTGCATTTGCATGATGGATGATTCCAAAAGTAAGCCTCTAGACAATTGTGCTAAGCAGCTGGTTCTGGAATCCTTCACAGAAATCATTGTCGACCACTCCGTCGAGTACTGTATCTGTGCCGGCTGGCTCAGAAATGGTGTAATATTTAAAGAAGGCATCGGAGGAGTCACAGGTGGCTGAATCCTTTGAAAAACGTAGACCTGAAATGGTCTGTCACTACTTGGTAACTGAAAGGAACTAAGATGACTCTATCGTATTTCTCACGTATTCAGGAGGAAGGGAAGAGAAGCATCGGTGCGCCCACAACAGACCATCCTAATAAAAAGTCTTGACGGAGTAGACACGTGCATACCCACTTTATGAATATGCATACAGGCTACTGTACATGTCGCTTCGACACACAACCCTGACTTATACAAAATGCAGTTCAGAGTGCCAAGAAGACATTATAAATGTCTAGTGACATCATTGTCAAGAAGCAGCATTTGATTTCAAAGTGTCACTGAATTTTAAATATGGAATACAACCACATAACATATTTTCATTTATCTCCATCAGTGTTTATGTCTTACCAGCTATAAATCCACTTAATTGAAAGAGATGTGAATTAATTTCTTCAGTTTTATTATTCATAGATAAATGTGTTATATTAACCAAATGGAAGGCTGTCAAAATACGGAAGGCAGTCTTTCTCATAGTTAATTTTTTTGCCTTTGATCATACGGACGTGCTTTTCAGTAGTTGTTCCTACAACTTATTTCATAGCATTTGTATACTTAACTAGAATGTTCTTGAAATCTGAAGATACTTCCTTTTGTAGTATTGCTTTTGATGTTTGCAATGTTAGCATTATTCACCATGCTAAGGTAATAATTTAACTGTCTGCCATAGGATTCTGCGTGTGCCATTGAACTACTAAGAGACAGAAGACTCGCCGTCTGTGAATTTAACATCGAAAGAGAAAAAAACGCAAGTTTTATCCTGTACCATAAAAATGTCTAACTCAACTGCAACCAGTTGTCCACCACGAACTGCTAGGATTTTTGTCAGGGCAAGGGTTACTTTAACACATTCTACTTGCGATTGCAATGTTCTTGAAGCATGCAGAGTCATATGTAAGAGGAGATAGAATAAGCAACTCAATTTCAAGCAATTATTTAAACACACTCTAAACTGCTGCAGCTCTGAGAAATAGCATTATCAAAAAGGCAAACTGATGTAAGGAGCGCAAAATTGTATTTTCTTATATTTATTCAACTTGTTATTCTGTTCAATCATTTTAAACTATTTCAAAGCCTGCCTAAAAATTCTCGGTTTATGATATCAACATTTTCACTATTAATTCCCTCTCAAGTTCTCCCTCAATGTTTCGTTGTTATAACGTTAACTTTTCAGGACAGATATTGCTTCATTTTATATAGCAGTGTACACACTTCAGGGGCTTAAATATAGACGTTCTGGAAATACTCTTCTATAGTTGAAGTACCATTGCCACTTAAGGCACATTTCTTAGTCTCGTGACGCATTGTTTTGGTAGCATAGGTCTGTTCCTACAAGTAGTTCCCAGTCTGGTCATGGTTTTAGACACTGTTTTCACCCTTCTTCGTTGCAGCCTTCATAGTAAAGAATCGTGACACAGGTGCCTGTAGAGCTACTCAAACTAGATGGAGAAGGTGCACGCAGCAAAAACTTCAGCCTCGCCTCTTGGAGAATTTTCTCAAGGAATTACAGTTACTGTACAGTAACTAGCTTTTCTCTTACATACTCTCCTTTCCTATTTTTGGGCATCTTCTGTATACAGAATTAACATTTTGGTCTGGAGTGTCCTTCAGGATAGTGGTTGTACTGTGAATGTCCTGGAATCTTCAGCAAACAATGTAAAAAGCAAGTCATCTTCCTTCACCTCTCAGTGCCTTCACCATAAAATAAGGGTAGTTGACATGGGCTGCACATAGGTCTCCTGCTGAAGCTGTATCACATGACCAGTGTGTTTACATAAGGGATTCCAATTAATTTAGACACTTCGCTGTAGGGGGAAATGAGTTAAAAAAACTTGCCAGAATGTCACTGTAAGCAGTGTACTAGGGATAGCACTTACCTAATTCACACATCAGACAAACTCACCCCAAAAAGCAAATCCCAATTTCAAAATTCAAAATAACCAAGACCCTTACACTGGAGACAAAGTCCTACATAAGAACAAAGAATGAAGATGAAAGTGAAGGAAGAAGAGCAACTGAATGTCCATTTAATAGCTCTGTTGATGTTCCTGAAATGTTATACCCAAAAAAGAAGTGACACAGAAAAATCCATAGCATTTGTCAGTTGGAATGACCAAATTAAGTGCCCTGAAGTTGTTAGGAGGCTGGTGATGTAATGGGGAAGTAAAGAGAGAAGGAAAAAACTTGTCAGGAACTTGTATTTCTTCCTTGATCTGGTTCTTGTTAGAGGGTTAAAAGAATTGCCTATAGTAAGGCTACAGCTTATGTTAGTTTGAATTTAGACTAAGTAGAAATGCTCAGATGACTTAAACTCTATTTATTTAAAAGTACGCAATAGTCTTATGATTTCAGAATGGTGGAACTTTGGTTATTTTCATCTTTGCTGACATTCCAGAAAAATGGTGTCAGAAAGGTCTGAACAACTTCACTGACTGAAATGCCAGAAGAATTTTTTTTTCTCATGCAGGATTTCCTCCAGTACTATTTTTGACAGAAGTTAACCTCCTCTGTGATAAAAAAATCTTAATTTCACCTCCAAATACTACAGAAATTTTTAAAGTGAAAACTTAGAAGAATCCCATTTGATAAAACTGTATCTTGTTTGGAAGACAATAATTTGGTATTTCTATTTGTACTGTTTTTTCTTATTAGCAGGTTTTCCTACTAAAGAACTTCTATTATTTGAGTTTTTATTTTTACTAGTAGGACTTTGCTCTATTTGGCAAGCTCTTTCTGAAATCTGAAACTAGCTGCCCTCCTTTTCTGAAGAAAGGGGCTTGTCATAGTAACACTGCTATGTCTGATTAAGTTCCCAGATGATCTGCTTAACTTTAACCAGAAGTGAGAGTAATATCCATCGGTTAAAGATTTTATCCACAACCCATACCTCCAGAGCAGACGTTATTATAGTAGCCTTGCAAGTATGCAGACGGCTGTCAAACACGGTGAAGACAGCTTTCTTGTGTTCATTCATCTGAATTATACTCCTTCTAGATCAGTCCCTCTTGGCTGGCAAGGAAGGAAAACATGGTCAGGATCTAGTTTTTGTTGCTGACATAGTTCTTGCAAGCTGGGGAGTTTCTTTTATGCCTTAAAAGGGTTAACACCAACGCTGGTACCAGGCTACAAATAATTTTAGATACCAGCAAAATAGAGCTTAGTACTGATACCATAAAAAGGAAAAAAATGCTGATGCTCACTAGTAAGTCCCCAGATTGAGCAGAACGTGGTAGTACAGGGGAACAGGGACAAATTACGGACTGTCATAGGAAAGTACTGGAGCAGTTACTATGAATAACAGCACTCTAGTAATCAACGGTGGAATCAGCAAGACTTAGACCACGCTCACCGCATGGGCAAGAACAGCAGTCAGTAGCAAGTGAGCACTGAGATACCAAATGATGTGCTGGTGGCTTTTATCATCAGCTGCTGAACAGGTCCTTGCTGAGCTACCCTTCGGATCAGTCAGGCTATAGAAGATTTATGGACCTTGAATCTAAAAGGCATCAAGGGAGATGGCTAGGAGACCAGTGTTACTTTGGTTTTGATATTCCTGATTTCCTTTGTTGTATAAAGATTTTATTTTTTTAAAAAAGGGGAAGGACCGGTTTTTAATACTTGTGAAAATCCTTGAACAACTAGATATAGCACTTTTTTCATGAGGCATAATCTTACGTTCTACCCTAACAAGTCCAGACAGCTGCCAAGTGCTTGGTCTTTTCTTGAACATTTGTTTTCTTTTTATTTTTCATAAGATACCTTTAAACTCTCTCTGCTCTTTGAAATAATTTATATAAATCTGAGGCAGTTTTGTCTGGATTAACATAACCAATTGTTCAATGGCATAAATAACTGAAACAGTGAATAATCCAAAATCTGAGAATTTAGGACAACTAAAATGATACCAGATATTCCTTTATTTAACAGATAACTCCTTTATAATAACACCATTAAAATACGTCACACTAAGTACCAGGAAGGACATGTAAGGTGATGAGAAGCAGCACTGAGTTTTATGTCTTTGGCTGATAGCACTGGGGTACGCAAAGGGAGGCTGTCCTTCCGCAGATGCTCCTGACAACAAAACCTTAAGCTCAAATTCTATGGGGGAATACACATGAAAAAAGGAGCGCTATAACGGGCAGAATAAATATATAAGTGGGCTAAGATTGCAACCTCTTGGTTTTGATAACAAAGCCATTACATGGTCTCCAAATGGAAACACAGGCACTCAGGTTTCTTTTGGTTTTGTGATTTGTGCGAAGCAATGTGCGTCCCTTTGTGTAGGAGACAGAAAAGACAGCAAACCGTCAACGTGCAGTTCAAATGTGTTTGCATTGCACTATCCATGTTTGGAGCATTCTTTTTAATGACTTTAAAATGAGGAATAGCATAACCAAATGTATTTATTGCATGAATAAACTTCTAAGGGCTTAGCCTCAATGTGACATTTAAGAAATATAAAGAATGCAAACAATTGCAACAAAATAACTTCAAAATTGCTTTTCTTAATGCATAGAGATCTAAATCATTTTAGGAAAAATCAGTTGCATAAAAAGGCTGTGTAGTCAACACAGCATTAAAAGTCCTTCTGTGATTTCCTTTTGAAAAAGTGCCCTGCCCTAACCTACCTATATGAAGGTCCAATAACTTTATATGAGCAGCAACATACTGAGGAATAAAACCAAACCCAAAAACTCAACAAAACAAATTTATGGACTCTATAGGGACTGCGTTCTCTTTCACCATGTCTGTTCACAGGAACAGCTCCCCCACAAATTTATTCGCATGTTGAAGTGTGGAGAGTGTCAGGACCACTTTCTAGTTTATAAAAGGCTTATAGTTTAAGGTCATATGATTTCAGGATACAAAAACATTTCAAAAGACAAATCTGATTTTGACAAAACATGCTAAAAATATTCTATAGTCAGGTCATTTAAAGTGCCCCAACTGAATTTTCATGAACTTGCCACCTACAAAAAATCTGCTGTTAGGGAAAGCGCTATGTATCTGTTAAGCATTAATGTATGAATTAATGAACGTGTCTCTGACTAACGCCAAGCCAAGAGAAAACATGATTTTTTTTTCTTCAGAAGCTGACTCATCATATATTATTTTTAATGATACTTTCCCTAAATGACAGTTTTCAGATTTTATGCAGTTAAAAACTCTTTATTTGAAGACCTTTTATATTTCAGTGACTTTAAAATTAGACAGACAAAGGCCTACCTGACAGTTTTTGCCTTTTCCACTTGACTGTTCAAATGGAAGAAAAAGGCCATCAACCTTTCCCAGTTCCTTACCCCTAGGTACAAGGGAAAGATCTAATCCATATGTTTTCAGCACAAAGCTAATCATTTTGATACAAATCCCAGAAAGAAGTCTCTTCCTAACACAAGGGCTAATTAAAAACCTGTAAGAATAATCTTAGCTATAAGATGCATTTCCATAAAAGGGGAAAAAAAATCTCTTGTGAAGACTTAACGATGTCTTTTTCATCATCAAACCTACACAATACAGATATTATTTACATGCTAATAAAGGACAGCCTTAAGGAGAATAGATGAAGTGTGATTTTGTTTACTCACCTCAACATACAGACTGAATTCCATCTTCTCATTCAGCCCGTATTCAGCCTGGCTTTGGTGCAACCACTCTCATTTTACAGTATAACACTGTATTAATTAGCATTTTCATCCCATCTATAGCGAGAATCCCTAGCCATAAAGCAGAATCCCACTGTGCTTGGCACTAGACAAACATCACATTAAAGCTCAGGTTTCTCTAGATTAAAATTCCAAGCTCCTTCACAGCAAGATCAAAGTACCATAAAAATTTTATTAGAATAAGCCTTCCATGCTGTTATCAACAGGTAATCTGGCATTTGTATAATGGTCTTTGTTGATTTATAAAGTATTTAAGGAAAATAAGACACAAATTGCTAAAGTGTACAGCAGGAGATAAAGTATTCTTTAATTCTTTTCCCATGAAAAACCTACATTCAAACTGACTTGGTCTTGTTCATCTTGCTTCTTCTAACATTGATTTTCCAGACTAGAAAGCACTTCTTCATTCTAGAAGCAACAGAAATAATTATTTACGCATGTAAATTTTACAGACTGTCACACCTGCTGTCGCAACAGCTCATTAACAGCACTTATCTTGTTGGGAGACAGATCCAGACCTATTTAGCCAATTTCCGCGTTCTAAATCTGCTCCCAAACATTGCCTCCACCCCTCTTCATCTATCTTGACAGATGTATGAAAAGTACAGATAAAGCAGAGGCCTGTTGTACCCACAAAAGAAAAAGCACGCTAAGCAAACATTAATATTAGCTTGTTTTAAACCCAAACAGAAGCATCCTTAATGCACCATACCTGCAAAAGCATTTTTGGGCCCAGTAAAAACAGTATTGCCACTGCCAAGGATAAACCAGAAGCTTTAAGCTAACTGTGCCTTATGTTAACTGCACCAAGACCCAGTCCTGGCTGGTTAGGCTTGTTACCAACTCGTCCTGAGAGCTTCCTGTGTAAACTGGACCTTGGTACCAGACGTTTCTCGTTGACATGTAGGTTAAGCACGGGATGACAGTAAAGGTCTTGAAAACGCAGCCACAGGTTGAAAGCAAAGGGTCCCAGAACCCATAACTCGCAGTTACCGGGCCCTGATAAAACACAACCCCCAAAGCTGGGCAAACATTGCTTTTGCTTTAAGAAAAGAGGCAGCAGCTAACTAAGGTAAAGCGACAAAGAAACAAAAAAACCCAACCCAGCCAAGCTAGAGGATAAGGAACCTGCTGCAGCCTGGGGAAGTACTCATTAAGCTTTTGCAACACCTAGGCCAGGGTAGGATCCCCAGTGTGGGTGGGCGGGCAGAAGAGATGCAACAGGTTCATTACCATTTCAGCTTCCCTTGGTAGACAAGTTTTGAGTCTTATCTCCTCAGCCTCAGTGGCGGAGGCAATCCAGAACTGGGCTACACACACCGCATCAGGTCTGCGGTGCTGCATACTCACAGGCAGAGACTGTGAAGGATTAGCTAACTACAGAGTGATGATGGCTGATAATGGATATGAAGTAAGCATTAGCATAAGGAGCATAGTTAAAGAATGTCAGTCTAGTAAAATTTTTTTTAAAAGTTCAAAATTGGCTTATCTGTCTTCTAAACATTCCCATCACAGCAATATTTAATTGTTTAATTGACACATATACACACATACTCAGTAACAACAAATGTTACCAGAATTTTGTGGAGTAATGTAATGAAATGAGATCATGATTACTTTGATTAATTGTTAGATGTGGAATGTGGCACTGGCAAACATAAAATACAAGTTCAAAAATGTGTGAAATTTGTGATGCCATCATTGTGATGACTGATGCACACACAAAAACCTTGCATGCACGGGGTCAAGTACTGTAACTGGTTAACTTCAATTGTTTGTTTTATTTTTTTTTAATTTCCTTACCTGAAATTGGAAAAGAAATTCAAATTGAGTAACTTATAATACAGCTGTCTTTCACGCAGCCATTGTGGCACTGGTGTTATTTCCACTTCTCCTAATTTATGGCCTGCAGAAAACTAGGAAAAAAATTAAGAAAAAATATACAAGTCCTTTTCAAAAAGAATTTGACAAGCATTACTGAATCTTCATTATCAAAGACAGAAAGCATGAATATTGATGACCTCAGCGGTGGCAAAATTCACTGCTTTTTATTTTGTCTGCCAATGTAGTTTTTGTTTAATTTTTAACAAGCTTACAGTTACTACATGTTTTTATTATTTTAAATATTAAGATGTTTCTATCATCCAAAATACATCATTATGGCACATACACACTATTAAAGAAAGTATTCAGGCAGATGTTCAAGTCTGTCCATAGTTAGGAAAGCCCCTGAGTACATTTTAAAATCCATTTATCTAGGTCCACTGAATACCTTTCCTGTTTAAAAGAAGTGCTCTATCTCACACAAAGTATGTAAGAAGCAGAAATCTGAATGTACTTATTCCCTGTTAGCAAGTAAAACTATGGAATACCAATTTCCTCCCTTCCTTGCCAAAGCGAGTAGTAGATCTTTTATCACAGACATTTTGGAACAAATCACTCTGTATTTAAATCAAGGCTGTACTTCAAATTTCTGTCCTACAGCAAGCATTCTGAAGGCAAAGGAACAAGGTCGCAGCCTTTTTTTCCCAGTCAGGTTCCCAACATTTATTCTTTTCGTCCAATCTGGTTTTATAAAAGCTTAGTTCCACCACTGGTAGCAAATACATCTTCCTCATTTTAACAACAGCAATTGCAGCAGTTCCTAAGCTATGTCTGCAATTTTCTGACATTCAAATCACGTATCTCATACATACAACAAAAAGTTTAACTTTAGCATCCAGCAACAATCCAATTATGTAAATCATGCAATTATCACATCTACCATGCAAGTTTAGTGTCATACTAGTTCTAAAATGTACTGATGCTGAAGAGGAAAAGGGCTTCAAAGTTGAGTTGTCTTCAAAGGCATTTAAGAACTGATGAAACATCGTGCAATGTGGTGCTCATATTCTTAAAAGGTATTATTTTTAGTGCTTCTTTTAGCAATATCAGTACTCTGTGCTCCTGGTGAGATTAGCTCTCTAATCTGACTGAAAATTAACCTGGCAAGCAGATAAATACACATACGAAGTATTTCCATTCATTTTCAGCTAAATTAGTGAGATGAACCATCACACTGGCCATGAAATCAGCAGTGCCGATGCAAGGGAGACGGTGGCTTAGAGCCACTCTCTTAGCCTTGCATAGGCTTAAACCAGCCATGGAATCTCATTCTGAGTTAGAGAATAAACTTTGCTCTTTTGTTTTTTTAGAAAGGAAATGCTGTCAAGACCAGACAAAGACTGATCAGTAAGTCACTGAAGGCTTACCTATTTACAATGCAAAGAGTAAAAGATCAGAGAAAGCAAAGATAAGGCATGAACATTAACGATTTCTGTATACAACGATCAGGAGAGGTTATGCCCTTGTCTGAGATCGGAACATGCAGGATGTGAGCGTATTCCCTGTCATTCATTATCATGCCCAGAAACGATAGTGGATTACTGGGTGCTAACTTTTAAGTTACCCATCTTCTGATACACCTAGTGTGCTATGGTTCAAACTGGACACCATGGTTCAAGATATAAACACGTGCCTGAGCAAAAGGATGAGCTATGTTCAGCTCAAAGCCAACAGAGGACTTGTCTTTAGGAGGGATCAGTGAGCTCTTAAGGAAAGACGGTAACATAATTGCAACGGGAAAGCAACATGATAATAAACGAAAAGAAAAATGTTCTTTCTGTGGAAATCTCTGGGTTCGTGGTGTTCTGTGTGTTGTACAACATGCTACCTTACACACAAATGAAGCTGTAACAGTCCAATATTCTCTGTTTTGCATAGCTGTATTTGTAGAGACAGCCTGTAAATCATATGGGTTGTAGGGAGCTTTAAAGTTGTTCCTGTTTCGTTGAAGACAATATATATATTCCCCACTATCTTTCAGCAGTAAAGGTTTCTGTCAAAAGAGGAAATTATTTACATGTAGATACATATAATTTATTTTTCATAATTACAAGTTATATATCTATGTATTTTCCTATGAGAAGGAAAGTAAAAAAGCACTCAAATGTCCTGATAAGATCCTTAGTAGCAACACTGAATTGACTAGAAAGTTACTCTATTACCATCACGTTCTTCTGTTATTTCCACCCTAACGAATTATTTTCAGTTCCACCAACAGCTAGCTAAATATTACTATTTCTTGTTGAGAAAACAGTCTCATATAACCCTATTAATGTTACAACTTTTTTACCCAAACCTGAACAAACTTTTTAGTAGTTAAATTTCTCCGTCTATAAAAACAGTGGTAAGCACTGTTAAGATTAAAAAAATACCATAAAGCTCTATAGTAGCAAACACCTATACAGTTAAAGATTGTAAATATCAGTGATACCTAGTTGTTTAGAAAACACGTCATTATAGTTGGAAGAAATTTTAGGTTTTTGTGGACAACTGTAATGCTTCTTAATAATTTTGCAGCCATATCTGAAATCCAAAGTCCCAAGGGACAAAATAGATCTTATTTTTATTGTGCATCCAAAATATTTCACAACATTGTGCGCATTGAAAGAAACCTGATTTTTTGCTGTATTGCCTTTTTTTTTTTTTTTGGTCATGAAGAAGTGTGTATGCAAAATTATAATTAAACCAGGTATGTGTCTGTCTGTCATTGAATGCACCAAACTAGTAAGAGAACACAGACGATGTTCCATGTGGCTACATCAAGAGCAGACTGCCCAGTACCACTCACAACAAATACTGGCCTCATACTTGGCATGACTGATCAGGACAGACACAATCAGAATCCGACTTTGTGCTAGAATA
Organism: Sagittarius serpentarius; assembly: GCA_034782735.1. Lineage (NCBI taxonomy): Eukaryota > Metazoa > Chordata > Aves > Accipitriformes > Sagittariidae > Sagittarius > Sagittarius serpentarius. Next base: position 14,396,220 of record JAVKLA010000054.1, on the reverse strand, counting down.
GCTCGACTACGGGAAGCACTGGCTAAGTACTAAGTTTAAGTGATTGCTACGTACCCAGAGATGGAAAGAATAATTCTAGGTACCACTGTTCTCCTCCCAGAATAAATCTGGGTACCATCTCCTCCCAGAACTCCACTATGGCTCTGACCATTGCAAAGTGTACTTTGGCTTCCACTTCCTATTTTTAAGAATTAGAATTCAATCCTGCTAATTAGCTTTCTAACAGTTTATTGTCTTTAAACATTTTCTTGGTTCTAAGAACAAGTCTATCCTTTTTCAGAGGCAAAAACTTCAGGAATAAGTATTGTAGGTTTATAACTAACATCATTTCTAGAATGTGTAATCGCACAGGATGTGGAGAAGGGAAAGTAAAACTCACCGTAAGTGTGAACTTCTGAAGTGTGGCCGCACCAGCCTCTCTAGCTAACCGTTCACATGATGGTAACTTTGTTTGCCAGCCCAGTTTGCCTCGAAGCCTCAAAATATGCGTTATAACATCATCATCAATTGGTTCTGGTACATCGAGAAAAGAAAAAAAAAGAACTGTTGTTTTTTTTTCCCTTAAACATAAAATCTTTAGATTCGTTACACAAGCCAGCCATCCATTCATTCTTTAGCTTCATTGCACAAGCCTTAACAAGTGTGGAGGATTAGTCTAATATTATTCAGACTGAGTCGGAAGACATTGAAAACATGTCTTAGAAAGTCTTCCTCAAAAAAAAAAATCAGGCCATCAGATATTCCGAATTTGTTTTGCTGCAGTTGAAGGACAGCAGTTCAACGACTTCAAAGTAATTATAATTTCCATTGATTTTACACTGATTTGCTATAATTTACACAGCAAAATTCAAAGTACTCAGTAGAAAAAACGTGATTTACTGCCCCAAATCCTTCTCAAATGCTAAACAGACTGAAAGAATGAGAAAGGGCTCCTGAAGAGCAAAATCTCAGCTAAACAAAAAGAATGGTGAAAATAAAAGAGTAACAATAATATTTTTCTTTCTAATATTGAAAAGAAGTTCCTTTTTGCATGGAAACATACTGCTCCACTAGAAATCAGACCAATCGAGTCCTATATAGGAAAAGAACGCGCTAGCTGAATAAAAGACTCTGCAACATTATGGAAAACAATTTGAGAAGTCCTGGAAAGCATTAAAAATATTTTTTTCCTGTGGTCTTTAATCCCTATTGAAATGTGCACAGGCAAAAAGTTTGCAAAAAAAGAAAAAAAAACTGGAATCCAGTTGTGGTATCACTTCCTCCCAGTTGTCAGACCCAGTGACGGATATTTTTCATGGAGAAATAATGATCAAAATCTATTTTTCCCGACACTAATCCTGGAAGATAAGTAGGAAAACATGACTACTTTTTACAAAAATTCTAATTAAAAGAAAACTTACTGTAGCTAACTGTAAAATATAAACAACATTAAAATAAAAGTTCAAATGCTGTCTGAAATTCTGCTCTGAGATCAGATATAAAACCCACCCCCAGACTTCAGAAGGTGAATTCAGAGGGTAAAGTTGTTAGCCTTTGAAATAAGGTTTAAAACCACAGCACTTTCTCATTTACAGCTGTATCAGCTCTTCCTTACGCGTGTACTCTTACGCTAAAGGCAGGAAAGGAATGAGGAAAGACGCTAGCAGCTTACATCAGTGTAAGTGTGAAGTAAATACACTGGCTGTACGGGCATAATTAACAGCATAGTCTTCCCGCCTGGTGCTACAACTTAGGTACCTGTTCTATCGTAAGAATGAACTTTGGTTCTCAAAGGCTTTTTAGATCTTTCAACTTTTGGTTGCTCGCAAGTCTTTTTATGGCAACTTGGTTCCAAAACAGCTGTTTGCATTTCAATCTTTCTGATATTATCTGCAACCAACACATTAAAAAGGAAAATATTAGTCATTTAAAGCAGATCATTATGCACAATTATTTTCTAATTTAAGTTAACCGCCTTACAAGTTTACATTTCTGCAACATCTACTTCCTTAAATGCATTCTGACGGTTTTAATATTTATATGTAGAGACACATACACACACAAGATGCTGTTTCTTTTTGTTGATGGTACAGTCAACAACTGCACTGGAGGACAGTGTATATTTACAACTGTTTTGAAAAGAATTATTACGATTTGGAAAGAAAGTCATACCTTTTATTACCCCACTTTCTGTCATTTTAGGTGCTTTACCATGTACAGAAGACAAATGTGGTGTGTCAAAACCATGCTGAACTACTTTGCAACCAGAAACTGTGGGAAGTGTCTTTTTCAAATTCTCATTCTTTGACGTTAAGGATGCCGGTTTTGTTATGCTCCTTTTTAATTTCATTGTCTCATGCTCCGACAGGCTAGTAGGCTGACAAACAGATTCTTCTCCTCCCTCCTCACGTATTCTTGAGAGTCTAAAATTGAACAATAAACTCTTTTAGGAAAAAAACTGAAGATTCAGTCATACAGGCAAAATAGAACAATCAACTAAAATACGACTTGTATAATGGTTTGCATTTATGATTAAGATACAGCTGTCCTATGGCACAGAATTAGAGCTTTATTCATGAATAAAATATACAGTGAGGGTGGAGAAAGAAATCAAAATAAAATTACAGTCCTACCTCTTGTGCTCTGACACTATAGGCATCAGACGCAATATTACATAAAACCTGATCATTACTTTGATTTGCTTCAAAGGTAAGAGAGCTTCAAAATTAAACTGAGTTTGAGCTCTGGGAAACCCAACTAAGAAAATAATACTTCAGAAAATCTATGCTATAATTTGTTCTCATTCTTAGCAATTCCAACAGCATTGTATCTACTATGAAAGCAGAAAGAAGATAATAAGTTGTATTTTGTAAATTGAATTATTTCCTAGAGAAAGCATAAAAATAAGAATCCTGTAATACAGGATTTGTATTACATTGGGTTTTTTTCAAGTTCATTCTTAGATTTGTAAAGCAATCTGAAAATCTCTTAAATTCAACATGCATGAAAAAGGAATTCAAGGTTAAGCTAAAGAGCTCTGAAAAGTATATGCACAACATTAGCCTGCCTGCATGAAAACATAAGAAGAATGACTATCAGGAGTCAAAATGCAAACAAAAGGGCACAGAAGAAACAGCTACACCCGCTTCTTACACATCTTGTGGGCGACAGCCTCTGTATGCACTAAAGCATACACAGTTTAGATATATTTTTAATCTGTGAAGTTCCAACTAAGTTTACTTGCCAGAACAAAATGAAAAACAAATAAAAAACACAAAGGAAGGAATGATTTCCTGCACAGCTTGCTCTCATTTAGCCAATTACATCTTCCGTAAAAAAACAAAAACAAACCACAGGCACAGTGGTAGGAAAATGAATTATGGTAACTATGCTTCAGCTGACTGTTGGTCCAACTCCTTTGTGGATATGCCGTAAAATATTCAGGGTTTATAATTCAGACTGAAAAGGCTAATTCATAAGCAAGATTATATCGAAGTGGCAATGGCATCAAAGAAGAATCACTTAGAGCAGCTGAAATTGTCTAAAACTCACGTGCCAGAGCTTTTTGCTTTATCAGCAGCCACACACTATATATGCACTTCCCACAAGAGCATGGAAGATCAGTGCAGAAGCCTTGAAGTTTCTCCTCCAGGAGAGAATTCCATAATACAAACTACTAAAAGGAAGGACAGAGTGAGCACTGTTCATACCAAAAATAGATCTCAAAGAAGTTACTCTATTCCAAACTTCTTCTTTCTTCTCCTGGTACTTGTTCACCATAACTTCTTTCTTCTGGTACACGCACACTTAGCTGTGGGCAGCACTTCAACAGCAGCCTGTTCCTTTGAAGACTGATTTCAGGTCTTTGACAAAAACAGCAGCTTTGCCTGACATAGCAGCAATCTTGGCTAGATGTAACAGCTACCTTGGCATCCCCAGCGTGGCTCTTGCTTGTAGGTATCTTGAACCTCAAAGCAGTGCATGAATGTGCCATGTGGTAGTTCAGGGACTAATCAGAAAGAACAGGAACAGTAGCCGCTTTCTGGAAAGACGGGAGAAAGTGAGAGAGGACCTGATAGCAGAGCAGTGATTATCTGCTATAGAGATAACCATACACGATGATTATCTAGGTACCAATAAATTTACTGATTCTCTGGCAGAGACCACAGCCACTCCCTTGCACATAGCTGAGGCACCTCTGTCATGCAACAATACATAGATGCGGGAGACAACATGGCCCAGAATAGACAGGTAAGTTCTTATCTCCCTCATCAGACTGTCACATTGAGAGACACCAATGTCCGCTCAGATCTGGAATTCTTGGAGGAAGTGTAAATTGGCCAAACTCTGTCATGGTCCTATAAAGTGCATTCTCTGTACTAGAATAAAGTTTGATTTTTGCATGTTTACCCTTCCCTGGGTCAAGATTATGCAGCTGTCCTCTGCCAGCTGTTAGGAAGAAAAGCTTTTTTTTCTTTTTTTAAACTAATCTCTTCTCTAGCTAGAACACAGCCGGTGCTGTGCTGGTCTGCTTACCTAGACCAGTAGATCAGTAGAATATTCCTCAGTAATGGCCCTGGCTCACCATGAGTTACACTTTCCATGTGATAACATGCAATCAAACATGAAAACTTATTCCAAAAGATGAGAGGTGCAAACCAGTTCCCTGGCTGCAAAGAAGGCTTATGTCAGTTAGCAATTATCTTGTACTTGAGTCTATGAATGGAGACTTGATCTTCCTTAATTCAAAGATATAGGGACATCCTTTATTTTGGGCACTAGCAGCTAACTGTTAGAGAATCCTTTCTTCACAGTCTCACAGTTAGCGCAGAGAAGATGTCTTAAAGAAACTCGCCAGAAAAATCTGAAAAAAGGAGTGGGGAACTAGACCGTAGTGAAGTGGATGGTACAGCCAGCGCAGACAGTTCTGTGCTAAGAGGAGTTTTGCCTTCCGAAAAGAGAATTGCGAGAGCAAAGTGAAACCTCAGGTAGCAGACGACAACCCCAAATAAGATTCCTCTGCTGACTGAAGAATGATAAAGTGCTGGCAAAGTCAAATCCAGTATGTGAAAGATGAGACAGAAATCTGTGCTAGCAGCCCCTGATATACTAGTAGCAGCACTTATGTGCTTTTCTGAAGACAAATGTATAAAGCCAAAAATTTAATCTGGGCAAAATATAAAAATACAAAGCAAGTTGTACTGTGAGCACTGAAACTAATGAAGGCTGGCAGTTTCCTCATCTGTGCTTTAATACTCCCTAATCGCTCCCCAGAAATACTTCCATCTTCAGTTTCCATGCTTGGATTCCTCCTCTCAGCTTTATCTTACATCACCTACTAATTAAACTAGATAATTAGCAGCATGTATTGTGGCTGGTGATACAAGCCAGAATGCAGATCCTTACCGGTCAGATACTTTCCGATATCTGGGATGGAGACCATTCTGCCTGGCTCAGGACTGATGAAAATTGAGGTTCCATTACACAAAACCTCATTTTTCACAAACTGAGAAGAAGTTCGCATCCTCCAGATGTCTACATCTCTCATCCAAGTTTAGATGCTAGAGATCAATCAGTTCAAAATCCATTGAGAAGAAACTGATTGACAAACTTCATATTTTTAAAAAAGGAATTTAGGCTAAAACACCCCAAGTGTGGTTTTAATCCAATCTACAAAATGGGGGTCTGCCTGCAAGAAGGCATTCTTGCTTCTTCAGCCTCAGAAAAATATTTCCCTTCCTCATCACCTGTACGAAAGGGAAAGGAAACCAAAAGATGAACTGTGCCAGAAGGCTGGGGATGAAGAACGCCGAGAGCTTCCTGCCGCAGGTATCTGTGGAGGATGACAGTATGAGGAGGTTCAAAAAGGGAGAAGACAATTTCATGGTCAACAGGTTCATAAACAGTTACATGGCAGCATTACAGCCCCAAACATTCATAATCCAATAATTTTGGATGTGGAGGGAGTACAAGGGAAATGGACTGCAGAAGGCAGGCAGGCTTGCGTGGTCTCCCTAAATAGCCTCTGCTCCTGCTGATGTTAGAGACAGAATCCTGGACTTCACGGATCCCACTACAGCAATTTTTCTGAACCTGCAATATCTGGCAAGTATGCATCATCCCTTCACCCTGTCATGCCACTTTGAAGGTTTTTGAGAGCAATATGAACGCTCCTTTAGTTTCACTTTAAGACAATAAACAATTAAATCAACTCAGTCATCGTAGCCATCATTAAATCTGAAAACTACTAATACTTGTCTTCTTTTATACAGGTGAAAGCAACACAGTACATAGGAATACATTTGCACAGGTTCATACAGTATATAGTTCCCCATTGACTAGGCTGTATTCCATTTGCAGTGACTTCACTAGCACTTGTCTAGATGTTCAGTGATGTAAACGAGATCAGACTCTATTGCAATGGGTGAAACCTACAAAATTTATGCCGAAGCATCAATCCAGGCTTCACAGAATTTGCAGGGAAGCAGTCAAATGATTCAGTCGAAGACATCCATTGCTGTTTCAAATTTTAAGTAGCAGCAAACAAAAAGTTATCATAAAGAAATATAAATTCACATACACGTTTCCAAAACACACGCCTTCCTCTTTCATTGTTGCTTTGTGTTTCCTTTCCGTGCTTGCTCTGTAAACCGCCGTGCGAAGAACAGAGTATTTCTTCTCTACTGAGGATGACTGGGAACAAGGGCAGAGAAATACATTAATTCCAACAGCTATTGAGGGAGTGGTCATATATTATAATCTAAAAAACCCAAGGAAGACTTTTTTTAACAACTACGGAAAACATTTTCAAAACCACAACTGACGGCTTAACTCATCTCATTACAGATATACAGCATTTTACACGCAAGAAAATTTACTTATTAAAAAGAATCTTAGTAAATGACTTAAAAATAGCTGTGCTCAGAGCACTGAAATTAATGTCTGTTACTTTCATATGGAGTATAAAATTGCTTTCTCTTGTTTCCATCAACCTAGGCCTGAAATAGTTACAAACCTTCAGAAAAATACATTCTAAACTTAGAACAACAAATCATTGTTTTTCAGGACACTTGAGCCAAACACTAACTAAATGAAAATACTTCCATTAATCATGTAAATTAGATTAATTTACATGGATTTATAGAGGGAGTAAGGGATTCACATTTATAAAATGTAGAGGTCTGATTTTGGTTATTCAAATTAGGATCATAAAACAGAATTTTGGTACCTTATACAAATGACAAGCATAATCAGTTGACACTGGATAAGAAAAAGCTAAGATAATGTAAAGCAGAATACGATGCCTCTTTCATATTTGAGAGCTACAGTTTACTGCTATGAGAAGGTATTTTAAATGATGGAGGTTAACTCGTACTGTAGCACGCCTGAGAAGAGCGATGCAGTAACGTGAGACTCTCCACTGTATTCTGCTTTGCAGAGGCAGAAGGTACTGGGTTAGAAACAAATTAAGGAGGTTCCACCAACGACAAGACTGTGGCAGTGTTTTAAGCATAAACACTTTTCTTCCAAATTTCCGTATTTTCAATGTTATCTAGTATCAAATACTTCCTCCAGGAAAATGCCTCAGGATAAACAGCAGCCTCTGAAGTTTTCCTTGCAAGCTTCCTAGAGGAAAGACTTTCACTCCCATGACTGCACAGGCATTAACCACATAATCAACACGTATTCTTATAACATTTTCCCAGACAGAAGCCAGATGTAAAAGGAAAAGGAAAAAAAAAAGCTGTATGTAAAAATACTGTAAATCTAGGATTATCCTATGTATATCAAGGTTGTCCATACACAGGATGCCTGCCTACGTGTTAGGTTAACATCACTTTTCTTCAGTCTTACAAAACATCCCAATATCCCCAAAGCTGCATCGGCAAACAAAATCAGTTGTGCAAAAATTAATTCAATATTAACACTGTTGCAAACTCCCAGAGAGTCTCTACAGGCCCCTATATTCTACTACGAGTCTGTTCATATTATTCGTTTTTGGACCACTCTTAAGACAGCTCTAAAAGCTCAGCAAGGCTGCACTTTCAACAGCAGCAGCTGCCGAGGCCAGAGTTGAGTCCAGAAGCACATACGCAGCAGTGCCGGCTTTAATTTATGAGTGCACAGGCTAATCCTGACTCCAGGATTAGCAGCAGCTGAGCAGAATTTTTAAAGATCTAATTTGGGGCTTTTGGGTACCCAGATGTAGAAAGGATTCAGGAACGTACATGCTTCTGTATTCTACTCTAGTTTAAGACTATATACTCACAACAGTGAACTCTGAGCCAGACTTTTAGTATAATGGGACTATAGTTAGGAGGATATTAACTGCAATTAAAATATTAACACATAGTCTAGTTTAAAAACATGCGCATTCTCACCAGTTCACTGTTGTCTTTGTCACTGCTGTCAGCCGGATCACACACAATATACCTCCTGCCTTTTACCATAAGCAGTACCTCTGTCCTCTCTGGTTCAAACTGGAGACGAGATACTAATTTTTCTTTCAGCATTTTGTTTCGCTCATCCACCTGGGGTAGGTATTCTTCACCCTAACAGTAAGACAATAACTGTTGAATTGAATCTGCAGCAGTGACTGTCTCCCCACTACGCCCTCAGTGTGAACCTCATACTTGAGAAGATCCGCATGCCTTGTTAGAAATCAGGTGGTGTCTGGCTATTTGCTTCTGCCGTGTTGGAACTGCAAGTTCTCAGAGTTGACAAATTAAAAACAGTTAATTGCACACTAAGTGGTGAATTAAACATTCGTGTGCTTTGAAAAATGAATAACGTAGAACTATAAAGGCAAACACATTTACTGCATTACTCATCATTTAGAGAAAAGAACATACATTTTTACAAGGATGTCTACAAGAAAAAAAAAGAATTTCTGAATTTTTTAAGAGTCATATACTATATACAGTACATATGGAAAGTTTAAAAGAGTCTGAAAAGATATTTTGAGGATTTTTTAAAATGCTAAATCCAGCCAAAAATAGTAACCTAAAAAATCTAGTTGAAAAGGACCATTGTACTTTCTAATCAGGAAGATATTAATACGAAGTGAAAAAAAGCATTCAAAACCAGGACAGAGCAGAGGTCTTCATTCCTGACTTGCAAGTCTCACTCAGATATCACAGTAGTTTATTTTCCCAGTTAGGCCACCCTTCTCCATTCCCTCACATGCTTCAGAATCACAGTATCATCAAAGCCCAGACGTGATAATAGGTAACTTGTTAAAATGGTTAAGTATTGCAAACTGTGACTGTTGTCTCAATCTCCAGAAGCTGATTTGCAACAGTGAATTATGAACTGCAAATATATATATAAAATCAAATTTAGATTGAAATAGACTAATGTAGATCAACATCTGCAAAAGCAGGGGTAGGATCTGGCTCAACATACGCTAGCTCACTGCACAAACCCAAGCTGTTCTGTATTCACCACTTGTAGATGCTGCTCTGTGCTAACATCTGCTTAAAGGGGTCAAGGAAAAGCAGTTTCCTTCTTCCACTGATTTGGCCTTCGTGATGGACACAAGACATACACTTAAGAGGAGAAAATAGTCTGACAGGACATGCAGTTCCTTCATCATCTTCATTTCATGTGTTATTATCTTACAGCCTGTATCTCCGAGAATGAAATACTCTCATTTCCCACCAGAAAAAGTGACCTATGTCCCAATAGCTGCTGTCTAGAAAAAGATGTTTTATTTGCATCCCATTATAAGTCTTATGAACTATGTAGGCCAAATTCTTAAATTCCAGAAGCACCACTGAATTTATGTTGCATATTGCGTTATTAGTGATTTAAACAGAGTACACAGAAGAATAAATCATACAACCATAGAATCCTTTAGGCTGGAAAAGACCTTTAAGATCATCGAGTCCAACTGTTAACCTACCACTGCCAAGTCCACGACTAAACAATGTCCCTAAGTGCCACATCCACATGCCTTTTAAATACCTCCAGGGATCTGCAAAGAATTCCAGAACTGTAGATCAAAAATGGATCAAAGCCCGAATCACAGTTCAACCATATTTAAACCCTGGAACTGAAGTTTATTAACATTGTTAATAAAATATAGCCACCATACATTCTTCAATAATATTATCTATCCAGATCTTTAGAGAAAGAAGTGTTAGTTGCTGTTGTATATTACATAAGAGGAAGTATATGACAGGTAAAACGGAAAGAGGTGAAGATCTTGCCTTGCTTCACATTCAAATTGCAAGAGGCTTAATCATTGGCTATAGCACCTTTGGGGATTTTGAAACTCAGTGGAACAAGTCAGCGAGGCAGGCTTGCTTATTCCAGTGGGAGCTAAGGCAACTCAACAGCAGAACACGGTTTTACGAGGCTGCAAAGGCAGCTGATGCCTTGAGCTCAGTTCTCTTCTCCTGTTTCTCTAGGATCCCTAAGTAGCCCTGTGCCCCAGGGCTCAGGTCACTCAGTTGATCTTCAAATTAGGAAATGGAAGGAAGGAGGACTTGTCTTATCCAAGTGGCTGAGATCTCTTCTGAAACCACACAATCTTCTTTAGATCTAGCCATATCCACGCTGGCAGCAGGTCACTGTGCTCATTAGACCAAAGATGAAGTGTAAGATGGTGAAGCGTGAACATACCTTAAATTTCATCACGTGCTGAAGAGGTTTGCCGAATCCTGATCTAATATTAATGTAGAAGTTTAGTCTATTTCTGAACATCTGGTAACATTACTTTTTTGACAACATAAACGCATCCTGTGGTGAGAAGTGTCACTTTCCCCCTTCTTGTAGTATTACTTTATAAACTAAGTTTCTCACAGTATAAAACAGTTTCAGCAGGGAAGTGCTGTGAGAATTAGTTATTGAGGCAGCTGCAAGCCAAGGTGACAGTAACCTCTTCAAACCACTCCTATTAGATCCAGGACAGCCCTTTACACCCCAAAAATATGAAGCGCTGCTCTTTCCTTACCACTTCTTGCCGCCCAGGTAGTAGCTAATATTCCCACAGTCAATACACCTGCAGACATCACCTGCATGCTCCTCACTCAGTCTCTTTAGTGCAGAACAGGTGGTTCAAACCAACGCAACACCTAACTCTGCACCAGAACTGATCAGGGCAGTTCACAGGCAAAGGCAGCTCAACCGCGGAAGTGGTTAGCTCCAGCTGAGTAGTAACTAACTCTTTACCCGTAACAGGTAGATCCAAAAAGACTGCAATCATGCCTCGAGGCAGCATATATACTAATATTGCTATACAGGCAAAACATTTTTTGATACAGAAGCAGCTATACTAGCCATGCAGAATTAGTACCTCTAACAGCAATATCTCAATGTCTAAGAATCTACTGTTACAGATCTGGGTAGACCCCCTCCCGTCTGCACCCCCAAGCTCCTCCTGTAAAAGCCTGAGGTGTAACAACATTGGGGAAAACAAAGGGGATGACTGACTCAGTCATTCCATGAATTTTTAGAGCATAGCAAGACGGGAGAGCTAAAAAGGAAGGAAACCTGAAGACTACTGAAGTCATCGTTCATTTTTCTTGAACAGAAACAAAATTAAAAACTGCCTTTTGTTTCGGCACAAGGATCAAAATTTAGAGTCAAAGTATAAAAAATAATAATTTACTATGGACTCAACTGAGAGAATAATATAAGGACTTGAAATCCAGCTGATGGTCAACTGAAATACTTGATCTCTTCAACTGCCAGCAAAAAGTATTGAGAAACTAAAAAAATGCATATCTGCTTGAAAAATGCATGATTTTTTAGAATCTCTAGTGGTACTGCAGATACCTTAGTATGTGCGTGTCAAAATTTAAGCATAAGGGTAAAGGAAACCATGCACTTTTGGTGCCCAGCGAAGTGGGACAGGATGTCCAAGCCATATCAGTGTTATATTCTCCCTCAACAGTCATAAGAAACTATTTAATGGCTTCTTCTAGCTGACCTATGATATATATCAAGAAACAAAACGCAAACCTTTTGCCACTGCTTGGCTTTTTCTAACAAAGACCCGCGACACAAGCTCAAAGGCAGCCCACAAGCGCGGGGATATTCACACAGCAATGCTGCCAACCACCAGCCCTTACGACACTCCTCGAACCAGAAATTACACAGGTTTAGTAACCTTCAGCTGGTACTTTATTTTATTGCCTGTAGCATCACACAACCTTAGACTCTTCAGGGTCGGGTTTGCTTTCTTACTGTTCTGAAGAGTTCACTATCTTTAATGGGCACAGTCAGCTTGTCTCCACCCCGCTCCCATCGTACTGGAGACCCCTCTAAAAGCAGGAAAGGCGGGAAGTTAACGTAACCTAAGCCACCGCTAAAGAGAAGACCTACTTTCTCACAACAGACAACAGCTTTAATGTTTCTACAGTTAGGGCTTGATCCTGTAAGCCTTCTTCCGGCAGCGAAAAAGCAGCCAGAGCCCCCCAGGCTCCGCTCACCGCCTCCGCGGCCGCTGACCTGGCCATCACCTCCAACGGGGAGCCGGAGCCGGGACGGGGCAGGGCCCCTGGCCGCGAGTGGCGGCCGTTGGTGGGGACGGTTGCAGGGTGCTGAGGGCCAACGGCTCTCCCCGGCCGGGCTGTGGTCCCTGGCCTCTGTAGCACCAGCCTTGGTTGGGGACGTACCAAGCTCTGACCAGAGGGCAGTCGTCGCAGCGATAAAACCCCGCAACTGAGAGGTGAAGTAAGGTTAATTTTCGGTGAAAACCGTTCATTGGTAATGCTGAGTAAAACCGATAGTAAAGGAGATCATTCATTTCTTTCAGCAATTTCTGTATAGTATGGCTCTGCGTCATGGAGAGGTGCTTTGAGCTCTGGGAAGCTCAAGAAGACATTAATAAAGCAAATACTTAGGTGAAATCATCAGATGTTACTATACCCTCACCAAAGTGGATTTTTTAAACATAAAACTATTTAGTACTTCAGTGTCTTGAAATCAGTCTGCTTGTAAGTTTTCTTGAGCCCCCAGTGTATACAGATTGTATCCTTCAACTTGTTTCTCATTCATCATAACATTATTTCATAATTAAAAGAACACAGTATACTTTAAGACATGTACAGATACTTTTTCTGAACTGCCAGACCACCAGAAATCTGAAAAGGAAAATAAGTCTGCTGAGGCCTAACTCGTCCATACTTGATTTGACCCTACGTGGCTTTCCCTAAAGATGTAAATGGTGACTAATCCTTTATTTGTTAATCTGAAATGCTTGTACTCAAATAAAATATGATTTTTTCAAACACATCAATATGAATGAGTCTAGGTTGGTGAATCAGTAACAAGTGTCATGCTAAGGAAATGGAATCTCAAGAGGCAGAACAAATAAGTACTTGCAGGAAACTCATCTGGTTTTCCACTTATGCACAGAAGATTTACATGCAAAGCTCCTACTGAAGCTACTTGTAGTTAACATTGAGCAGTTATAAGAATACAGAAAATTGGAATGCTGAAAAAAAAGCGGTATTTTCCAGCCATTAAAATGTATGGCTTAATTTGTATCTGCAGACTTTTCTGTTTGTAAATGTTTGGGGTTTATGAAAGACAGAAAGGATGACTCCTGAGAGCTGAGACTTTCAATACTATCCTATTATTCTAGGACAGGTTCAAGTGAAAAATGTTCACTTTTAATCCAAGAATAAAAAATTCTTTTCTAAGTGCTACTATGAATCTGGATGCAATTCATTTCAAAAGTAGTTCCAATTATGTTTGCTGGCTTAAATAATTGCATGAATCTGGTTAATACTTGTAACCAGAAACATTCTATGTGGTTTTGAAATTAACTTCCAGTGGTTTACCTTTTTTTGTTACTTACGACTGTATTGACACATTGTTTTGCAGATTTTTGTAGGGTGGTTTCTCTTTGTGTGGGAATTTTGTGCTAAGATAAATAACGTTACTGCAAAACTGATTGAAGGATCACATGCTCCTAGCCAAATAAAGCAAATGTAATTAAAATGAACATATGCTGACAAATTTACAGATTGCTAAAGCAAGCACAGTATTTCATTAGGGGATATGAAGTAATGTTTCTAAAAGAATTTTGATCCTAAAACATTACAAAACTAATCTGAGGGCATTCAGGAATGGTTGGGGAATGTTAAGAGGAACGATGTTTTTCCAGTATGATTCATAAGTTCAAATATATTTAGATAAAAATCTTTACATCTTTAAATAGTGCATTTAGTGTATATAACCAAAAATAACTAGAACACACTAATCAGCAAAGCAGCTAGATCCACCTGAACCCTACAGATTTTCATTGATTTTTTTGTATTGTAGTCACGTGAAGGAGTATTTGGAACACATGAAGGTCCCACTATGTTGAGAATCCCAAGAATGACACGGATAAATATCTACAGACTCATGAGAAACCTATTTGTACTTATGAGCTAGCTAGTACAGGAACTGATACAGGAAAATTTTTACTCACTGGTATAAAATGAAGAAGCCAGAATCAAATGTATTTTTGCAGCAAAACCAGTACCCCCTCCAAAGAAAAACAGTATCTCACCTTGTTTAGAGTGGTGAGGAGGTACCAAGGTATGGCCCTGAATAGCAAAGACTACGCACGTGTACGCCTAAGGCCAAAGCATTCTGACAGTCACGCCGGATCCAGTGGAGAAGAGATTTCTTGAAGAAGCCTTTGCAGAGGTATGGGCAAATAACAAGAGCCCACTGATTTTCAGGAAAAAATGGTGGAAGCCGGTGTTGCCCTGCAGCCTCTGATGCTCTCCTAGCCAAGCCAGCTCAGATGCCCCTGGGGTAGCCCTTTGCTGCATCACTGCTCCCATTTACCTTCAAAGCATGCTGAAACTTCACATGCAAAACACAGGGCCAGCAGAGTGGCATGTTCTCTGGCTTTGCTTTTTTTCAAGTGGTTCTCTTCCTACCATGAGTGCAGCCTGGTACTGCACGCTGAATTGCGTGACCCTGACCAGACTGCATTACCTTGACTGCTCCATGGATGCGACATATAGATTGTTCCCCAACGGATTCTCTGTTATACAGCAAAATGAAGTATTTTCTCTTCACAGAAAAGATTTAAGGCGCATAGGTCATGGTCTGTTTGGATCTCTCTGACTTGCAGGACAAGATACTCTGGAAATCAAACTTTATTTTATGAGCTCACTAGGAAAGAAAACAAACACAACAAACAAAGGCTCAATCCCCTTTGCACGTGAATTCACCACTTAAAGCTTTCTAACTCACAAGATCTCTAATTCACAACTCACAACTCCTAATTCGTAACTTGTAACTCATGCACCTACGAGCAAAACAGTTACCTAGCCAATGGTGAGAGTGCTCACCTTCCCTCCTCCGTCACGGTGCGGGCATCCCCTGTGTCATACCGGGAAGCATGGAAGCCTCAGCAGTCCAGCTGCTGTTGGATCTGCTTTCAAAACTTTTTGGGTATGTATTTAGCCCTGCTGTTGAGAAAGCACATCAGTTTCAAGAGAAGAACAAAAACATTAAGGAACAGGATTATATGCTTAAACAATATGATATAAACCAAAAGTAGTAACAATGTGTTGTAGAGATATGGAAACTTGTGAACAAAACCCTACACATACTGCATCAGAACTGACAAGATTGCAAATCAGACTGTTACCTGATAAAAAATCATTGTTGCCCTTATGAAACATTGACAGTACTGTTCTGCACTTTTTCATATGAACTAAATACTTTTATTATTTCTTGATTAATGCTTTAGTCAAATTTCACTATGACAGTGTGAAATTCATTTATAGTTTCTTCCTTACTTTGCAGGTACCAACGGCACAGAAAACACCCTCAGAATTGGCCTTAATTGTCAACCTTACAGTGAGCTCAGCCAGCAGACCATATACTGCTGGGAACTGGAAGGCAGCCTAGACATTAGACAGTGATCAGCAACGATTATCATCTAATATGGCACTTCTTACTAAAAAAAGAAAAAGAAAAAAAGCCATGTAGACTGGACCCCTATGATTTTCAAATAAACCTCACTTAAGTTTTCCACCTTATGAGAGCCGAGCTTTTGCCCTAAAAGGCAGAAACTCCCAATTCTTTTAAAGTAAACTGACAAGGCTGCTCATGACCTTGCCTTCTGCAGGAGTTATTTTGTCTTCTGAGTTTCATTTCAGAGGTAACAACAAACGCTGATGTGTGTCAGCTCTGCAGACTTAACTGAGACTGAATTTCTAATGTTCTGCAAGGCTAGCCTAGAACCTAGTAAGTGAAGTCAAAGAAGATCCGTCAAACAGTATTAATAAAGAAGAAAGATGAATTTTATCTTTTCTAAAAGCATGGCTTTCACAGTAATCTGCTAGTCTAGCTCCTGCTGTTAGACTCCACTCAAATATTCTATGTTCTAATCTTTGAAAAAGCCAGAAGGGATAAGCACATACTGGCAACAAATATGCAGTCAGGTACCTGGCCCAGCCCTCGCTATTTTGTTTTAAGAGAATGAATGTGTTCCATAGAACTCTTTGAAATTCTTCACAGAAAAGTATTTTACTAACACGTTGGCAAAGTATTGTTGCACCGCATATTTGGCTAACTGGCCTGAAAGTAGACAGCTTTCATTCCATAATACTCCAAGAGGCTCTGAAAGACCAAACCTAGGAAAAAAGGAAAATTTAATAAGTTGTTAACCAAAGATTTTATTCCGAGAAGTCAGTATTGTCCTTTTCCTACGGATGGTTATGTAGCTATTTGCCTCTATCCCTCAGCAACCCCCATCAGTCATTGACTGTCAGGAAATGCCCTTTGCCACCTGTCATTACAGGTTATTCATAAACTTGATGGAATACTGAGGAAGAGTCTGGGCAATCAGATGATTAAATATCTGGTGTCTTAAATAGAAATATTAAACAATAATTAAAACTGTCAGCCATTAATGCATAAATACAAACACGCACACAGAATTTTTTCTCATTTCCATTATAAGATTGCTGAAAAAAGACTGTGCTGACAAAGATTTATACCACTGATTGATTATTCAAGCTCATCAATGTTCTCGTTTCTCTGGGCTGGGACATTCAAGCTGAAAGCGGTATGATGAATAATTTCTGTATTCGTAGAGTAAACTGTGAATTCACAATACAGTAAAAACATCACTGGCGTAGATCATCCATAGGAAAAGGAAAGGATCTAAGGGAACATGAAATTGTTTGGTGTTAATAATGATGACGATACTGCAGGATTATAGCAACTTTTCTATTTTGCATCCAGTAAAAATAAAACTGATGAAGCTGCGCACACAGTTCCAGTAGAGTGATTTTAACTCTGTATCAAAAGAAACTTTCAAAACTTCCAGTTTTCTCTGGAAATGCCACATTGCTTTCTACAAGCTAGCCATTGAAACTAATCCAGCATTCCTGAAATGAAACTCCTCACTGAATCTTATATAAAACCCACTTTGTAAGCAGGGTAGCTTGTTCTTAAAAAAGAAAAAAAAAAGCCCAAGCGCTATGTTGTATTTCCATTACCAGTAACCTTATCAGGGCATCATCTGTATTCAGTCAGCAGAAGACCATTAGATCACACATTCTTTTGAGCACAACTCCCACTTTGTCTGAAGGAGGGACGCAGAGATATATCAAGGACTGCATGGCAGCAGCGTAGCCACCACGAGTTTTGTGTTTTGCGTACCTTTCTGCTGAAGCTGAGGAGCTGCATCCACATGGCTGTCTCCTTTCACCTCCTTGTCCTTCTGTTTTCTCATGCTTGTCCCTCCTCAAACCACCTCAATCCTTCCCTTTCCCCACCTTTGGGTCCTCTTCTGAACATCCCATGATAGGTCTTGTACATTCCCCAGAAGCTCTTTCCCCACATCCCATAGCGTGTCCCATACCCCCAGGCAGTAACCCCCTGACTTGAGTTATTGGGGCTTCCCCCATCTGCCACGGTGCTTCTATGCTTCTTTGTGTCATGGAGGTGAGCCCTTAATCACATAACCTAACATAACCTGTTTAAAAAAAAATTATGATTAATGTATAGAGCGAATTGTTATTAGATAGTTAATGTTTTATAGGTGTGTCCTCTAGAAGGTTCAGTAAGTGCATACAGGGGTGACTGCCTGAGATGTACTCATTCCTATGTAGAAGTCTGAGATAGTCTCACTAATGTTACAGGTATATTGTCAGAGGATTTCATCATTTGAAACCATGTGGAGGACAAGGAAAGGGAGGTTAAATAGCAAGAGCTAATCCCTGAATTAGCATGACAGACCAGTTGCATAAAATCGCACAGTGAGAGAGCGATCAGGGTCTCACTTTTCTCATCTCATAGGAACACTGAGTGTTTATTTAATTTCTTTTGCTGAAAATGTTTTAGTTAAATCACGTCTAGGTCACCTCTTTTACATTCTTAGTAATTACTATGGGCATTTCTGATATAAATTGTGTCCTGCCTTGTTGAATGCAATTTCAAATTGTTAGTCTAATTAAGGAGTCTCAGACTCACAAAACATTAATTAGTCATGAAGTATCTAGGCAGCACGCGTGCATATGCTTGCTCAAAATAAAACAGCCACAAAATTTTTCCTCGGTAGTTGTGCTTCTTAGGCAATTCAGAATACTGAGTACTAGCTTATAAGTGCAAAAGTCATCGCTTTCCTGTCAAGTTTGCCCAGACCGAAAAACCCCATTCAAGTACCCTGCAGCATCACGTTCCCAACAGCCAGCGGGAAAGCAGCTTCATGACATGGAATTGCTTTGTCCCTCACCCACCGCCTGCCTCCACGGCATGGCTTCACACACGCATGATGTCCAACACACCCGGCGGGAAGTGCTGTACCTGCCCGTTACCTGTCATACAGCTTGCTCTGACGTGCTGCAAGTTATTCTCCTACTTTGGAAACGATGTACTGCGCTCTGCATCTCAGGACACAGGGAAACCATTGCTGACGAGCTACAGAATTACCTGTTCCTGTGCAGTGGCTGGTTGTGCAGAAGTGCCATGCCCATGGTGTGGTCCCACGCACTTTATTCAGACTGTACATCTGGACAGTAAGAAGGAAATGCTCTGGTTAACTTAGAGCTACTATGGGGCTAGTTTCATGCAGAGTCCTCATGTTGCCTCAGTAGTGAAATCCTTCCATTTTCATTTATTAAGAGCACCTGACTGGTGTAACTGCTGTACAGTTACTTTCCGCCTGTTGCTATCTTGAATTATTAACAACCGACAGTTTAGCAGAATAACAACATTCATTTCCCTACAATCACGTGAACATGTGAATTCGTTGCTCTGGCTGCATTATATGCACCCTGCAATAAAAAATTCTCCAGTGGCTGAGAACTATCACCTCAGCCTCCAACGGTATAAACCAGAAAGAGCAAAATGTACATGACGGGTGATGAACTATAGTGCTGAAAAAAAAAAGACTGGGCCTGAAAAAACTGCCTCTACACTAAGTAAAGCTGAAAAGGATGAGTGTCTTACTGGCATTAGAGATAGAAGAGTACGTTTTCTGGGCTTGGCCAGGACAGATTTTAGCGAAGCCACAGTGCTAATACAATAAGAATACAGAATACATGACCAAGTTGAAATTGAAGTTAAATAGAGACGTAACTGAAGTTGAGTTGTGCCTAATTTTGTCATTCAGTTTTATTATTCACTGAAAATGGTAGGTCTCCCACCCAAAATCTCATCTTTTTGAATATAGTTATTTAATACATGTATTTAGACCCCTCTATTTTATGGTTTTATTCACCTTTTTAAAGAAGGACCTTCTTGCTCATAAAGAGGACAATATATTACTACAACTACACAGCTAATCTTCATTTAAGAAGGTTAAAGTGGCACAATATCACACTTTTCTTTAAAACCAAACACAAGATATAACAAAGGATTTGGTTTAGGAAGACTAGGTATGTAAATACCACATTAATTAAAATCATGCAGACATTTGTACTAACATCTCATGTATAAATTGTTTTTAGCCAACTGAAATTGATATCTCAGTGAAGTTCAGTGCCAATTAAGATACGAACACGAACGTGCAGAGCAGCAGCAGAAGTGTGTAATGCTCTGCAGAGCCACTGCCTTGTCGTGTATCAATGAATCCTAAGACAAAAGGTCATTTTTGCTTAAAGAAGCCTTTGTAGTTAAGAGCAGAATGTATCGTACAAAATCCGTAAAATACGCTAAGCCATTGTGAAACCACTATATATCTGACAGACCATTATCAACTCTTATCAGCTCTCTTCTCATTAACTGCCTTTGATAGCAAGCAGCACCAAATGCAGAGTAAGCAATTGCAGACCTGGACCCAGTATTAGGAACCAGTTTTTACAGTAGATGACCAATACGTGAAATTAATTTTCAGTTTTAATGTTGATGCATCAGGATATTTTTTTCTGGTAAAAGAAAAGAAAAGTGTGTTTTATTAAGCCATATAAACATCATAAATTGATAGTTTGCAATTTGTGTTGGGGATAAAGACACCAAAACTATAAGAAGAATAAAACAATTCCAAGTCAGCCCAGGCAAAGAGGAGATAATACACAAAACATATATGAATTCTTTTGAAGAAAAAATGTTGGCTCAGCACAACTACTAAGGACGTAATTAAGATTTTTAACAAAAGGGAAATCTGGGATGTTAAGGCTTCTACTCAAGAAACTAAGAAATGGTAGCACCAAATAACCACAGCTGCAAAGAAGCATGAAACCCTCAAAGGAGTGGTCACTTCCACTGCTCAGTCCCTTCCATTCTTTAAGTAACATTCAGGCTACATTGAAGTTAACGGCACAGAAAAAACGGGGCAGGGCGGGGAAGGCAAAAAAAAAAATGCCCTGTGCAGGTTAGTGGCAAAGCTGAGCCTCATTCGGTTCTCTGAACCGTTCTTTTGCCCAAAGTTTCTCCCTAGTAGGGAAAGAACATGTGAGATGCTTGTACACACACATTTTCTGTGTAGCCTCTGAGCTGTTAGATCTGAAATCAGAAGTACAGTCCCCAAAGGCTGGAAATTCTGTGCGATAATTTTTGTACAATTGCAGGTGTTCAGATGCTATGCAACAGCAGGCATATGACTATCTCCGTAAATAGCTAATCAGACCCATTACGCTTAATAAAAACAAGTCAAAGTTTAAGTCACCGTGGAATACGCAGCCCTTTGCTTCAATGCATGAATGAGTTTGAAAGGAGCAGGCTGTTACAATAAATATAACAGATTTAACTAGTAGCTGCTTTTCAGGGAAGAAAGCATAATGGAGAAGTTTGGGCTTAGAAACTCTGATGGATTAAAAGGTGAAAAGAAATCAAATGAAGAACAACTTCGGATCTTATCTTTAATGTCATGTAATGTGCAATTTATAAGCAAACTTAATTAAATAACATATACAGAATGATCAGGCTTCAGTCGTGACAGCAACAAGCTCTTGCAGTGCTTATAATTATCATTTATTCTGAGCCATGAGACAGGTCTGATTAGAAATTGAAATCAGCTAGCTTGAGTTCAGGATTGTACTCATCACAATTATTTCGCTCCTGTGCTCTGAGTAATTGCAAGCTTCCCAGTCTCTACACTTGGAATTCTGTTTTCTTGGAACTCAGATGACCAGTAAGAAGCATATATGGAAAGACAGAACAAACGTATTTATCATTTTAAATTCCCCTTCCTACTCGTCTGCTCTTCTCCCTTGTTAAGTGGACTTTTGCCTCTACTCCATCAATTCATTTAGCCTGATTACCTGTCTGCTTCTCTTGCCATCTTTATTCTTTCCTCCTGACTGCAGAGCACAGACCCCGAATTTTACCTTTATCACCAAGTCCTTCTACTTCAGTGAGACAATACGAAGACCCACCAAATATTTATGAGTTACGCTCAGATATTGTGGTAATACACAAGTATGACAGCAGCTCTTGGAACCAGTAACTGCTGACCCTTGCCAGGCAACTCTAAACTCCACGTTATGCAATTTTACCTGCCAAGAAATAAATCACAGTCTGTTGCACATGTTAGTTTGTGTACGGATTTTGCCGTTCACACAAGTGTTCCATCTAGCCCCTTTTTATGCAACAATTAACTCACTCTCTGTATACATCACATTTACAGAAACTGCACAGTTGCATTTAGACATATAGTTAATTTAGACCACAAACTAAAGTTACAATTCCTATGTGGTGTTTTCTAATTAATAAAAAACCCCCTGACAAACTCTTAGGTTTTGTTGAGCATGTTTCCTTAGATTTGATTCACGCTACAATAAAGCTGTCAATGTTCATGCAGCACTTAAAAGGTTTCCCAATCCTTCGTCCTCCTGGAAGTCTTATCACTCAGTCTGGAATATGAAGCACAGCATCTGCATTAGTATTCACTGTGTGCATGACAACACTGACCTAGTGTCTCGAGTGGCTTTAATATTTTAGAGACACACGGATTAAACTCCATGGGAACATAGCCACGTAATAGTGGCTCGACAGTAAGTGATGAAATAAAAAAGAGGAAAAAAAAGTCACATCCTATGTGGCCACACATCCACAGTAAGAATAATTTTACTGTAAAAACAAGCAGTTAATTATGCAACAAGTAATTACGTAAATAGCGTCATTATTCTTTAAGTCTCTCAGAGAATGTTTGCTGTGCTTAGTGGATAGCTGACAGTGATAGTGACTGATAGTGACAGCGATAGTGATAGTGATGGCGATAGCGATAGTGATAGCGATAGTGATAGCGATAGCTTAGGGGACAGCTGACAACTTTGGTTAGTTCCTCCGTTACCTGCTGTTTAATCCATGGAATGTCAAATGTCATCACTTCATGGGATGAATGACTTGGGTCACAAGTACCCGCAGTCCTTGAGCAGACAGTAAATATCTAATCAGTAAGATGGAATTTTTGAAGCAGTTGTAGAGACCTATTTCGAAGTTGAGGCTGTTTGACCTTCACCTCTCTGTCTGCTTGAATCTCCAGCTGTGAAACAGGGGTAAGAGCTGATGTAATGTAGCTGCTGGAGTAAGCTTGGCCAGTCCCTCCGGTGCGGCAGGGGCCAGCGCTACCCCGTGTGTCACGTCTTTATTATAACAGCAATAGAAGCTGAAAGTCCCCTAGATTCTTAGAAGTAACGTACAGTGTATGAGCAAAATGTTATTAGTCAAAGTTATCTGTGTTAGAGAAATAATTGCTCTATGCTATAAAAACAATGAAGTGGCTGCAGTATAGAGACAGGGAAATTACTCATGAAATAGTCTTGCAGACTGATGAATGCTTCAGGCGCTTCAGAGGAGCAACTACATTCTCCCTTCCGAATAAATTCTTGCATCTTTAGCTTTCTTGAATTTTTAGCTTTTTTATTTTTTCAGGTTTTAGCAATTTTGCAGTTTTACCTTTTTTGCAATTTTTTAAAAAATTTTAGCATTTCTGTGGTTCTTACGGCTTTTCCTGCTTTGGTGGGTTTTGCGTGATTTTCATGTTTTATGTGGTTTAGCATGCTGTAGCGTATTACAGTGTTTTCTGCAATTTTTGCATTTTTTAGTGTTTTTTTGTGCGTTTATTGTGGTTTTGTGTGCTTTGCATGCTTTAGCAGGCTTCGGGTGTTTTAGCGCTTTAAGCGATTTTTGCACGTTTTAGTGTGTTCTAGCATGTTTTATCCAGTTTAGCAGATTTTGCATTTTTTGTCTACAGCTTTTCTGCAGTTTTTGTGGGTTTTGCTTTTTTTTCCCCCCATTTTTAGCAGTTTTAGCAGTAGAGCATATTCCTTTTGCCTTTTTCCAAGCCATGGGGTACTTCTTAGCAGCAATAAAAACAGCAGGGAAGCGAGTCTGTTCCCTGGCTACATCAGCCGAATCATCAATTAACTCATTTCTGAAGATGAACCAGCAGATTTTCCCCAAGATACTACCAAGGCTACAGAGGAAAGTAGAGAAAACATTTACAAGAACAGCATATTTTTTAAATTTATAAACAGAAATGAGTATTTTTTTCTTACTTCTCACTCCTTTGTCTCTACTGAATATTTATAAGCTTTTCCCTCTTCAAATGATTGGAAGGAATTTGGAAACCAGAAACCCAAATCAAATCGCCTTACGTGGAATATTCTCAAATTACAAATAGCCCAGTGAGAAGTCTGGTCTCATTGTGAAACCAAAATTGTTTTCTGAGAACATATAAAAATAAATATAGATAAACATACATATAAAATTGAGTTGTTTGATCTTTATCACAGCTTGGGCTCAGACGGTAAATTTAATATACAAAATTAGCAGCAATTCTACTCTTACTATAGTGTCAGAGTACAGGATAAGTTAAGTTAAAAGTTTGTAGCAGTGGCTTTTAGTATGGTTTCTGGTATGGAGATAGGAAAGGACCTAGAATTCCTACAATAAATGAAATGCTTTTACAACAACCAAACCCAAGCCAACCCAATCCAAAGAACAAATCAATTATGTTCTTTACTCCAGGATTTTAAAGAGCCCTACATATTCTGGCTTTTGCACATCACTGGTGTGTGAATGACCCGGTCCCACTGTGGGAGCCACAGTTCAGAGCTTGGAGAACAGAACCATAGCATCCCCTTAAGGACTTGCCAAGGTTTCGGCCAGACTTTCTGATAGCCTAATAAATAGCTAGCACGTCATGTTTTTTGCTCTTAACTGCCATTTTTTGAGCTGGAAATCTAATGGAATTGCTATACCACTGTACAACCCCAACCTGCCTAATAAATTACATACTCCAAATGAAAATGAATGCATTTTTGATCCACTATTACAAATTGTTTCTGTAAGTCAGAACTCAACCTGCTGTGCTGGTGAAAGCAAAAATTGCTCTTTGGTAATTGAAATGAGTGATCACTTGTCAGGCACCAATGTTTCATTCTCAAACAGATTCTCAAGTGAATTAACTTCACTGACCTGAATCAGAGGATTACAGGAGCACTGTTTTACAGACTGCCTTAACCGTTGTCTCCCCGTTCACTTGCTGAATGTGAATAAAACTCAATAATTCTGATAACTGTCAGTCAACTAATATATACCCTACAGCTATCATGCAGTCAGACCTGAAAAACTTCTATGCCGTGTGTCACAATCCACAGGTCTATGAACTGCTCAGAGTGCTAACAAAATGCATTCGATTTCTTATAAACAGAAGCCGAGCTGATGAATTTGTTGTGTTATTATGCAAATAAGGACTTACAATTTCTTAAAAACAAAGTCATTCAGCAATACCATTTTAAAGGCTTCTGATGCCAAGGCAACTTTTGCAATAGGACATGCGATTTGTTAACCATTCAAAATCCCTTGATTTCAAGATACACAGCATTTGTGAGCTGTGATATCAATAAAGTTCTTTCCTCTCTGATACTTTCCACCTGGAAATTTCCTTATCCATTACAAAATTGGATATTTCAACATTCACCCAATTTTAGAGAGAGGGGAAAATCAATGTTCTTGAAAATGAAGTGATGCCTCATTGACAATAAGTCATTAGGATAATCAGAAATAAACCTAGGCTTCCCTGTCATGTATTTAAAATATTAAAATATGCTGCCTCTCTTCATTAGAAAAAGACTTCTTTTGGTCACACTCGATATATTCAAATTCATTTGCAAGCGATAAAGCGATATAGATAAACCTTACAATGCAGTGTCAAGACACAGTATCTTAATCTCCATTGTAGGGATGAAATAACGGAAGTGTAGAAATGTTAGGCCGCTTGACCATGATCACATACTGAACCTGTGTCAGAGTACCATAGTTCCTCTGCTTCCCAGGTTTGCAGCAACGACACAGAAAATCTGTCTCAAAAGGTCTGGTGGGCCTGTTCAGATGACCACCTACTCATACAATTAATTATTAAAACAAACCAGCCTCCTGAGGTTGGAGGAAGAGAATTGGCTGTTTGGGAAGAACAGATTTTTGCTCTTTTTTGAGTTCTCTCTTCCAGTCCCAGCAACAAGAGAATAAAGAGATGATCCAAATTCTCTGACTCTCCAAAAAGACTCAGTCCAGATTTTAAGGCCAGGGCAGTTTCAATTTTATCTGAATGTCTTTTCTCATTCCAACCCAGTACATAATGCCCCGAATGCCAGAAAAACAAGTCATTACTTTCCACATAGGGTCTTTAACGACCCCAGCGGGAGCTCCAGCAGCTTCCCCTGCCAGGGTTTCAGACATTTCTGTTTGCGACCACCCACCCTGCACCGTGCCAGAAGCAGCAGCAGAGGCGTGCAGGCTCCCCAGACAATACGGCCTTCGGTATTGTCATATGAGTTCCAAGGGAGGGCTGGTACGTGTGAGCTGATAGTTTTCACTGGCGTGGGTTAGGGAACGCTCATACAAAACCACCTTGTCCACAGAGGTGCAGGGGCAGTAGCTTCGAGAAGAGAAGCGGTGATGAGCAGCTAGGTAAGCTGCTTGGGTAAGTACTGATAAACCACTGCAATGAGACCTGGAAAAGCAGCTCCAGTGATGGGCAGAGACCTTTGCTCGGGTAAATGGACGGGCCACTAAATACTCCAGTTTATCTGCTACGAGTGTCAGATGGGTTCAGAACTTACATACTTTCCATACAGTCCTGCTTCCCTCCAAAGCTAATTTTCTTCATCCACTTCTGTGTTCCCTCTCTCCTTTCCCTCTTACAATGCCGTACCTCTCGGCTTGAGAAAACAGGATCAGCAGTACTTCTGTTTGGGGGTGTACGTGCCTTTCAGGTGGCTTGTCAGAAGCAACGCCTCTGCTGCAGAATCACAGCCCAGAGCAAAGAAGTTGCCCTATAGCTCTGTTTGGTCAACAGATGGTATGTTGCAAGGGGTAGCACACAGCCTTATTTCAGTTTTAAAAGTAGCTGATTTGGATTCCAAATCCAAATAAGGAATTGGTTCAACTGGATATCTCAGTCCAATCTGCCCAGCTGGATACCTGCCCAGCTGGCTATCACATTTGGAGAGCTCAGGGAAGACTTCTGCTTCATGGCAGCTGTAATTTAAACACAAAAAAATAAACATTCACAGTCACATGTGAAGCAAAAAAATGAATAACACAGACAATACAAAAATGTTCTTCGAGTCACCCAAACTAAAAATATATGCAGCTATGGTACCACAAAAAGGGAGAAAGGCTAAGATGAGGCATAGAAAAATAGGTGCAGAAACACTCAGAATTCTGGTATTGATCACCAAAAAAAGAAGATAAAGTGGTTCACGCTAGAATTTGATAATGTAATTGTAATATTGTAAAGGTAATACATCAGGAACTTGAGTCTTGACAATCTCATAACCAAAGGGAATGGGGACTTTCAATGAAACCAGAATTTTTTCTTCCCAGACAAGATCTAATAATATTCTAGAGCCCATGGCAACATAAGCCCCAAAATTTAGTTGGAATAAAAAAGTATGGATATTTGCATATTAAAAAAAATGTAGTTATAATTAATGTTTCAGGGATGTTCACTCCAGGCTTTGGGAGCCTGTACCTATCTCCAGCTCTAAGAGGTCAGGATGAGACTTAACACGACGGATAGATTGTACCACATCTATTGACACAGTTAGATGTTCCTCTAAGACTCTGGTCACTGTAGGAAAGATGTTACTGAGCTAGACAGTTGGCACAAACACTTAGGTACGAACATCCACTGATGCGATCATCCCAGACACTTCATCGGGCTTAGGGTTACCAAAGACTGGCATCCATCACAGGATGAGGTCAGTCTACTTTGCCTGCAGTGAAGACATGGAACAATCACCTCAACCACGCTCTGGTTTCCAGCGATTCTGCTGTCTGAGCTATGCATGGACACCTCATGTAAATACATAAACTTCCCGTTTTTGTGAAAAGTTGTAGCTCCAGATATCACCTGGCAGAAACTGAGAAGACAGGCAATGAAGGAGGCTTTCCAAGAAGGAGCAAAGAGAGGCAGCTAGAAGTTCAGCCACCGTGACTGATTGCAGGTGGCTCAAGAACGCAACCAGTGAGTTGGATCCTCACGTGAAGAGGGGTCACTAGGCACAGTCAAATGAATTACACAGACCAATACTATGAGAGTTTTCTGAACACACTGGAGAAACTACAGACTGAAAATTCAGGCTTAAAAGAGAACACATCACTTCCAATATCACTTGGTAACCTCTTTCACCCACTATTGATGAAGAAGCTCTCCTGATAAATTCACCTCTGCACATACAGCCTGCAGGTTAAGTCGTCACTAACTGAAACTTAAATATTCACAGTTTGGTAGAATTGATAAATACCTGTCTACCCTAAGAGAATATAAGGAGTCTGTAGCCTCACTACCAATTGGCAGAAGACCATTAAACAACTTGTATATTTTTGCTCCAGCTCTCCAGGGTTACTGTATCACTTTAACCTATTGCTGAGCTGAAACACTGGAGAAAGCAAGCTACAAGTGGCACAGTAGCCCATCATTTGACATAGTAAGAAAACCAACCTCAGCACAGGCCAGCTAATAGCAGTTCCCAAGGAGCCACTCTCAGCAGCCAGAATCAGCAAGGCAGGATGGAGTCCTACCAAGAGCCCATTGCTCCCGATCATTGGCAAGGACGTGGCAAAGCAACTCTGCTCCATTTGGACTTTGCAAGGTGTCAAGAACCTTTTGTAGATCAGTTGCCCTGTCTGTATCAGAGCCTTGAAACAAGGTAGCCATGCAGATACCCCTTATTCCACGTGAGAAACTATATCCAGAGTTTCTGCAAGTCATAAAGTTCCAGGGCAAACTTTTAAAAGGGCAGGTTATTTTCGTAGCCAACAATACTGGTGACTGCAAAGGTTGTGTTAACAGTAAACAAATTTCCAGGTCTTTGAGTTCTCAGTGCTTGCATGCAGTAGTTCAGGCTCTAGCCTCTAGCAGGGTGAGGCACAAAAACAAGATGACAAAACAAGAAATGACTCATTTGAGAACACACTACTTGTCTCTGATAAAATTTGTACCAAGCCCTAGGAACAAGCTATCTGCTGGAGAGAGGAGTGTCTTTCATGGATGTTAAAACCTGTTGCAGAAAGAAAACAGCCCTACGACTGCATGAAAAAAGCATCACCAATTCATAATTACTCCAAGTGCTCCGAGATGAGAGATTGTCTCTAGATACTGTCAATGGATTCACTACACTTACAACAACAATATAAAAAAAAATCTTTAAAAGGATCCCTGTAGTCTGGCAGTTTTCATTGGGATTTCTCTGGAAAATATCCTTCTAATGTTTGCTACACAGGTTTTCTTTTACACTAGAAACACAGGGACAAGACTTTATGAGCCCATGATGTATCAGTTCTCAGCACTGGGCTGAGTGTTCACAGAGAAAAAAAGTAGGTACTGTCATAACAAATTGGTTTTGAACTTCTTTGAAGCTTATAAAACTGCTATTATAGTTTGAAGGAAGCTTGACAAGGTTCATCAAAGATTCATCGCTCGTTGTTGTAGACTTCAAGTGATGAATGAGAGAAGGTACATTAAAATTCTGCTGCTGCTACCACTTCAGGAAGCTTTTGCAGGATAAATACTGCTTCTACATAAAGGCAACAGGTTTTGAAAAAATGATCTGTATATTCCAATACAATTTAACAACCTTATTTAATAACTAACTTAAACGGACATTGCCTGCTCTTGTAAGGCAAACCCACAACAGAAAAGACAACAGATTCCTTCACAGATATTCAAAGCCAAAGCACTGGCTGCTGCTCTAAGAATGACAGTGCTCTGGATGACAGGCAGGGCTGATCAGCTTTAATTTTTCTCCCATAGACCTTGCTAACTGCATTTAGGTTTTCAAGGCCAAAGAGTCAAAGAAAGAGCACATTCAGGGAGTGTCTTCAACATCCCTTGAAAAAAGGTACTCCAACGACCTGAGGTGGTGTGGGCTACAATGACCACACAGCAGCTCCTCTGAATCCCACCAGCAGCGCTTGTCAAAAATGAATTTTTAATGAACTTGTTAGAAAAGCCACTGCAGTCCAGAAATGTGGCTTCCTCTTCTTGCTCAGTATAATCTCGTAAGTAACATCACTGTTTGGACCTGCTATAAGTGGTAGATACACAGAGATAACAGAAGAGCACTTCCCTTTGTTCACTATATTAATAGATAAGAATTTATTTAGCTTTTGGAGAGCCTGTGTGTATATGCATATCAAGGAGCATGAATTTAAATACCAACATATTTAAAGGCTTACAAAAACTTGAGATTCCTTTATAGTTCATCTCATGCAATCTCTTAGAAAATATAGACATATGCATAAAAAACCAGTCTACTTGAGTGCTGAACTCAAGGATCTAGAACTGAAATATTAAGTGGCCAGATTCAAGGGTGATATAAACTGCGGTGGAAGAAACAAGGGTTAAACATGTATCCACTTTGCAGAAGTTTGGTACTGTTTAATATACTAACTTCCCAGGTGGTTTTACTTCCATTCCGATTGTAAACACTGGTCCCATAGCGGAGTTAACCTGTGAACACTCCTCAGCCACCGCCGCGCAAAATCAGTGCATTGGCTCCAAGGCCAGATGCCCACCGCTCTCCTGCGTGACTCCACACCATGAAAGGTTAGCGAGGGCTTACACCAGTGCTTGCAACTGGGGCACGTTCCTGCCTGTGAAGCCAGCTCTGCTGTTCTGCAGCTAGGTTGTATCTATAAAAATCTACCCTCCTTTGCCCAATGGAGGTAACTTCTATGCTTCTGATCTAGTCCAGTAACAAATTTGTGCTAACACAGATAAATACATTTGAACATCACATTCCTGTACACATGTGGCTTTATTCGTATTCCAGAATAAAAGGAATTTCTATCAAAATAGCTCATTTCCATTTGTACCTAGTTAAAACCAAAATAGGATGATTTTATTCTCAAATAAATGTCCACAAGCAGACAAATGTTCGGGACTAGAACCAGGCCCACCGTTTTAGCCTAAGCTTGCACTGGGTTTACTTTCAATGCAACACTGAAAGATGAGTAAAAGAGGATGCCATTGTATGATGAAGGAAGAGGATAAAAGGGTAAAGCACAGAGGAATCAGAAGGGTGCAAAATACTGAAATAGCGAGCTGTTTGAATTTTTTTATTCTTTACATTTCAGTGCTTTTTAGCAACATCAAATTACAGCATTACCTGCATTCAGAGGCTAAAGCACACTTAAGTTTGCCAGTAGCCCTAAGACACAGCAACATACCAGGTCAGATACTGATCTTGGCGAGAGTGGAACAAATACATTTTGACTAATTCCACTGAATTCAGTTGCTTCCTCCCATGAGAAAAAGTATTAATTATTTATGATGATAATACCATCTAGACATGTAATTCCCAATTTCAGTTATGCAGTGCCAGGCATTACTCGGAGAAAGAAACGGCTCCATCTCACAAGAGTTCATAATCCAAACTGACAAGACAGACAAAATGAGGGAGAAAGGAAGCACTACCACCTCCAGTTAGGAGATGGTGAGCTGAGAGGTTAAGTGCCTGCCCAAAGTGACAAAGGAAGGCTGTGTAACAGGCAAGAACTGAACTCTCATTTTCTCAGTTCTGGTAATTCAACCATGAGGCCTTCATCTCTCAAAGAGGGATTATCTGGCTTTGCCTTATTTTTATATCCTTTCTGGTTAGCTGATTAGAGGACATACCTTGCAGTTAACAGCAGTGAGTAGACCACACTCAAATAACATTTCAAAGTGCCTAAAGTATTAAGGGTTGACCTGTAGGGAACGCGCATCTAAGGAGCAAGGAAGGACTGAAGAACACATTAGCAATTCACTTCCTCTGTGGGCACTTCCAGTGCAAACGACCTGTGAAACTGCAGATTTTGCTTTACAAGGCTGTAGTTTATGGAGTGCAAATACAAGGACCTGGTGAGGAACAGCTACCAGGGGGCACATTCTTACTGCTTTCTCCTGTGTACTAAAGTCTTGGTATGTGGACAAGTGTTTCACCTCACTTTCAAGAGGTTCTTCGGATCCTTAGCTCTATTAAGTAAATACTCAAATATTTTGTGAAAATTAGACTTACACTCTGAAGTCATTTAGGAGCTTTTGAAAATTTTATCCTCAGTGTAGAGAATTCAATAATTTGTAATACAGTTTCTAATTCTGTGGATGTTCTGGATTTATGGTTATTTGAGAACAGAATCCGAGTCCTTGAACATACACAGCAATGGTCCATCTGGCTTCAGCTGCTCTCTCTCATAGCAGCCACCTCCAGACATTTCCAAACAAAGTGGAAAACACTTTGTAATAGATAAGCTGGTCGTAGGGTAAATAGTTTGCTGAACTCAAACCACTGGCAATTGGATGGCTCCTGGAAGCTGTGGGTTTCTAACTCTTCTACAGTTTTATTCTTTCAAATGTAACTACGGAAGTGTTTGTTATCTATATAAGGGCACAGGTTCACATGGAATGATACCGAGTATTTGGTGTCCTGATACTTGCATCTTCTAACAATGTGTTCATTGATTAAAATGGGGCGTACATTTTTTTTTTTCGTGTTTCACATCTTTGCCTCTCAATGTTCTTTCGGTGCTCCCATTGTTTTTATGTTATAAGAAAGGGTAGATAAAAGCCCTCCTCCACTGGCTATTTTATACAACTTTATAATTCATTTATACACCTC
The DNA here is from genome assembly GCA_034782735.1 of Sagittarius serpentarius. Taxonomy (NCBI): domain Eukaryota; kingdom Metazoa; phylum Chordata; class Aves; order Accipitriformes; family Sagittariidae; genus Sagittarius; species Sagittarius serpentarius. The sequence goes on along the minus strand of JAVKLA010000054.1, from coordinate 14,363,716 downwards.
TTTATGGCTGGACGACTACTCAGCACCGAAAGAGCAAGAATGCTGAAAATCAGACCTGAGGAGAAACACATTTCAAAGACATGGATTTAGTATACTTTGATGTGTACTAAAAAGCACCCAACAAAAAGTTGGGTGGGAGGAGGGCTTCCAAAACCAAGCTAGTGATGCTGGTCATTAAACATAGGAAATAGATCTTCCTTTGAGACAAAAAAAACCCACGCCAAAACAGTAAAAGCTGAAGCTCAAGAACAGGTCAGTGAAAATTGCTCTTGCCTGATGCTATTTTTCAACCTGGAGACGAGCGTGTGCTTGAAAAGACAAGGTAGGTCAACATCATTGGCTGCAAATGGCTAAGAGTTTTGGACTGTGATATTCTTACCTTCTGAAATAGCAAGTGATTCAAAATGACAAAGTCGGATGTCATCTGCTCTGTACTAAATGTGGCTATATGATGAGATGTTTCTGGGCAGCTGGAAAAACATAACCAAGCTTGTATTTGCTCATATGCTTGCAGAACTGTTGTTACTGACAATGGCAGCATTCAAGTGGGCTTCAACAGTCCAGAGACCCGCAATAAATGACATCAAACCTAGAAATTACCTTTGAATAACAAGGCTCTCTAGAAATTTGCTAAAGAATCTGCCATGTTTGCTATATTTTGTATTTGCATTCCATTTGGGTTTTTTGGCAATACATTTAAATTTTACTGTACGTTGAGGGTCAGGTAAGGTCTGAGCACGTGTTAAATATGTTTTAGAAAGAAACATGGATTCTTATTCTGAAAGAAGTGAACATACATATTGCTAAAGCTGCTATTAACATCAAATTTGCACCTCCAGTAACTCCGAGCTGTCAATAACTGCCAGAAACAGTAATTATTTGAAATGTTTAGAAATAACTATGGTCAAACTTCGCATTCCTGTTAACTGCCACAGCCTGATTATCTTCTGTCTTGTAATTTATATTGCTTTTTATACCAAGCAAAACATTGTATTACAAAAAATTTATTACAGATGGACCAGAAATTCTGGTTTGCTTGTACTATATGACTTGTACTATATATTACTTGTATTATTATATGCTTGGTACTCTATACTACCATGCTCAGGTGAGAGCTATTCCGTAAGACTGGATCACTGCTGTGTTACTCAAGACATTTCCATAAATCTTGGCATGGTTTGTAGGAGCTATGCTTTCCAGTCAGTGTTTCATGCTAATGATCAGTCGTTGCATATCTGTCTAATGAGACCGAAACTGTCAGAACAGCAGGACAGTCAGATTTCTTCAGATCTATCAGTAGACAGGTGAGATTAGGGAAACTTCACAGCAGAAAAAGGAGCAACATCTATTCAAGCTTTGGACTAAATAAGAGATTTTGGCTCTTGAACTCTTCAGTCCCTTTCCATAATATATGACCTAAACATGGGGTCTCATTATTGCAGGGGGGTGGGGGAAGCACTTTACATCCCTCAGAGCTTTACTGAGATTTTGACTACCCAGAAAGTCACAGAACTGGGCCACAGAAGTACATTTTCTCTTACATGAGAAGTTGGCCAGAAATTTAAAGGTAAGAAAATACACACTTTAATTGTGTAAGCACTTAAAAATATTTCTAGAACTGTGATTTGTTAATTTGCTGCAGAATATTACCTGCAGCAAAGTTTCATTCTTAGAGTGAGGTATACTGCTGAAAGACATCATTAGAATTTTGTTACAGCATGTTCATAGGTTATCTGAGAGAAGAAAAGCGCAATGCCGTATTTTAGAGCAGAATTTTCCCTCCTTCCCACCTACGACTGCATTACTGTGCAGAACAAAAATAAATCAGAACAATGTGTTCATGAGTAATGAATGATCAAAAAACTCACCAGAGCAGGAATATGGACTGAGATCACCAATGCAAAGTTCAGTGCAGCGTGAATGGCAGTCTAATATTTGTTGCTTCCCAAATAAAAAAAAAATCTTGCTTTATTTCAGCCTTTTGATCTCCTGTTCTCTTTGCAGCAACCCAAGCTTTAGCTAACATCCAATAACGTTTTTGATTAACTGAACTTATTGGTTTGGGTTTTTTCTATTTTTAATTTCCATTGACCTCTTGGTGGAAATTGTACAATACTAAGTGGGGCTCACGTGAAATAAGAGGTAAGATTTCAATTAACTTCCATGAAGCCAGATTTTTACCAAGTTGGTATAACTTTCTCTGACAGCCTGGCACGAGCATTGAAATGTTACGCTTATCTGAAATGCATGTTCTTCTGCCATTAACATAATTCAGTTAAATGGATGTGATATCAAAACCTAAAGGATGGAATCCCTACTGGCAAAACTCTAAGGACTTTCCACTGTGAACCTATCTCCCATGTAGCTCTAGAGTAACGGACATTAAGTGAAGTCTATTGAAAACAACGGAAAACCTCCAGAAAATTCAAGGATTTTAGATCATGCCATGTAAAAAAATTTTTTTACAAAAATATCTGTGTGGAGACAGGACGGAGAAAGGAAAAGCAATAGATTGCTAATACCCACACTGATGTGTGAGTAATCATGACCCCAACAGCAATGCCAGATCGTAACAACCACAGTGCAGTTTCTGTAAGAAGGTGTAGGTTGAAGAACTTTTTCTTCTACTTTCAGTGGCTTAGTGCAAAAGGAAGAGTATGGCCCAAGGAAACAGATGGAAAAACATTTCTGACAGCTTAAGTGCAGTTAATTATTTGTAGGTGAAGCATTCTGCTATCAGCATTCATTTGCTGTATTTGAAACCGAACAGTCATAGCAGTAACAATTTTATTCAGCATCACTGTATACCTGACTATAAATAGGATGGGCAGAACCACAGAGCAACACCTTGCCAACGGGGTTGCCTTTTCATCCCTTCCAGGAACAGGCAGCTACAAGCCAGCACACTGTGTAGCTACCCCTTTGGTATGCAGCTCGTTCAGGTCTCATCCTCTCATGTTTTTTTCCATCTCCTATCTTTTTCCTTTAAGCAGATTCAACAGTTATGGAAAAAAAAAAAAAAAAAGAGTATTATACATATGGAAAGATTTCACAAGCTAGGTATCACCAGAGATGGTGCAAATAAGGAAAACGAATACTCATCTAAGTGTGTGCTCATTGCACACCTGTTCAAAGGAGCAAAGGGAGATGACGTGTTTTCTTATGACTTTTGTGGGATTTATCTGTACCACCAGAGCATGTAAGAGAAGAAACCTGCTGCTCCTCAGTAATGATATTCCCCCTTCCAGGAAAAGAGAGAGGAAGGGAACAGGCTTGGGGAGGAAATCTCTAGCCTCCACCAACCAACAAGGAGGAACTGGACACTAAAGGGATAGATAGCATACATTACTTATCCCTGAAAAGTGTGACATGGGGAAGAGACTGCCTTGTGACTAAAGATCACAGCATTTTTTCTGTCCTTCATCAACAGCTACGCAGTTCTTTACTTCCCTTGCTTTGGCCAAAGTATGCTTAGCTTGCGTTTAGCCACATACATGACCAGGGATTAAGAGGGCAATAGATATCTTGTATCCCTCATTCTTTCTTCCTCTATTTGTGCTTCTTCTCTTATAATATGGCTGGCAAGTCTAACAGAGAAAATGACAAATCTGGTCTTGAGAACATCCACCATACTTGAGTACAGCTCTTCAGAGGACAGACCACACAGCCACAACACAGAAGAATCCAGGATAAATTTCTGGACTTTTTACAGTAATCATACACTTCCTGTTATATAACAGAGCTATTTGACTTCAGAAAAAAAATCTGGGTTTTTTGTACCCTTTGACAAATCCAGGGAGACAATTCTGTCTTTGTAAGAAAACGACTAATCTGCATACCAGTATGAATATGGTATTGAAGTCTACCTGCCCCTACAGCAGCACCACCACGTAATGGTTTAGCGCTGGACTGCAGCCAAGTGGCGGCAGTCTGTTGGAGTAACCCAGCAAGGCACTGCAACCCACCTGGGTAACGACACAGAGCAAGGAAAATGCTGAGGGCTGTATCTTACTCTGCTGTCTGCGAGGTCCACGGCACCAGCAGCTGCTTGATACTGCCAGGCACCTTAAAAGGTCTTGTTACTCTTAAGTTCTGGGTTGGAGATACCTGCCGTACATTAAACTTCCTCCAGTTAATGCTTTGGCCAGTTTCATAAATTATTTCTGCTCAGGAGAAGCTTCACTAAATTCAATGAAAGGGAAAGTATCCCCATATTAAACCTTTTTTGCATTAATGTTAAATTAATATTTTTCTTTAAGAGAAACAAAATACTATTGAAAGCAATAGGATTACTTTTTTTGAGTAAGGATTACTGGAAAGAACCGAGGACGTTAGCTTTCATTGTCCATTCATAGTAAGGACTAGTTAGGGTAAGATACTCTCCAGAATACTCTGAACAGCTGTGATTATCCACTCCGAAGAAAAGATTAATTTGACTGGAAAGACAACAGAGAAATCCTTTAAAGAAGACATGGAGAACTGAGTGCTTTTCTATGGGAGGATGGAAGAAAAGACAGCTCACTCTTAACAGAATGGAGGTTGAAAAGGACTGCTCTCCCTGTATATCAGAGTCTTAAGCAGCATGAGAGAAGGTGTATTTAGGCTAATGTTGGCTCCAAAGCAAGTGGAATAAATTATCCAGAAATAAATTTATTCTGCAAATGCAGAAAAACTTTCTAGTACCAGAGCAGTGAGACCCTGGAAACACTTGCTCATAGCAGTAGCGGGATCAAACTGTTGCGCTTTCAAGTGGAGTTTGATAAGTATATTGATGAAGTTGCCTGAAATAGAGAACCTGTTATAAATGACCTGGCATGTCCATTCAAGCATTATGTCCTTAAAGTCACCTGAAGCTACCTTCAGAAGGCCTATGTGTGTAAGTGCCTCTTATGCAAAGTCAAGAATTAGATGCCAATGCCAGTTACAAAAACTCACAGAGCTTCTACCCAGCCCTGTAGGTAAGCGATTGACCTGCTAGCAGTCGAGCTCATGCTTAAATCTCAGGATTTGAAAATCGTGTGTTTTCTGGCAAGGTGTGATCATACTTTCACCAATCCGACCTCACAAAAAAATTCCAGGCCTTTCGATGAAACTGACTTTAAAGCACATATCTGGAATATAGGAAACCTGAATTAATTTCTTTCCACCTCCTATGCATCCTGGGAGATGCACGGAAAGATTCAGTCACCTGCTCAGAGTTGAGAGTTTTATGAGGTAGCCGGACACCTAGAAGTTATTCACTGTGATTTGTTTTTGCAAATCTAGTTCCTATACTTCCATAGAACTACATGCTTTAGTTAGGATGTAGAGAAGGAATTCAGTTGCAGACAATCATCAACATTTTACAGGTTGTGCATTAATTATACCATGGCAGCAGAGCTTTATCAGTTAGCTCTGTAATGAACCAGCAAAGTTTCTTAGCTCAGGCACACTCCAGGCAAATACATCTATATTGCTTGCAGGGTCAGTGCGATTTCAAGAGCAGTTTAGCCACTTCTGTAGTGCATGCAATCCAAACTAATGAACCATTACAGCCCAAATTAGCTTCCTAAGTAACCTGATTTGGCAGCCTTGTTGTGTGCTTCCAGAACTGGAATGCTGTGTTGTAATCAGTTAAACTACATCCAGTAAGACCTACTGGCTATGTCTGTACTTGTAAATAAAAGAACGTCAGCACTTGGGACAACTTGATCATCTAAATACTGTTAGAAAATGACCCCTGGTATAATTTTTGTGCAGAGCAGCTAGCACTCTTCCAAGGAACGCCCAGGCATGATTTGGGAGTTGGCATGGTCCAGGAGTGGACAGGCTGCATGCAGCAACTGTGCTTTGCAGGCTAACAGGATTTAATTTTGGTAACATAGCCAGATCAAACCAGGAAGAGTCTTGGCACTGTACACATGCAGTAACTCCAGCTCAGTTTGGACCTTGCCAGACATGATACGACTCCACTCAGCCATTGCTTCTGCACCATGCTCTGAAACAGGGTAGTTAGCACAGAGGCAGTGCTGAATGTGAGGACTGCATGTCTCCTGCTGAAGTCCTGTGCACAGACTAAAAAGTCCTCAGAGTTTGGTACAGGAACAATCTATTCGCTCTCAACAGCCAGACCAAATTTGGCAGGGTCAACAATAAGCTACTGCTAACCAGACCAGCTGTAACCAGCTGGGGTACAGATGGACCTCTCTGCACTGTTCTCTGCAGCATCTCCGATAGCCACATACCTTATCAGCTCATTCACAATGCAAGATCCAAGTGGCCTCTGTGCACGGACTGGTGTTAGTCTTGATCTTACAAGGCTTGCCTACTACGCAGAGCACCACTGGCTGCATTGAAATACCTTAGTGTCTTTGAGGGAACCAGCCCTGGTCCACTAGGCTCAGCACTGAAATATATTTAGCAGCAGTTCTGGACACTTGATGCCTTTGACCTGTCAATCAAACAGATTAACCTAAGATATAAATAGATTGTAAGTATTTATGTAGATATGTATTTGTATATACATATATATAGATATAGATATACAGCCCATATATATGAATTTAAATGAGAATTATACGGTAAAATTTAAAAACCTTTAAATCATGAAAAACTGAACATTTTTTGATATGAACCTCATACAAGACAAAAACATTTTCTATATTTGTTTCAGTTTAAATTTGACAGCGGAAATAAAGCTGCAAAACAGAATTACAGACCATGATTAGCTGGTCCAGTATTGTGATGAATATAATACCTATGTTACAATCCTCCTTAATACGTGTAGCTTTTACCACCTTTTTTTTTTTTTTTCAGTCAGAGGAATACTATTCTGATAAGTGCTTGGCATGATTAGGTCAAACCCAATGTATTTACACATATCACTGTATGTTATTGGTGCACCACAAATGAAGTACAGAAATATATTGGATGTTCACCTACAGGAATAGCATATCATTAGAAAACAGAACACTGCAACTGCAAATTCTTTTGTTATTGTTGTTATGCGTGGAAAAAAAAACACTGAAGCAATTCCGCAAGATCTGACATCCCTGTTTGATTAGTGTCATGCGAACATCCCTGCAGAACAGTCACACATCTTATCTGAACTCCAGTTGGTGCTCATTTTCAGGATGCGTTGTATAGCTGTTCTTTCTGTGTAAGATGATATTGCCCTCTGCCTCCTCAGTCCAGAACAGTCATTAAGAAAAGAAACTTTGCTTCCTGGAAGACAGTAGGGACTATAGTTTATAATGAATCCACTAAACTTAGCAGCATTATCCCTGGAGAGGTCAATAGTTGTGTAACTTGGCCCACCTTGATGCATTTTTGTTTTCTTTTGTTTGGGTTTTGAAAGTAATTTACTTCAACACATTGAGAAACAGGAGATAAACAGTTAACTGAGCCATTCTCCCATGGTATTCTGCTGCTTCTTGCTGGGTCTCTCTTTCATGTACTTTATTTACTTCTTGGGTTCAAAGTTTTCCTCTCATTGCTTTTTTTTTTAAATCATGCATCACTTGGCTCACTTGCCCTTGCACCTCCAGCCTTTGTTGTTTTCAGTCTTTAATGATGATCTTTCGGTTAAGAGCTCACCAAAGTGTAGATCATACTGAATGTAAAAGAAAGACACAATATGAAAGTATCCTTTTGAAGCATACAGAGCACTTTGATTTTTATAACCCTTTACTGTCTGTTCCTCAGGTCTGACTGTAATGCCCTGTGCTTTCCTTTGCAATCTTTCTATCTCTCTAAAGCATCTTAATTACGGTGTATTCAAGATGGGTATCAAAAAGCACTCAAGAAATAACAAATTCATTATCAACATCCTACTGCACCACAAGCTGTGTTTGAGCTTATTAAAGTGCAGTCTGATGTCTGAATTTGAACAGTGAAGAAACAAAACCATTTTTCTTTAGTGTGTTTGATCTTTAAAACTTCAACCAGCAACTCCCAGCAGGGCAGGCAAGGTTTCCCATGAAACTGCATTATTTTGTTTCCTTTGGAAAAAAACTCCACACAGTAGAAGAAACATAAAATGCAGACACCAGCTGGAGTGAATCCATACATATTAAATGCAACTCTGAAAAGTGAAGAAATCACTGTATATTACCACGGCTTCATTTTACCGCAATTCTAATTCTGACAATACCCATGAAAGCACAGCAAAATTGAATGTAATTAATACTATTTTATTTGAGCACCAGGCAATGGATTTTGGATTATGGCCACATTTTAGAATGAAGGAAGCAGGGCTCAGAGGAGGCTGCACAACCGTAGAGTCCCAGCAGAAATGCTAGACCACGCTACATAGCTGACTTTAACAGGGTCTTTTAGCCAACATAAAAATGTGGGGTTAAAAATGCTTCTTGGAACGGGTTGCCCAGGGCAGTGTGGAGGCCCCATCCCTGGATGTTTTTAAAAGTCATGTAGATGTAGTGCTTAGGGACATGATTTAGTGGGGGACTTGTCAGTGCTAGGTTAGCGATTGGACTAGATGATCTTATAGGTCTTTTCCAATCTAATCAATTCTATGATTCTATGATTCTGTCTCCAGCCATGTCTTGCCATTTCTCCTTGCACTACCAACAGAGCTTGCCTAGCGTAACTGCCATGCTTTCCACTCTCAGCCCCATGAAGAGGACTGGCCGGCAAAGGCACTCAGCCCAAAAGCACAAAGCTACTGGATGCTAAACTCCTGCTGAGATTCTCATGCTCCATCCATCTTAGTGTGAGTTAGGCACCTATCAGCTTCTGTGAGTCTGGGCCCTTCTACTTTCTTTCTCTCTTTCACGTATGCAGGCACAGGCACATGCACATGCACATATGGACAGAAAACTTTGTTTTTTAAATAGTATTTAAAAGTAATATTGAGATAAAAAAGCCTGCAGCAATGACTCGTCAAGATATGGGGAACAACAGAACACCAGCGTACAAACCTGCCTTACAGAGGAGTTACTGCATGCAAGACTGGCTTGAAGAGGCACTCTAGGCAAACACATCATGGAAGAAGGAGTAGAAGAAAGCCATCATAAAACAACACTTCCACTTAAAGTGTGTTGACCTTTGTTGTCCAGTAGTTTTATGGTGTGATTACAGGCGTGACTAAAAGCACAGGGATTCTGCCACAGCCTTACCTTAAACGTGATCCTCACATACTCTTGCACTGGGCATTTGTGACTAAAGAAATGGGCCAATTGGTTCCAGTCATTCCTAAATACAATTTCATATGTTAAATGAAAAGCAGCTACTATTTCCTTAATGAAATGACCAGACTTACCAGTACAGATAGTAGAAGAAGGAAAGGAGATAGAAAGCTAGCTTACACCAGGCCTCTTTTTGACAGTAACTCAAGGTATCTGCATTCATGACTGCAGGTGGATCATATGCTAGCTCTGAACTATCTGCTGGGCAACGAAAATACCTGAAAGAGCAGGAGAAGACATCTGGAATGACTCTGTAATATTCTGTATTAAATACGTGCAGATATACACCATCCTGATCACCAGCTCAGAAGACAGCCATCTTTCATGATATAGGAGGAATTTTCCTCTCTTCTTCAAGCTTCTATTTCTGGACATTGTTAAAAACAGGATGCTAGTCTAAGCAGACCATCTTTATAGAATGAAGCAATTCATGAACATGAACTTTCTGTGTTCTATTAACTCTTTAGCTTGAAACATTCCAACTTCCTACATAGTTATTTCTGGCTTACTCACTAATAACTTACATATGGTGAGTGGCAATATGTGGTGGCTTGTGATTACAGCATGGAGAAAGGATTACTGGGCTTTAACTGCATCTACACAACTGATTTCAGACATGATGAAAGGTGACAGTCAACCAACTCATAGCTCAGTTCCTCCAACTCTGAAAAGGAAAAAAGTCAATATGGAGTAATATAAGAGCTGGCTGACTAATGTTTTCTACACGTAGCACTGCTCAAAAATTTATCATCCAAATAATTTTAATTGGAAAATGCCTTTCTTCTTACATAGGAGAAATTTCTAATTTTTCTCAGCAATGACTAGATGTTTGAGAAAATCCTGACAAAAGAACTGGTTTGGCAAAGGAGCTTTTGTCTCATTTACTTTGCAGTAAAAAGCAAAAGCAAATAAAAAAAGAAGTCCTCAACAAAGTTAGTGAACTGCTTTAAGATCAGTATGAACCAGATAAAATACTGTTATTTCTGTTGCTTTGAAATAGTAATGTAAACATTGAAGATTGCTGGGATTGCTTATAGATAGATAAACAGACAGACAGATATAAAACCCCCAAACAAGTGACCAGCAGCAAACTTTGAATGTAAATGTTCTCATAATAACTTTGCCTTCCTCCCTTCCAATATTAGTCACATCCACTCACAGTCTCTAATAACATTACAAATTCTTTTATAGAGACCACAGGTGAAACCTTGCTTAATTACCTTCACTGGGATGAAGATATTACACACTATCTTCCCAAGGTTTTGTGCAGAACTTTACACAATGAACCCAAACCTGTCTGCAGTTACACCAGCAGAAATTATGGAGTAATTATAGCAAAGCATATGGAGAATCATGGAAACAAAGACAATCAAAAGTTCTCTCCAAAGGCTGATATCATTATTTAGAGTCTGACCATTTTCATCTTGGACATAAAATACTTCTTTTTTTTTGTTGTTTTAAAAACTTTTTAAACCAGTATTATTGTCAAACATCGGTTGTTAACCCTTAGTACAACAGCACCACAAAACATTTTTATTTTTATTGCACCCAACCAACAGGGAGAAAAGCACTCGTAGCTTCACTTCATTTAGCTTTCTGAGAACTATACTGGCACTCTAACTTCTGAATAATATACATTATCATATGACTGCATTACTACCAATCTGCATTACTACCAAGCTTTTGCAGAAAATACTGTAAAAAAGCTACTACTTTTTAGTTCTTGGTTGAGATAATGGTTTTGCCCTCTTTACAGAACTATTCCTCAAGCTACTTTGCAACAGGAGATATCTGCTACCATATGTATCTTTGTAACACAAAGAGACCCTGACAGACAAAAGTCATCTGTGCTTTTACAGACATTGTGGAAATGCAAAACTGGTGAAGACTTCAGACTGACAACCACAAAACCTGGTATCTCTTGGTTATCTTCAGAGGCAACCAAAGGCTGACCCTCCACTAGAATGCAGAGGAAGATGCAGCAGCTGCAGCTGCACTGCCTGTCCAGAAAACATTAAAGCTGTTCAACAGCAGGTCTTACGTGATCAACTCTGAAAGTCCCTCAGTGAATATAAACACATAGCAGAGATCCAGAGGAGAAACACTCACCACTTTTTCGCATGGGCAGGGTGAAGACAACAGCTCTTCATCTACTGCAATCCCTACTCCAAGAGTCTCTAAGAGACACTTCTTTTGCAGAACAGAAATTCTTTACTGTACAGCTAGAAACAACTTATTTTATACTGCAAAAAAAAGTATAGAGCTGCCAAAGAAGATGAGAAGCAAAATTCTGTCAACCTGCCCAGTCTCTATTTCACAACTCCAATGGAAAGGTTTCCTTGCTAAGGCTGAATGAATAGGTCCAAGATCTTTCAGATATGAACTGCCTTACAACTCCCTATCTGTATTTAGAGCCTATTTAGTATTTAGAGCCTCACCAAGTTCCACTTTCAGATTCCAGTCTATTTAATTTCCAAGTTTTCATTCAGTTGTGGTCAGTGCATCCTGACAGCCTTTGGAATATTTATCTAAGCTAGTAACTGAAAGCCACATTTATATTATCATGTGTTTTCTTTACCCATCCTAAATGTTCATGAGAAAGATATACTTTTTCTCTGGAAACATAAGTTTCAGCTGCTTACAGGCAAAAGATATTCAGCCATACTCCTATAGCTGCACTTCACAGTTCATACAATCTGCATGTGTGCTGAGTTGGCAAATAAGGCTAACAAGCAGTCAGCATATAAAAGATAGGCTTACCTCCAGAAGTGATAAAAAAGCAAAGGAACATTTAACCCCAGTGTAAGCCACTCTTGAGCGCACAAAAACATTATGCAGAAAAGACTATGGATAGAGTACTCCGGCAACACCAGCTGAAAAGAAAGGAACAGAAATAACAGATGTCAGTGAAACACCTCTTTGATTTTAGTCACCTAAGCAGTTTTTGGAAAACAAACCATCTCTGCAAGTCTCCTGTGTGTCTGTGTCTGTCCCTAGACATACCTCAGTTGACAGACGGCTTGGCTATGAGCAATGAGCACAAGAAGCAGTGCCAGGTTTGTTCAGGTTCTAACTATGGCTGTACTTCATGGGCTTGTTGATAGGCATGGGACAAATCACTTACTGTCTTAGCTGGTACTCCAGATTTCTGTCTACAAAACATAGATTATATTACTGCCTCCCTCACAGAAGCATTGTAAGACTAAATGAATGTCTGTAAAAGAGTTCTTAAAGAACTAAGTTTCATTACTGACACATTCAGAAAGGAAATAATAAAGCTATTACTGAAGCTTCACTTCTATATCGGAGGAGCACCCTTGGAAAAATAAAAGGCTGCTTCTACCATTTTGATATGTTATATACACGCTAAAGAGATAAAATCCATTACTAAGCCTGCGTTGCAATCTAAAACCTACCAAGACAGGAAACTCACTTCCTTAGTAAATCCATGGCTCCCCACACTACTTGTTTCAGACCCAAGATGATTCTTTCTATTAAAAGAGAAAGTGAGTGGGCAGCTGGCAGAAGCAGAAATTTATGTGATGTTGATTCAGAGTAGTTATTTCTAAAGGCATTTTGCTTTTTTCACTGCTTTCCCATTTTTTAGCTGGATTTCTTCTCTTGTTTTCTTCCAATGCCTTTTCTCAGAAATCTCTATTTCTTTTCTTCAAGTCATAGAAGAGATTTATTTCCAGCAGTACATATTTCTCAAAGCTAGACAATCCCACACACAGTTCATCTGCATGCCTTGCTGCATCTTGGTGCTACATCTACCAAAGTTAAATCACAAAAAGCATTTGAAGGGCTTCTTTCGGTGTAAATTCATTTTCATCTGTCAAATAATTAAAATGAGCCCTATTTTTTAAAACAACATAAAACCTACTATACAGCTACTCCCAGTGCCCACGTACTCCCATACAGCTGTGCTACAATGAATTCCTTCTTCTTGGTTCTAGGAATCTTTCCACCTCACATGGAACATACTGTTTTTACTTGCATTTAACTTCACTACTTGAAGTAGTTAACACATTTGGATATCTCTGTGTCTACGCCTTCAACTTAAACATTCTCAAAAGCTTATCTTAGGTGGATGACAAATCATAATACAATTACATAGTTCAGATTCCAGATGGTAGTTATTTGTCACTGCTGGATCTTTTTTTTTTTTTATTTTTAGAATGTGATTTACAACATGACTGTAACCTTTCCCCAAAGAATGATTCATCTTCATCACCAACTGCAGACAAGAAAGGTCTTCATGATGTACGTTTACCCACTAAACATCACAACACTTAAAAGCATATTACATTCATTATCACATATTTGATTTCTGATTCCAACACAATCCACAAACGTAGCAAGAACACAACCCTGGTGCCTGATCAGTGGGCTGGCTGGTAATAACAGGGAAGGAAAGCCATGGTGAAGATTTATGCAGAGCTTAAAAAAACAAAACAAAACAAAAAATCTGCTGTGAAGCTAGAAAGGAAACAAAGGAAGCAGTGGACTCTCAGAAACAGACTCGCTTTCCAGTCACAGTTCCTGATGTAAATTAAATCTACCTATGCTTTTGATGGAACAACAAATGGGTCATTTATGTCTCTTCACCCTTTTCTTGGAGTGATATTTTCCTGTGGACATAAATAAATAAAGGATCAGTGCTGATCACAGTTTCTGAAGAGAAATAATGCAAAGAAGGAAACAAAGCCCAGCCTGCAAAGCCAGTTACAGTTCATATTCAGGCAATTTACCGAAGAGACCAAATCTAAAAGGAGGTGAGAGAATTGAAAGCATAAAGTGCAGAACAGCACTGACAGCAAGGCTTGTTAGGAAAAGTAAACTGAATAACTAAATAACTAAAAAATAACACTGCCTCAGTTCTTGGCTGTAAGAATCATTCTGCAGTTTGACACAATGTCCTCTGAAACCAAGGGATACTTTCAGTCAGCTTTAGCAAACACAGGATTCGGCTCCTGGAGAGAAGAAAGCTGGCTGAGAAACAAGCAACAGTCAATCCTTGTTGTTCCTGCTGAGGTACTCAATTGCAATAGCAACTTCTGTGATACAGATAGCTGTGCAACAGGAATTAAACTAACGTCTTTAATTCATTCCTGGGAGAGCACACGAAGCTGTCAGACGGTAAACACATTAGTATATAACCAGTATACTTCTACTCTGAACCAGGAACACCCTGATTCAGACAGCGACCTCTGCTTTCTGAGATAGCTCAAGATGAAGCCTTGAGATGGTTATGGAATACAGAGTTGAAGGAGAAACTGGCAAAGCAGCACAGTTCTTAAAGGCTGCAACTTGGTTATTTTGAGTCACAAGCTAATGAATGGCATTACAAATTTATCACCAGAATTTCTGCTGGCTAACATTTACCTGTGGAAAACCACAGGAAAGCCTGAAAAGGAAGTCAGCTTCTAGACCAAAATGCTGCTAATGAGAAACACCTTTTGCTGTAACATAAGCAAGGGAAAGAAACTACTACACTTTTCTAAGTTTTGCTTTGATATGTATAGTTATGCAAATATCCATATCAGTAAATATTCAAAATCCTTATTCACAATCTATCACTTGCATTTAAAATGTAAAATCTTAGGTACATACTCATATCATTACCATCTCACCATAAATATTCAGTACATCCCCGTACAAAGTAGTACACACATACATGAATATGTAGATAGATTCTTCCCCTCTAATTCCCAAGAAAATAAGACAGGCTTTGCTGTGTATAGACATGTAGATTTGGCTGAACTAAAGCATGGGAAAACAAGCACTGAAGCTAAGCACCTGTGTCATGGCTTAACCCCAGCCAGCAACTCAGCACCAGGCAGCTGCTCACTCACCTCCCCCCGACCCAGAGGGATGGGGGAGAGAATCAGAAAAAGAAAGTAAAGCTCGTGGGTTGAGATAAGAACAGTTTAATAGAACAGAAATCAGAAGTAGAAGAAGAAGAAACTAACAATGACACTACTAACAACAAGAAAGTGACAATAATAATAAAAGGATTGGAATACACAAGACAAGCGATGCACAATGCAGTTGCTCACCACACTGACTGATGCCCAGTTAGTTCCCAATCAGTGCTGCTCCCCCGGCCAACTCCCCCAGTTTCTATACTGGGCATGACGTCCCATGGTATGGAATACCCCTTTGGCCAGCTTGGGTCAGCTGTCCCGGCTGTGTCCTCTCCCACCTTTCCTGTGCCCCTCCAGCCTTCCTGCTGGCTGGGCACGAAAAGCTGAGAAGTCCTTGAATTTTAGTCTAAACATGACTTAGCAACAACTGAAACCATCAGGGTGTTATCAGCATTCTTCTCATCCTAAACCCAAAAGATCACACTATACCAGCTACTAGGAAGACAATTAACTCTGTCCCAGCTGAAACCAGGACAACCTGTCAGCAGCTTCTTTGTGTTTATAGGAATACAAAGACCTCTGTAGACTGCAGCTGCAGAAGGGCATCTCTTGGGAAGCTCAGTCCTAACTAATTTATTCAGTTTCCTATTTCATAAATATATTCTGTTGTTCTTACACAAAAGAGAAACCCATCTTCTTCTGTCAGTACTTTTCCTCTTTATTCTGTTTATTACACATGGATACCTCTTTCGCAAATGTAATTTTGCTTTTACAGAACATTATATCATTTTTACATGGAATTACTCTTACAGTTTGTCTCGCCAGTGAACTGAGCACATAAAATACCTCACAGAAACCCAAACTGGAAAGATGTAGACAGGACAGTAATCTCCCTTCATCAGTGCTACTGAATTCTCATGCTTAGAAAATTAACTGCAACAAGTGAACCAAACTGTTTTCCCAGTCACTGTTAAGCCACTGAAATGTCAAGACCTCATGCTTCTTTCCAGCGCTTTGCTTAGGACCAATACTCCTGAGTGCTACACAATAATAATAATTCTCACAGAACTGCTGTTTATTCCCCCAAAAGACTCCGAGTCTACATCAGTCTCCATCTGTGCACACCAGCCTCCATACTGTAACCACAGATTTTACACCGTACCCAGAAGCTGCCAGCCATTAGACGCTCTACCCTTCCCAGAGTTTGAGAGTCTTTATTAACGCTGTTAGCGGCTGAGACAACTTCCCTTCTTAATGCCTGCCTTCTCCTCCCACAGACAGCAGGAAAAAACTGAGAAGTGGAGGTTGAATCTCCTTCACGTAATGTAAGAGCTCTGGTGATTACCCAAGTGGAAACAAGTTGTTCGCCTTACAAACACACAAGCCCTTATCCATCCACCTAAAAGCAACAAGAAACTGAAAACTCCATGCATGCATGGAATCACTCCAGGGCCCCAAATTAGGCCTGATCTAAGTACATGCTGCTTTACTGCAGTGCTTAATGCCACTGCACCTACTCCCACCAACGGATGGTCACTTGCACATGCAGCTTGTCACTATGGTCCTCACTTTACTGCTTTTTTCCACCATATCCCTTGCTAAAGCTGACATGTAGAATTGGTCCCCAGCTGTAGCAGGGAAAGAGGGGATAAAGATGTACCCGAGGTTTTTAGAACACAAGAGTTATTTTAATTATACTTTAAAGCCCACCCTAATAGAGCCTGCCAGAGCTAACCTGGGTTACTGGGGAGTATCAGCTGCTGAATTAAAGACATTGTGAGACCAAAGGAAGACGATTATTTAACAACTCTGAAATTCTCTTAATTGAACAACACAGACCACAGAAGTCAGAAGTGTAGTGCAAGCAAGTGAAAAAAAGAAAGTGGAAACACACAGAAAAATACCATTAGCATGTGCATTAGCCCAGACTGTGCATGTACGTAGAATGCACACACACTGAAACAAATCATATCTGTTTGTTCCTGCTGTTCCACAAACCAAGGAAGTAGGGTCAACTGTGTATAACTTAAACACACAGACCATGCATCTTAACATTTGCAACAGTTTAAACATACTGCTTGCATTGATCAAACACATGAAACACATTAAATTTACTGTTGAAATACAGGAAGGCTTCCCACGTACTTTTTCTAATGTACCTTTCTAATGTACTTTAAATTATTTGAGTTACTTGACTTCCAAAACCTCCTCTGAAAGGCTGCCCTAGAGCCCAATACAATGCTGTCACAGTAAATATACTAAGGTTTTCAGTCCAAATTTTCAGGTTCAATTTATTTCAATTCTCCTGTTAAAATCCACACTTGCTTGTGTCTCTACAGGCTCTGTTCTCTAGTTGCTTACAGCAGTCACTTAGAAATTCAGTTGCATAGTTGAAATTGTTATAACACAAACCTATAACCAAAGCATTTTAAGTAATTCAAAATCACGTTATGCAAACCTCTAGAAGTACTTAGCAGTTTGCTGTATAGATGTACGCATCTAGCTGAAAAGAAAATGGAATCTGGAAAACAGATGCCAGATCATCAGAAAAACAACCCGCAGTTGAACCTACTCAGCTCACATATGCAGCTTTACATTTTATCTGGGGGAGAGCAATGGTGCACGCATGCAAGACCCAACGTTACGGAACAAATGCAGAGCACAAATAAAAGAAAGGATATAAACATCTGTGTTTTCACCCCTCCACCTTTCTGGACCACAATGAAGCAAAGCAGCACGAAGCCAATGCTTTGTAAAGGTAATTTCATTATTTGAATGCACTATTGGAATTTCTTTAAACAGTATTAAGTGGATACGAACGTAAGTCACTCTACAGCACAAATACCAGACAATGAAATGAATAACACAAAGAACCTAATTATCATTCTCACAAAGCACACCATATCCATCCGTAACACAGTACCAGATCTAATATTAAAATACAGGATTTCTGGATGCTCTTTCCATCTCAGCTACTAAACGTGTCTACATTTAGGCCTATCATTTCACTTCTCATTGTCTCATTTTTATCTTCTGCAACATGGGGAATAATTATATTCAAAATCTATAGGTTCCACTGGAGCTAGTTTACAACTGGAATATTTAAGCTTTGTCATAATACAAATAATAACAAGAGCAACAGAGGAAGATCAGGTCTTTATGGGACATTAACCAAGAATATCTATAAATATTTCTATATTGGACAGCCTATGCGAGGTCATAACAGCCAACAGGTAAAGAGGTTATGAAATAGATTTAAAAAAAGACTTCTCCACTGCAAGGCCTGCAGGGCAGCAGCACAATTCAAAAAGTGCCCCATCCTTGGAAGGCACGTCATTAAGGCAGTTGTGCTGTGATCTTACAAGGGTATCTCCTCTGCAAACTGTTCTTTTCCACTCAGCAGGGAGCAGGAGATATCTTCACAACCTTTTTTTTTTTTTTTTAATGTTAATTCAGAACCAGTAACAGAAGCTGGGTTAGCAACCCTGGAGTGTGAACTTCTCTAATTTTCACAACACTGACATGAAACAGGGTAACAAACATTGCCTTGCCCTACCTTACTATTCTGTTCCAGACACAACCCACCAGGACACCCTGTAGCTGGATTATTTCAAGAGCTCATGTCATCTTTGTCTGCTTGCCCAAAACTGGTGAGAATGACAATTAGTACCACAGCTGTTTGTTAAGATCTAGAAAACCAGCCTCTCATTTCACAGGCAGGTCTATGAATGCAGAAATCTCAGCGATAATTAAAATGAAGTTCAGCCATCTGCATGGCAGAGGAAGGGCCCTCAGGCCTTCTCCCGGGGGTCTGCCGAAGACTGACAGTTTCATAAATGCTGAAAACTAAGTGTTCACTAAAGGGCTGTTTCCGTATCTGACGTGTAAAGACTGTCAGTCTGAGGAAGCACATTTGGTACAGCGCAGGCATGGTAAAGACAATCCCTGCCCTGCTATTCTAACAGCTTTATTGAAAACATCAGCATCTAAATGCAAGGTAGGACATTTAACTCCCAGCAGAAACAATTTTCATCCATATAACAGGTATGATGTAAAATCATTGCACTCTATTTTTAGGTATTATATTGCTTTTTGTAATTGCATAGTGGCTTTACAGGGTCTGATCCTGACTTAAATCCACAATGAACATTCTGCTAAACATAACAGTGACATTAGATTTAACCCCAATTTCTTTAGTTTTATTAAAATGCAAATATTTACTTTATTGCATACCAAATTAGAGCAAATACAGTCCATTAGCAAGTCAAATTTTGCCAATATCTTCGACACAGCTCTGAGGAACAGATGCATAAATTGCATTACCCCAAGCAGCTGAGAAGCACACTGCTCTCAGGAGTACATTACAGGCAACAGTTACCCATGTACATTTTTGCTGCATCTTGAGCCTTATTCTGCTGTTACTTGTGATATTCTGAAACTGTAAGGACATATGTTTACATATCCTCCAGAACAGTACTGGGAGAAACTGAATTGTAAAGCAAGAGGTCATCTATTACAGGGTGATACGTTGTTTGCCACTTTATTTATTGAATAAACATTTAAAAGATGAGATTAACAGCAAAATACAGTCAGTTAACCTGAAATAGTTTTATATGTAAATATTTTCATGAGTAATAATATTATGAATAACCATATGTATCTCCCTTCAAAGTACATTTCAATTTCCATCAGGCCTCGCACTGGCAAATCTTACTTCCTCCTTGGAATAAAAGGGGGGTAAGGACCAAACTGTGACTGAGTCACAAGTTTGAACTCTTCACTGTTGCAATAGTTCTGTAACTTTCCCCCTTATGAGCTACCCCTGCTTTGAACACCTGTGCAGGCACAGCAGGATATACCTTTTCATTATCCTTAGGTAAGCACACAGACATCCTTAGGCAACGATTGCTAAAAATAACAATTGTTATGTTCTAACTTTTGAAAAGTGCTGAATTCAGGAACTTGTAAATTTGACTAAAATAGTGCTGGCACAATGCACGTAATAAATGAGCGTCAGTAGTGAATGAATTGCCTGCCAGAAATACTATACTTCCTCTAAGTTCTTAAGCCCTATTTTAAGGACTTTCTTTCCAGATACGGTACTGTACACAGGAAAGGACAAAAAGGATTATGGTCATAATTTTTATTGCAACAGTAATACCTTTCTAGTAAATATGAACCCAATACATTTACATTAAAATAAAAAGTGTGAAGAAGAGATGCACTATCTCTAGTTAAGCAACATTTATGTGATTATTTGTGCATAAAGTATAAATCCTAACAGCTCTTTGGTCCCAAGCCTACTGTCAGTTCTGCAAAATAGCTACTGTGTCAAGTTCTGCTCTTTCTGATGAAATTAAAACTAAGTGGGTACCCAAGAGGCTAACTGAATAGGGCACAGCCCCATTTTATCCCATTCCACACTTCATAGATAACAAATGTAGGTGGGCAGAAAAGACTTAAGAGAGGGAAGGAGAGGAGCTTTTAGGTGATCTGTAGTGAATTTCCTATCAGACCGCAAAAGAGGAAAAAGCAGCTCAGCAACAAAGGTACTGAAGGCTTAAGTTTTCTCCATACTGCAAATATATTGCAAGATTCAGGGAAAATTATTATTCCCTCATGTTTCCAGATGCAAACAAAATCTCTACCAAGTGTGAATCACTATCAATATGTTAAATCCATCCTCTTTTAGACAAGCTGCAGAAAACAAACCAACACAGAGCTAGTGCAAGTGTATAATACTTCAGTTAAAAATATTTCACTTGTTTTTCCCGTATCCCCACCTCCCCTGTCAAGCTACATTCTTCTTTTTTCACTTGTACAACCTAAGGACGGCCCTGTTGTTTACATGAACAGCCAGATTTAAAATTTATCTCATGCCTCTTTTGACTAACAAGAGATGCTATACCAAAATTGTCTGAAAAGAACTCATCCATAAGTCAGGATTTCCATAAACTAAAAATTGTGTACTAATACATTTTTAGCTAACTTCAAATTTTATCCCTAGAGTGTAAAGTTACTTGTTCCTAATATAAAAATACCTTCTCAGAGCCATTCGGAAAGCCAGAAGAAAGTTGGCTTTATCATCTAATAGCAGTTTAGCAGTATCTTTCAAATAAGTACTGAGTACTGAAGTACACACTTACCAGTTTTATGCCTCACACGCACTGAGAGTCTTATGTCCTAGGTCACTTCAAACTAAAGAGAACTTAAATGAATTTAGATTTACAAAAGATGTTGTAATTACAGTCCAAGTCCTAACTGACAGAATGTGTACAGCATGGCAAGCTTACATCCTACAAAATCTGCAGATCTAATTATTGCTTTAGAAACAGCAATATCCTTTATTCCAGTGCCTGCATGCAAACTCTAGAACTTTTTCTGTGGCAGCTTAGGAGCTAATTATTTGTGCATATGTATAGCAGGCGGGTGTAGCTCATACTCCCCATGATGTTGACAGAGATCTATCTCATCATATTGTCTACGTTTATTAGTATTCCTGTAGAGCAAGCATCACAAGTCTCTAAGCATACGACACAAGATAATTTTACTTCCAACAGCCATCAACTGGACTACAGTAGTTTGAGTCTAACTTCAGACTGGGCTGGATTTGAACAGTTGCTGTAGAGATTAAAGACTACATGTAATTATTATCTCAACCAACCATCAGAGCCCTCAAAACCAGCAAACAAATGTTTAGCTTCAATTAAAAATAAAAGATTCAAACTATGCCTGCTAACAAGAAAATGAAGTAGCTCTCTGAGAACAAGATTTCTATCATCAGATTACCTGTGCAACCTTTCCTTTCCTGTTGTCTACATGTCTTGTGAGCGTAAACAAACAGTCTTCATATTATTACCATGTGGTTTTTGTAGCACCTGGCACAATAAGCCTTTATTCTTTACCTGGGTCTGGAAGCATTGTTGTACCACAAACACTAATGAAAACATAACAGAAAAGGAAAGCCAAGTCTTGCCGAAAGAAATCTCTGGCTCAAGCACAACAGGGCCTTTGAAAGATCAAAGTATCCAACTAAGGAAATAAAAAAAGAATGCAAAATTCAAAGAGTAAGACGAAAGTAAAACAGCAGAACATCCACCAAAGATAACAAAAGCAGATATGCTCCTGTATTATATTTTCTTCCAGAAAGAGGACAAAATAGAACGACCTGAAACCACCCTTTTGAATTTACTGAAGACACCTTTAAATGTGAAGAGTTTTCATATGATAATGTTAATTCAGAATATCACCGTAATCCCAACAACAGATCATATGTTTAAACCTCTAAAAAAAGGATTACTAA
This sequence comes from Sagittarius serpentarius, assembly GCA_034782735.1. NCBI lineage: Eukaryota > Metazoa > Chordata > Aves > Accipitriformes > Sagittariidae > Sagittarius > Sagittarius serpentarius. The sequence continues at coordinate 14,341,361 of JAVKLA010000054.1, read as the reverse complement.
ACAACTGTTTCATATTCATATGGTTTATCAGGTCAGTTAATAGAAAGTTCAGATCCTGATAAAACTATCCAATACAATCCGATCAAAAGGCACCTCGATGTCTTGGAAATACGTACCAGCCGCCTTCCTTCATGACACAGTCCTCTCCTGGTAACGGCTAAACCCAAAGGGAAGAAAATGATGATTTTCCAAGGAGTAAAGCATTACTAGCTCAAGTGAAGTACTACAAAGGCATGTGCTGAATTGTCTAATCAAAAACTTTGTATTTCTTCTCCTCATTCTACTCAGAGTTTGACCTTTGTGATTTCTCCTGAGTTTCACCAGGAATTTCTACACAGACACATATTTGGTCACAACCACCAACAATACACTACAAAGTTTTTATCTAAATGGTGTCTAAATTCTAAGAACTTCAAATCCAAGTCCAGGCCTATTCCACAGGGGTTTATGCTTGAATATCAACACATTTCTCATCTCAGAGCAACAGAGATTGTTCCAAGCTGTCAATGTCAAAGAGAGACTGAAAATGCCCATAGAGGGCGATCAGAGCTGCTTTTGTTGTTGTTCCATCTTAACAGACGAATGCTAAGCTTGAAAGTCAAACTTGAAGTCAAAACCTTCCTAAATCCAGGGATGTTCAGAAAGCTTTTTGATATAAACCAACCACATTTTGAAACACTGAACGGCAGTGCAAAGATTAAAAGAAAAAAAAAAAAAAGCATTTGAGATTATAAAAATAATTTTCAAAATACATAGTATTTACTTAAATCATTTTATACACAGCAATGTCTGCTTGGGTGCAAGCTTCTGTATCGCACTGAGTCACACAGAGACACTGAATAACTACCTGGGTACCTGCAGTATGTTTTCTATACACATATTCTATATTCATTCTTCAGAAGTTACCACATTGTCTCTTCATTAGGGTTTATGCTCCCAGTGACTCAGTAGGAAGGGTCTCCTGACAGTTTTCCTGCTGCTCAGATATCAGTCAAAACTCAGCAGTTTCATCGTATTGATGAGGTATGAAAAGAGAGAGCATTAGATACATCAAGAAATACAACATGTACTGAGAAAACAGTAACAATGAAGAACTCTTTGGTCTCTAATGAGAGTGGACAAAGTTCACGTGCTCCATCATTGTAACAACCACCGTTAACAGGAAAAATGTCACGTGGTGCCGTTTTTGGTTCCCTTTGTGATCTTTGTTACAGCAGCAGTTTATCAGAACTCTGGAAACATCATCCTCTTTGTCCTGTGAGACAGAATATCACTGCTATTTCCACAGTCCAAAAATACTTTACGACTAGCCTCAAAATTCTGTTTTCCTCTCACATAACACAAGCACCTAAACTTCAAAGATGAAATGCTGACTACTGCTTAGGAGGTGCTGAATATAATGCATACCACAAACCTGGTATGTATTTACCCTGCAGACTTATCCCGCTAGTGTGGCTATGCTGCAACATTTTCTTTTTCTGTCAAGTGCAACTAAATGAAGAATTAAAACATCTTTACTGAGGCTGTAAAAAATTTATAGCACTACAAAAGGTAAAACTATTGCTGCTATTCTCAGTTCTGCAACAAACTAATCGTCTTATTGCTGTAGTTTCTGCCTATGAGATTTTTCAGCCCCGGGAAGAAAGTATGTTTCCTCCTTATATATGGATGGATACACACCTCTTAAAAAATTCCTTGTAATTATACATCACATTTGCTAAATTTGCTTATATAACCTTACATTAAGCATCTTAATGAACCATGATATAGGCTTACACAAGTACTCTGCTAATGACTATCATCAGCCTGCAGACTGGCTAAAAGAATATCACACATCTATAAATCCCTAAATCCATGATGAAGCAATCAACTGACATATCCAGAAACACACACTTAAAATCCATCACATTATCTCAGGCTTGCCAGTGACTATGAGGCAGAACAATGGAAGGAGTGAGCATCGTAATAACCAGCAAATTTATCAAGAAGAAAAGAATATGATTACTCAGTTGAAATCAGCTGCTGTGACATGTGACACACTCCAAAGGGGTATGTCCACTATAGCTGCTGCACGCAGAGAATGGTAGGAGTAACTGGTAGGTGAAGGTCTGGAACCTAACAAGGTCCAAGTACAAAAGTTATTTTATATGGCAATTACTGCAGTGGTTATTACAGTCCAAAATATGCAGGAAAGAAAATGTCAGCTGATTAAGGATAAAAAGGAAAGATGGCACTACTTTTTAAAAATGCTGACTTCCCATAATATTTATCTACATGTAAAGTAGAAGAACCTCCATACTCAGAAAATACTGCATCTGCTATTAAGGAAAAGCTAAAAAGCTAACTTGTTCCCTGTTAGCTGATCCAGTGAGCTCAGTAATGTTTCACTGAACATACTGTGGGTTTTTTTCAATTTTTGAGTATGCGCATTCAACACTGACAGACAGGCACGACACAGACACAGGATCAAGCCTTATCTTCTTCCCTGGAATGCTCTGTCTGCAGTGGAACCTGTAGTGTTAACCCACAACCCTTCAAGCCTCTGATTACTCATGCCTCTGAATTACTGTTACTTTCATATATGTTACGTAATTTTGACTTTTTTTTTTTTTTTACAGAATATTTAAATATGGAAACATACCAAAACAAAATTGTACACAGACACTCAGGTGTCTGGAATTATTATTAAGCTCACCAGGTTTTACATTTTATTTACAGTATCTCAGTCTGAATGGAATGTCTTCTATAATTGCTATTTAAGGTAACATTGGGTTTGGTTATTTATCAAAACCTATAAATACAGTAAAACATAACTGTGATGTGTATTAGGACATATACTATGGAATATAAATTTAAAGATTGATTTATTTTATTTTTGCAGAGTAGTAAAATCCAGAATTGAATCTGGTAAACACAAGAACTATTGAGTACAGAATAAATTTCCACCACTGCTGCCACAGATCCAGCTCCACTGAAAACCACGGTGACAGAAGTACTAGAACAGATCAAGCATTGGCAACCCCCAACCTCCTAATTAAAACATTAAAACTTGCTTCAAAAAAGATTAGGTGACGAGGTTTTTGTTTTTTGTTTTTTGTTTTTTTTTCTTTTTAAACACCCCAGCTCTTGATTTACAATCTACTGTTGCTGTTGCTAATGCTAGTACTGGAGTGCTAAACCGGTTAAGTTTGCTTTTTCAAAAGTTGTCGCTACAGGGTTTTTTGTCTGCCTATTTGTTTGTATTTTTCAAGACAGTTCATCTGCAGCATCTTTAAGATTAATGTCACCTTGCCTGTGGTTAGATTTCTTGCTGAATTTGCTCTCTTCCAATCATCCCTTCAGGACTTGCAAAAGAAACCCCCAAAAAACAAAAAACCAAACGCCAAAAAACCCAACCAAATAAAATCAAGAAAATGGATTGAGCTCTGGTACAATATTTTATTACACTTGCAGTTTTACGAATTTTATGCCTAACTAAAATGCTCCACTACAGTAGGAAAATGAGTAAAAGTCTGTCTTTTATCTACCTCAATTCCCTCCCAGGTAAGTTCCAGTTCCAGTTTTGCTGTTCATAAATCATTCTTACTGTAGCATAATGGGCTTTAAAAACAAATATTTGCTGATAATTTGAGGAAGGTCACTTATGTTGTTCAGCAATGTTTGGCACGAGCAAACTGAAGTCTGAAATACATTCACTGAGCAGGAAGAAAGTTCAACCAACTCTCCTCCTTAGCATCATATTTATTCAAAAATTACAATGCATAACCTAATCACAACTTGATTTAAATTTCCTCAGAGCTAAAGTAATAATATTACAGTGGTTGATTAATGAAATAGACTGTGTTTCAATCTAGGAAATTCCTAATTGCCCTTAGTGCTAAAATAAGTATATCCAACAGGAATCAACCAGGTAGGTAGATTTCTTGAAATACAACTGCAATTGCCATTATATAATATTGCTGTCACCATTAACTGAATACATTTTAATAACCCAACCAAAATATTTAATCACAAAACCCATGGTAGACCTATATGGCACACCTCACCTATGCCACTCCTCAGCCAGGCTAATGAGCCCAAGAAGCCTGTACTGCCGTATACTGTACTGCTTCCACTAGCTCAAGACAGCTCATTCACAACTAGTTTGTGTTCCTCTGTACAGCACTGTAGTGTGTCACATAAGCATATCCTCAGAGAAACAAAGGCAATTTAGCAAAAAAGAGAGCACAGATACAGACTCCACAGCATTCGCCAAAACTAGCGTATGTCCTATGTGAATCACGTAACACTTGTATGATGCACCAATGTCCACACAATGGACATTGGTGGACATTCAACAGTTTAATGAGCACACACATGAACCCATATATATATACTACAAAGCCCCCAAAACACACCACTGAATGAAAGCAGATACCTGTATCCTGAGAGAGCCTCACTTTGTGCTGGCTTCAGAAAGTAAGACCCTCCTCTTGTTTACTTCAGAATAGATTTGACCATGGCTATACAAAGTTCATATCTTCTTTATACATAACCAATCATTCTCCAGTAACCAGAAAACTTAGGCTGATGTAATTCTATAGCACCATAAAAACACAGACCCATGTGTACATACATATACACATGCCAGCACCATATATATCTGCTTCACATGATCCCTGCTTGTTTTAATGATATAGAAACACTTTCCCAAAACCAAACATCAGAAAATGCCTGGCTGCAGAACGATTACATCCTCCATTCTATTTTGCAAAATGTAAATGAGTTACATAATCTCTGGTGACATATCACATACCTGGTCATAGTTTGCTAATAATCTTCTCCAAGTATTTTGGCGATAAAACCAAAAATCTATCCTTAAGAAACTCTTCGCCCACTGGGACCAGATTTATATGACATATTGTATGCCCATTTAATAATTCCCAAGAGCCCCTTCTAAAACCAGGATATAATGAAACCGAACACATTTTTATAGCCCACCTATAACCTCTTTAGAAAACAGATTTACAGCAGATCTTAAGCATTAAGTTCTAATGTCATAAATAGCAAGATACCACTTTTTTCAAACCTCTTTAAAAAAATTATCTGACTTCAAGACATAGGAAAACAAATATGTTGTTGTTTCACAGAAAGAGAAACAGACCTAAAGCCACACAATGTTATAATGAAGGATGTATTAGTGCTTGCTGAAAGCATCCTAAGTACTATTTTCCTATATCTATATAGCTGGCACTCAGTTCTTTACTGTTTTTCCAAAATTTTCAGCAACAGCAAATCCTTTACGCTACATAAACTGTAGCTATTTTTAGTGATTGTCAGATTTGAAGACTACAAATCTCTGTAGTTATTGCATCTTCCTCCTCTTGCATATAATCTCTCAATTAAAACAAATGTGTCCCCAAAGAACTTTGAAGAAGGGGCTGAATTAACAAACTGTTTAAGTGAACCAGAAGCAAGCCAATCCCTTACGAATAGAGTCTGTAATTAGCCAAAATGCTCCATTTTGCTTTTCACAGCGAGGCTGAAGCTCAATAAAAATTAAAAACTGATGCAGGCAAGGCATTCCCATAGGGCTCACATATATTAATACACTACCACTCACCAGTTGCTTTACATCAGAGAAACTGGGACACAGCTTGAAATTGGCTGGCTGCCTGTTTGATAAAATGGAAAGCTATTGGTGACAAGTATTTTCTCTTACTTTCATATCCCCATTATCATAAACAGGCTAAGAAAGTACTTAAATGGGGCTCCTAACAGTCACATGCTTATAATGGTGCCAAACAGATATGATTCAGGTTCTGACTGATCAGAGAATGACACTTCGTAGATTCTGCATGGAGTCACAGTTCCACCTTTGAAACTCCCCAAAACAATAATCCCTAGCACTGGCTTTCCCAAAACCTCTAAGGATGAGGCCATTAGTTTCTTAAAACCATATCTGAATTTAGTTCTTAGCTTGATTAGGATGCAGTCAGCAGTCCACACTTCAATGATGACCTTTTTAAGCAAAAATGAGAATAATTTAGGTGGCTCCATTACTACTCTGCTGAAGGCAATTTATAGAAACTTGAATATATAGAATAAAATAGTTTGGAACTATGATTATTTTAAATTCAATGGGACAGAGTCAGGAGAACAATGAGTGTTTATGAAAACTCTCTTTCAAGCTACAGATGAGTAACCCATGAATGTACCAATCCTACAGTGTATCAGCTCCTTCAAACCCCTCAGAAACTGAGGCACTCGGCAGCTCTCTTGTGTCAAGTTAAAATAAATACTTGTTGTGGTTTAACCCCAGCCAGCAACTCAGCCCCACGCAGCTGCTCGCTCACTCCCCCCCACCCAGTGGGATGGGGGAGAGAATCGGAAAATAAAGTAAAGCTCGTGGGTTGAGATAAGAACAGTTTAA
>JAVKLA010000054.1:14304773-14334849 GCA_034782735.1 Sagittarius serpentarius | reverse complement strand
AACCCAAAACACAGCGCTGTACCAGCTACTAGGAAGACAATTAACTCTATCCCAGCCGAAACCAGGACAATACTATATCAACTTTCCTATTCAGCCAATTAAAGAACTTAAAACATGAAATATGTAGCTAATAAAATGTTTAGTTTATCAAATAGTAAGCCACTGTTCAAAAAAAGGTTATTTCTAAAGCCTGTACTACAACAGTATCATCAGTTGATAGGACTATAAAAGCACCTCAAGCTGCAACTGCAAAATGATTCTCCACCTTTGAAAAGCATGTTCCAAAATGAATGGGCTGATGTTCTGAAGTTTCAGTTCTTATCCAGATATCCTCTATTATGTTAACCTTTCATAATTTGTCTTACTCTGTCCTTACAAGGTCATCATAACTTCCACTTCTGCAGTAGAATCCAGCTTTTCATCAGTGGAGTGTGAGGATCATTCAAAGAGAAAATGAATACACATCACCACTGGATGGCTTTAATTCTCATAAACGTCACAAATTCTAGGCTACTTTGTGCTCACCTTTCGCAGGAGGAAGCAAATACGCTCAATATTTCTCAGCCGCTCTCTCTGTCAAGAAAAAGTGGGAAAAAGGTAGGAGATTAGATGATGTTATAAATTAAAGACAATATATTACAACGGGTCAAGACCATAATTAATGGCTGCAGGGAAGCAACACATGTTATTAATCTGAAATGATAGAATTCACATCTTACCTACTGCTTGCAAGCCAAATGATTTACACATTGTCATGGTTTAACCTCAGCCAGCCACTAAGCGCCACGCAGCCGCTCACTCACTCACTTCCCCCCAACCCAGTGGGATGGGGGAGAGAATCGGGAAAAAAAAAATGTAAAACTTGTGGGTTGAGATAAAGACAGTTTAGCAGGACAGAAAGGAAGAACATAATAATGATACTACTACTACTACTACTAAAATGACAATAATAATAATAAAAGAATTGGAATACACAAAACAACTGATGCACAATGCAATTGCTCACCACATGCTGACCGATGCCCAGTTAGTTCCTCAGCAGTGATCTGGCCGCCCAGGCCAACTCCCCCCAGTTTAGATACTGGGCATGAGGTACCATGGTATGGAATACCCCGTTGGCCAGTTTGGCTCAGCTGTCCCACCTGTGTCCCCTCCCACCTTTCCTGTGCCCCTCCAGCCTTCTTGCTGGCTGGGCAGGAGAAGCTGAAGAGTCCTTGCCTTAGTCTAAACACGACTTAGCAACAACTGAAAACATCAGGGTGTTATCAACATTTTTCTACTAAATCTAAAACATAGCACTATTAGGAAGAAAATTAACTCTATCCCAGATGAAACCAGGACACCCATTAAGTCTCAGTAAGTTATTTTTTCGTCTGTTACTGGGTGTAACAATATCAACTGGGGATTCAAGTCTGTGTTATCCTTGAGCCAGAGGCTGCAACTTCTTTTAAGTCAGCATTTGTGGCTCTATCCAATGGTGCCTTCTATACCACAGAGACTTGGTCTTGCATTTTCAGGGACCCAGCCTCTAGTTTCAAGATAATTCTGAATGGGAAAAATAACTATGAAGTTGGTACGGCAGCCCTTCCTCTATCACTAAGAGGGTGCCTGAGCAGCATGTAATATTAGAATTTAACCCATTAGTGAAGAGTATCTGAAATGTGCTAGAAATGCCACTTTAAACAACAGATGCATTCATAAATACTGAAAGTCACTGTAAGTAAGCACCATGACTCAAAAGATGCTTTAAACTTGATTCACAGCAAGACAAGTCAAAGACAGGTTTTCTTTTAAATGGCTCATAATGACAAATCCACTGGCAAAAATCAGATTTCACTCTGCATAACCCCATCACTGGAGTTACTGTGAAAGATTCTACTGTTGGTTACACTGCAGAAGGCAGAGTGGGTTTATTGTCTTCAGAAGACTATCTGGTAATATTTTCATTCAGACATGGGAAAAATATTCTGAGCAATGACCTTTCTTAAACAGGTAATGTAATATACCAATGTGAGAAGCCAATTCTCCCTAAGCTTCTTCCTTTTCAAGTGTTTTAAATTTACTCCAAGTTTGAGTTTTATTTTTATTCTCCAAAGAAATGTCTCTTTCCCTTTCCTGTCCCGAAGTTTAAGCCATTTTTAAAAAAAGCATCATTTTGGAAAGACAATGAGACAGTGGCAACTTGATAGGCACCAGACAAATACTGTGCCTCTCTCTGGTGTCTATGATCTAAAAGAGATTCAGAAATTTCACACTCGCTGTTGCAAACATGAGAACGGACATGTGTGGATGTGCCTGTGAAGCTGCAGAAAGCTTTTTTGCCTTTAGTAGGAGTTAAGTGGAGAGGGAAAGATAATTCTCTCAATTCCCTTTAGAAGACAGATGCCTAACTACAGTTAGCCTTGGAGAAGTAGGAAGTCTGTCTTTGAACTGTAGGTAATAAGAGTGTGAACCAGGAAATACCTGTTAAAAATCTTTCTTTTATGTCAATATAAGAGGCATCAACATGCATACAGTGCAGAAGAAAGAAATCTGAGATTATTGCTTGAGTTATCATAGAAGTTTCATAGAAAAGAGTCAAATATGTCAACTGATCACAGAATGCTTTTCTGTGTTGTACTGGAAACTATACGATTAACTTTCTGATTACACCACTAATATGACTGAAACACAGACTTAAAACTTTTTAAATCCTGGAGACCAATTCCATTACCATTTTAAAATAAGAAGAAATTATCTCCATGGAGCATCGTACAAGTTTTAGGAGGAGAACAAATTACCAGAATTTGGTACATATAAACACACATTTCTTGTGTGCAGTTCTCAAGACGGGAAGTAAAAACAGATAAAGTGAATTAAAAATCAGATTACTTCCAGTAAATTCAAAAGCAGATTACTTCCACTGAAGTCCTCTATAGGGTTTCTTCACATAATTTCTTTCTTCTGTTCTCATTCTTTGCTTATGTGTTAGTGAACAGTAAACAAGATTTCTTATTTGAAGATTCATGTAAAGATTACGCTTAAAACCATCAGTGGTCTAAGCAGTACCACAGATCCTCTGCTGAGTTACGAAACACGATTACATGGCAAAGTACTAGCTACTGAATCTGGTTATCATTTGTAGGCAATTCAGTAACTTCATACTCTGTAGAGATCAAATTCAGCACCTGTCATAATCACTGCAATCCCCAGTCAGATAACAGGGAGCCAAGTTCTGCTCTCAGTTCTGGTGGTACAAATCTGATGCATGTTTAACTGTAGTCAGCTAAATCGCCCTAGATTACAGCTTTAATTAACAGGAATTTTCATATGCTTAAATCTGGGTTGCATATTGGTTCATCAGGTAAAACTGAGTTTACAGTCCCATGGTGATATTTAACCTTTTCCACAGCAGATGCAGCAGAATGTGTTATTTACTCTTAAAGCACAGCAGAACTTAAGAGCCCTGCCATGGGACAGAGAGGTCTAGGAATGCACCTCTTATCAAATCCCCTCAACCTTCTGACTCACTGATACTGACAGTATGGGAGAAGGTGGTAATCCCATGCTTGAACACAGAGAAAGCAAATTATTTCAAAAAGGAAAATTTGTGCCACAGAATAAAAGGATAAAAAGAAAACATTAGCATCATATTACATATCCTTCAATTTTTGAACTTCCAAATTATTTTCCTGCCTCCTTCAGCAAAAAGAAAAGCTATTAGCATACAGTCATCATCTGACTTCCTAAGACTGGCCCAATAAATCAATTTTCCAAACTACAGTTGACTTCACAACTGATTCTACATTCATTTCCACACTCATACTTTCACTGACAGCTCAGTGCATCTCCCTTTCTTTAGTAGCTGTTGCTTAGCAAGGCACTGGTTGTACTCACTGCGTGGACTGGGTTGCACTGATCTATTGGGCTTTTGAAGTCTGTCCGAAGTTCATCAAAGGCGATTATCTGGAAAACAATTTTTTCAAATATTGTAATGAATGCTCATTCAAACACTTGTTTTTCCTTTAGGGATGGGTTAGATGCATTGCCTCCCTTCCTCCCTTTCAGAGAAAATATGGGAAACTAGCTTCCCCAACATGCTCCTTTCAGAACTAACCAGTTAAAACAAAACATGGGATACTCCTACATATGACACCTAGAATCCATTAATCTGTCACTCTGTAAAATCGTATCTATAGCCTTTTCAGCATTGTTGCTTTCCAGATTTCTTCCCTCATATCAGCTAGACTTCTTTTCTCAAACTTCCAAATGACATAAAAATATTTCACAAACGAATACATCTCCAGACTTCATGGAAAAAGGCATTAGCTGCCTAAAACACAGACATGCATCAGATATGCTATTCCAGATTTAATACCTACACATTTTTTCATTTATTAGTTGTTAAGCCTACTTCAGATATTAATTCTGAATTAATTATTAAGCCGCTATTAATTATCAAGCAAAGTCCTCAAAAGGTAAACCACTCTACAGCAAAAGATGCCTTTCCTAAATTCCGACAGGTTTTAGAACCTTACTTCAGACTTCATTAATGGAGAGATGTCTTTTGCTCATATCCTTTAGTTTCCTCCGTTAACTGGTGGATTGAGACACATTGGTAATTACTGCCTGCTTTTAAAGTACAGCAGATAAAAGTGCCCATAAAAATAATGTTTGATAATGTTTTCTTAGAAAGAAAACAGCTGTAATAACCCTCAGCATATTTCATTCAAAGATCTCAAAGCACATTCTTAACTTTATTGTATGTTTGCATTCTAGTAATATCTTTGCTTGCTTCACCCAAGGAATGAAAGCTCACTACGACAAGCACCACATTAAGAGATGTTAAAACGATGATTCGTTTTTAGAAAAACTACAACCCAGGAAAGTATTTGTTCTCAATAAAAAGATGATGGAACTACACGGTAGCAGTTGGGTAATTAGTATATGACTGCCAGAACCATTCTATGACATGTTACAGCATGCCTGCTGCCTAGCTGTTCAAAAAATAACCAACTGGGTGTCAACACAGACCTGCTGTATAGGTGAAACACATTCATCTTACAGATATGGAATGCAGAAGCAGAAATCCTAAAAACGGCCCATCCATGTTTCATATAATAATCTGGTGAGAGGCTTGAGAATAAAACCTAGAGCTACAATCCACAAATCTAAGTACTACTCCGCATCCCACTCTAATGCTGCATTCATCACACTGAAGCACATTTAAAATCAAAACTGCGGTGTGTTACAAGACCACTCTACAGAATTCAATTTATTCAACTATGACAAGTCAAAGTGCCAGAATAAACCACAAAGGGAACTATAAAACATAAAGCATTTCTCCTTATGGACGCAGTATCTCTACAAGTTAGGATTTAGATCTGCAACACATGTTTAGACTAAGGTAAAAGAGCAAATAACAAACTGTGAGAGGGTCAGAGTACAATAGTGAAGAATAAGGCTCATGACACCTCTATATTTAATACTTTTTGAACAGGTCTTTATATTCCCAAGCTGGGCCAGCTGTTAAGAGGGCAACAACCATGCGAGTCAGACGCACATTCTTCTGTTTGTAATTGGGTATCAACGCTGGCACTGACAGCATTGACAAAAAGGGGGAAGGGTGGCCCTGTAACAGGTAAGAGGGCTGCTTCTGTTCATAGCTATGCTACTGATTTACTCTGGGATCCTGTGCATCTCCCTTAAATTCTCTTTGCCTCACTGCATTGGTACTTACAGATGTAGCTTTAAGATAGAAAACCGTTACGAGCTTTGAGCGACAACTGTTTTTAATAATGTACAGTGGTAACAGCTTTTTTTCTGTTGTAAATGTAAAGATGAGCTGAAATTTCCTTGGGGGGTGGAAAAAAAGAGAAAAAGAGTGAATGTGCTGTGCTCTGTGCTCTTCGTTTTGGTAACAGCAACCAGGAGTTTGAGATAATCACAAAATGACTGGCAGTGTAAGATCCATCTTACGCTGTGAGGAAAGACTGATCTGAGACAACAACATGGGGAACTCAAATACTGGAATCAGAAGATGGAGCCCCTTCAAGAAGTCCAGGAAGGCCTCTAAAGATTCACTGAACACAGAGACACGATGATAACCCTGAAGTGTGTTCAGATGAAGAAGAACTATGTCGCTCTGAAAGACAGAACCATTAAGGCAGGGCTCTGTTGAGCTAGCCTTAACTAATGCAGCTAAATCTTGGAGAAATCCTAAATGACAGTTTGGAAAAGAGATTAGCCTCAAATACCCTACACATTTTGATGTCCTCATTTTTTGCTTTCTGTGTTCTTTTACCAGCGTTCCCAACCCAGTAGTCAAAAACCTACTCTTTATTTGCCGGCACACAATTTATTTTCTGTTATGCTTGCGTTATATCTAAGTGCATTGAAACAATGTGACAGTATTAAGCACATCGTTTTCATAGAACCAGTAAGCGTAAATACAAGTCTCAGACAAATCCTTTGGGATGCCTGCTAGCTATGAAAATGTTTAGAGACATTCCTGCTACACTTGCAAGAAACAGATTGAGGTCTGGTATCAAGCACACAGGACTGGAGGAAAGTTTCTTCATTAAAAGTTTCAGTGTCTCTCTGGAAGGAGGCTGACAGAAATAAATCTTCCTTAGTTCTTAGTATTTTATTTCATAAAAGTTCCATTATAGTTTATATTTTGTTAAATCTCCAGGAATAGAAATCCAATGATGATATGAAGATATCTATTTTAATTTATGAAAAAGCACATTCCTATTTCTCAGTCACAGTGAAAAGCTTGAGGGTGCAACATAAAGCAGGCTCACAATTAGAAGGAATGTAAAGAAACTCCCAAAGTTTTAGGGTGGCATGTGTTTTTGTGGATTTTTGGTTGGTTTGCTTTTTTTAAAATTTCACAACGTTGTGTGTTCTAATTCTAAAACTGCAATGGAGAAATGATGCAAACAAAGCTGTAGCTTCTTAAGATTGCTGGTTGCTCACAATACACTACGTAACTGTGCAACAAATTATATTGTATTACTGAAAATAAGGCCGTGTTGTGCTGCAGCATGGTTTATGCAATTAATTAGGAAACACCTTCCTCTTTCAATTATAACTAGCCTTCTGTAGCATTTTAATGCCCTAAGGCATTATGTGGCTGGAGTTGCCATTTTTCCCCTACAAAAACCAAATAACTAACTACTTGCCTCCAGTAAGTATTTCACAATGCTTTCACAGGAGGTGCCGTGTTCGGCCATACTCTACAGAAACAGTGTTCTGCTTGTTTACATTTCAGCTGGATGCAGTACAGCTACCTGCTTCCCATATATCAGCTGACCAGAGTTGCTGAATGCTCTGGGACAGCATCCAGGTATGCTCAAGGTCTGTTTCAGCTCCAAAATTGCCGCACTTAACCAGCAACTTGACAGAGTAGCTCATTTGGAGGCAAATAAGGTAATAGACCCCAGTCAGGACACCTCACTACATGAATTGCCATTATTTCACCTCTGTAAAAGAATGTATTTTATAAACAGTTCAGTATCTTTTAGTTAGCCAATCTAATTTGATCCAGGGTGGCAATTAAGACTACAAAACATACATATGTATGGACACCAGCGACCCCGTCTCTCCAAAGGCCACACAATAAACAGTCCCAAAGAAAAATGACTAGCCTCTAGTCACAAAGCTAAACAGGTAGCTAAGCAGATAGCGTTTTGGAAACATGTGCCAGGGACTGATCTTACACAGAGAAGTTTATTTCTTTTAGTAAATATTAAAGTTGTACACAGCTTTATAGAAAGAGAATAAGGGCCATTTGATATTTATTTAGGAACTCCAAGAAAAAAACAAGCTGTTTATTTGTAAAGCTATATTGGGGGGGGGGGAGGAAAAAAGCATCATATTTAGCAAAAATTTTTATCATTACTGCACGAAGGGGCCAGGGATTGAATGGGCAATGGATACTGAACTACCTTCTGACTGGGGGAATTTTCCCTGTGATTCCCCATTGCGAAACATTGCAGGAAGTTTGTTCTGCCACTGCCCTAGCCATGCTTTTTCTGTTGATAGAAGTGTACTTGTGGGTGTTACCCACCTGACAGAACTAAAGGTTTATAAAAATACTGGTTGAATTCTCTGGTGATTCACACCATCTACAAATCTCAAAACTCCAAGTATAAGTCAGCAAGGAATTTGCCCCAGTTTAAACACATATTGAACAGATGATCTTGTGATGAGACTGTATGTTTCAGTACAGCTACAACTGCAATGGTATTTACACAATTTGTTTTCATTACCCACATTCTGTGCACTCATCTCTCCAGACAATAACAGCTTTGAATAATGAAGTATTTGCATAAGATTGAACTTGAATTTTGTTTTCTTCCTATGCTTACACACCCAACAAACTGAAAATTTCCTATTAATGGTAGGAATGAATTATGAACTCTCATTTTTAGGGAAGATACTTTTTTTTTTTTAATCACTGAGCTTTTGCAGAAATATAATTGAGAATATGATGTTTTAGGGTGGCAGTGCAGTTGGTGTGGGTGTGAATTCAGTGACAGCAAAGAAGTTGGATATTATTGCTTATTGGCATCTCAGAAAAGTTAAGATAAAACAGAACTTGATGACAACCACATTAACCACAGAACAGAACAGTAACACTTAACATATGTTTCCTTGCCACCACCCTGTCAATGCACCACAATCCTATCTTGAAGAAACTGTCTTTAATAGTTCATTTAAACCATTTGTCTACCCCTCCACTCTCATACACAGCTTTCAGAGCACCCATACCAGCAGTTCATAGGTTGTCTGCAAGTCAACCCATGGGCAGAAGGTGGACAGGTTTAGGAGTATGCTGTGCTCCAAAATTTCATGCCTGCCCATCAACTGCTGTTGGGGAAATAGTGTTGAACATTTATCATGTCTGAACCATGTTGATGCAAGATGAGCAAATTACTTCATTGGATTTTGTTGGGCAGAAGCAGCAACTGACAAAACATGCGAGTGACAGTCAGGTAAGAATGCAAAAGGACCTGAAATAGAAGGTAAGTCACTGCCTTGACACGATGGAGTAAGGGGAGCCCATAGAGGGATGCAGAGAACGGTGACATTAACAAAGTGACAGATTGAGAGAACAATTTTTGCTACCCAATTCTTACCATGATATGAAATGAATCTGAACATGAAATTTAGCTATGTGGTTGAAGAATGTTTGTTCAAGACGGTTGTTCCTGTTTCTCTTCTGGTTGAACTGATCTGATTCACACTACCAAGCAACATAAACACAGCAAGGAAAACCCTTCCCCCTCTATCAGGGTTCCTCTGAGTCGACACCTCCACTGCGATCTCCAATGAGAACGGCCATTTCAGCTTCAGTGGCTGTTGGTCACAATACTTTCAATATCTTGTAATGCCCTATAAACCATAAGAGGCTTGTCCTGGTTTCAGCTGGGATAGAGTTAATTGTCTTCCTAGTAGCTGGGATAGTGAGATCTTTTGGGTTTAGGATGAGAAGAATGTTGATAACACCCTGATGTTTTCAGTTGTTGCTAAGTCGTGTTGAGACTAAAGCAAGGACTCTTCAGCTTCTCCTGCCCAGCCAGCAAGGAGGCTGGAGGGGCACAGGAAAGGTAGGAGGGGACACAGGTGGGACAGCTGACCCAAACTGGCCAACGGGGTATTCCATACCATGGTACCTCATGCCCAGTATCTAAACTGGGGGGAGCTGGCCAGGGGAGGAGCACTGCTCGGGAACTAACTGGGCATCAGTCAGCGAGTGGTGAGCAATTGCATTGTGCATCACTTGTTTTGTGCATTCCAATCCTTTTATTACTGTCGTTTTATTGTTGTTGGTGGTGTCACTGTTAGTTTCTTCCTTTCTGTTCCATTAAACTGTTCTTATCTCAACCCACAAGCTTTACCTTTTTTTTTTTCCCCGATTCTCTCCCCCATCCCACTGGGTGGGGGGAAGCAAGTGAGCGGCTGTGTGGTGCTTAGTTGCTGGCTGGGGTTTAACCAAAACAAGGTGTTAACTGTAAAATAATTTCATTAATGTCATAGTCTGTGATCTGGCCCAGAGACCATACATGACACATCAAGTAATGTAGATGTGAGATTTAAACTGCTTTTTAAATACTGTCTTCCTCCCCCTCACCAGGGCCACTTTTTGTTAAATTCAGCACTCACAGCATCACAGATGACTGAAACCAGGTCTGAATCAACCTGACAATCTTCTTTGAAGAATATCATAAAGTGCTGACATTAGGCTAGGAGAAAAAAATGAAATCAAATTACTGGGAAAAAATTCTGCCTGTGATACTAACAAATCCTATTATATGATACTAAACTATACGTGAGTACACCAGAGAGTAATTTGGCTTACTTTGTTTCATTAGTACAGGAAAAGGATGGAATGCAGGTTGCGCTATGACAGGATGTATCTTTTTTTTTACTTGCCAGTGCTTGAGTGTATTGTTCCTTATTTGTTTTTACTAAATTTTACTAACCATCTGATGGGTTGGGGTTTTTAAGGCCCTGAAACCAAGAGCTGGCTGCTCAGAGGACATGGTGTTCAGCTCTCATTTCATATTGTATTGTAATAAATCAATGTCTTCCTACAACATCTTGATTGCCACTGAGCTGCACAGCACAACTTTCACAGCCTCTGAAGGCAGAAAAAACAGAACTTAACTTCTACTGTAAAAAAAAAGCCTGCTGTTGCACTCTGTCATCTACCTGCAGCCCCTCAAAAAAGAGCATCTAATAAAAACATGAAGGTACAGTGATGGGAAAACATCCAGAATGTGTGCATATGCACTTTATAATCATTCTATAATTATTACTTAAATAGAAAATTAACTTCATGGAAAGGATGCAGGTTCACAGTTAAGAATACGCGCAAAGCCTTTAGACCGTACCTGCATTTCTTTGTAACAGAGGGGTTATCAGCCGAGTCACTTTTTAAAACACCTGGAGCTGGGTAGACATGCAGCTAAAGACTAGTTCCCAGATTCCCTTCACAAGTCACTTTCTGTCTTCATAACGGGGGACAAAATAGGCGGTTACCACTCAAGTTAATTTGGAAGAAATTAAATAGTCTAAACACAGAGGCCAATGCTGCACCACATCATTGTATATGCTGACAGGAAGCTGAAAAACAATCTTTGTTCTAAGTCTTGGGGTTAACTTTCAAGCCCTTCAGAAAATCTCCAGATCTGTATAACTCTCTGCTTTTCACTTCTTAAAGAGGGACTTTTTATATTCTTATTTTGTACTTAGTAAGATGAGCGTTTATGGTGCTTCTCACATTCTTAAGACTAGTGGTCTGTACTCAGTATTGGATCTGTACTTAACACAGCTCATGAAGGTTTTCTGGCAAGCCTCAGAGCTGTTTTGTGTTCAGGTTCACAATTCAAACTATGACCCACTGAAAGAGCACAAAATCATTCATTAAGGTTACAATTGTAACTATAGTAAATTCAGTATTTCAGCGAACTAGATACTAAAGCGTATTGACTTTAAAATGCTGGAGCTGCGCAATATTACAAGTTTACAAAGCTGTTCTCACTCATGCCCCCCATGACTATCTTTTTGGGTGTAAAAAGATCTCCAATAAAGTAATAGTTCTTCATAAAACAAACTACTTCAATTTACTGGGGATCTAAAATGTGTTATAATACAGACTCACCAATATTTACTTGCTCAGGGGCTGGGGGGCATACACCTGCTCCGTATTCACTAGTATCAGTACTACGTAAAAAGTTCAGAGAAGGAAGTGAAGACATATATATTGAAACCGCAGTACTGGAAGATTTAAGGCAGCAGAAAGTAAAACTTAAGCTACAGTTTGACCAAGACATGGAAGTCAAAAACCATACAAACTTTCAAGGAAATGTTTTAGGTCTGTTTTAGCCTCCTGTTTCATCCAGAAAGAATAGCTATCAATAATCCTGCACACTAGCATTTTGTTAAATATCACAAGCAATCAGATCCTCATTTTTAGTAAGAAAAGGATTAGATGTATATATCAGAGTTTTCAAAATAACGTATTCTCTCTAAGTCAGAAGAACAAGTATTTCCAACAAACTGATTCTGAAAGAATGTCCAGATTTAAAACAAAAAGCAAAAATTTTTTCCAATACTATATTTTCGCTTTGGAATTTATTTTGATTTTAGGAAAATCAGATTATATGACATAGTTCAATATTTCACTGTTTTTATTTTAAAGAAAACACACCGCTTGGTAGAGATTGAAACATTTTCTCTTACTTTCTAGATCAAAGTATCTTTTGTTTGTCCTATAATGAAACAGTAATGCCAGTAAGTGTTATCAATTTATTGTCACTGAATTGTCAACACAGAATCCAGGAAAGAGAACTGGAGGGGACTTCCTGGGCTGTCAGCTTCAGCCCCCAATTTCTGCAGACACCACATCAGAAGATCCAAGTGGTAAATACACCAAGTTTATTTTTAAAACAGGGAGGAGGCATATGATTTCCCTTTTCACTGCTTCATTTGGAACACAGCACAAACCTGCTGTGAAAGTTGGGAGCCTTCTCCTAAGTTTTAAATCTGTTCAGAGATAACACAAACCATGTATATCATTGGCAAGACTGCTTCATTACAACAGTTACTTAGTAAAATGAGAAAGTTTTATTTTGCAGGAACTTGCATCAAAATTGGCATGACTCCAAAACCATTTGTCTTCAATTCAGCAGGAACTCCATCCCAGCTCATGCTAATTGACATTCAGACAAACCCCCCACACACACACACACACACACACAAATCTTATGCGTTACAGCCTTTGTATGTGAATTAATACCAGAGCTAAACGGTGCTGGCACTAAATCTCTACTTCATTTTTTTCCTAAAATAGTGCATTAACTCTTGGGTGTTTGGAGCTTTTTACACCGACACCTGCCAACAGCAACTAGATCTAACCAATCCCTTTTTTGTAAAAGTCAAAACCTTTTTCTTGCCAAATTTCTTTAAGAGCCTTTATACATAAGTTACATGTATCAAATTATCCCTGCATTATTAACCCCTCACTTCTAACAGCAGGGAGAAGGAAGATCCTTATGAACATGAGAAAAGGGCCATGGATAATGTGATAGCACAATAATGAATGGCAGAGAAATAAAAAATGATGAAATAAGGTTCCTGGTTTGGGCTTCACTTGGCTATCCAGCAGGTTCAGCTCTCTGTGGCTGAGGGGACACCACACTCTCCCCTTGCTGATCTAAGCAGGGACCGAGTCCAAAAAGAACTCTGTGCTTGCTACGGCACCCCAAGGGAAGAGGTGTCCCTGACAAGGAAGCGCAGCAGGAATTTCCTCTGAAGACAACTCAGAAGGCAGGGAAATCTCTACCCAGTCAAGCTGTGGCCAAAGAGATAAGAAAAACTGCTTGCACGCTACCCATATGACTGCATCTTAACAGCTTCAGTTTGATTAGAAACTGATTGAGCAGAGAGGCCTGATACGGCTCTACTCTGCACCCCTGCATCAAAGCCACAGTGCAGGAATTTATATATGGCAGGTGTAGGAATTGTCTCAATAGCAAGGAGCTTCCAAACTAGTAATGGAATTCAGTACATCATCCAGAAATTGGAAAGAGTTTTATACTGGCAGATATCACCACTGCCATTTATGGGCTTCAATATCCCTTATTTGAAAGCATATCCCAAAGATGCACTAAAATCTGCTTATTTAGATAGCAGTTCAGATTCAGGAGAATGGTGTTAGAAAGTCCTGTAGGCCAAATACCTACAGGATTTGCATGGGTTTGTACTTCAAGTAACAAACCTATTAACAGAGTTAATAAATACTGCCTGCCTGGTTCACATCACAAGCTTTCAGAATACAGTCTTAGCTCCCAATGACATGCACAAATGATGCATTACCTCTGCCTCTTTGTAGCAGGCAGACTACTGCAAAATACGTGCCAGTTTAAACATGCATGCCCTGACAAAGTGCTAGGTAAAGTCAGAAAGACAAAAAACATCACTCAGCTTAAACATTACTAATGTTGTAATTTTACATGGATATCTTACCCTAATAGGTGAAATATGCAGCTCCATGTTGCACATTAGTATCAAATAATAAACCTTTAATCCTTGCCTATCCTTGACAGTGTTCCTTCCCTCACCCCTTTATTTGACTGGTTTTAACTGCTCATCTCTAAAACCTAGCAACTGCTCTGGTATTTATTTGTAACAGCACTTCCCCATTAGCCAGATGGGTTTTTGTGGTTTAACCCCAGTTGGCAACTAAGCACCACACAGCCCCTTGCTCACTCCCCCCCGATGGGATGGGGGAGAAAATTGGAAGAGTAAAAGTGGGAAAACTCGGGGGTTGACATAAAGGCAGTTCAATAGGTAAAGCAAAAGCTGCACACGCAAGCAAAGCAAAACAAGGAATTCCTTCTCTGCTTCCCATGGGCGGGCAGGTGTTCAGCCATCTCCAGGAAAGACAGGCTCCATCGTGCGTAATGGTGACTTGGGAAGACAAACACCATCACTCCGAACATCCCCCCCCCCTTCCTTCTTCCCCCAGCTTTATATGCTGAATGTGACATCATATGGTATGGGATACCCCTTGGGTCAGTGGGGGTCAGCTGTCCCAGCCGTGTCCCCTCCCAACTTCTTCTGCAACCCCGGCCTGCTCGCTGGTGGGGTGGGGTGAGGAGCAGAAAAGGCCTTGGCTCTGTGTAAGCACCACTCAGTGGTAACTGAAAAATCCCTGTGTTATCAACACTGTTTTCAGCACAAATCCAAAACACAGCCCCATACCAGCTACTATGAAGAAAATTAACTCTGTCCCAGCCACAACCAGCACATGGGTATATCAGTCAATGTCTCAATGTTATCTCATATGACTTAGTTCCCTGCCTTTCCCCATATGATCTCAGCTACAAACCTGCCTGGTATTTCAAGTTGCCATATTGGGGCACATTTGCATCCTAATTATTTTTAAAGTGAGGCTTAAATCCCTCTGGAAGTTGCAGAGTTGCAGTTATACGACCAATGAAGCAAGGACAGGACATAAAATAATTTGAAGTGATCTTTGCATTGTCAGGTATAATTCTCATGGAAATCATCCCTCCTGACTTTCTGTTAGTATGAAGACTCTATTAGAGAGTGACAGACAGCAGTTGCTTAGAAAGATTATTCAAAATTGCATGAATGGATGGGCAACCTGCCTCAAAAGCCAGAGAATTCTATCCTTTTTGCCATATTTTATTCCTTGTCTATATCCTTTAGTTAAACATCTCCTATTAAAAAAGAAAAAAAGGCTCAAATCTTGGTTTTCATCATACCTGCCCACGTAACTTGGTAGCTTCCCAGACCAGTGTATATGAAATGCTGGTTTTGATGAGAACCTTAACACTACAGCCAAATAAAGTGCAGAGAGGAAAGTGAGAAGAAAAGTGTTCCTTTATTCCATTATCTCTCCCCAATGTATTTACTTTTTTGAATATTACACTTATTAATCCACCGCATATTAATAAAGTAAACAATAATAACTAACAATGATTTGCAGTTATAAATCTCCTTTCAAGGCAATGAAGGCCTTAACAAATGCAAGGAAAATATCATTTCCATTTTTTATACAAGGGGAAAAAATGAAGCTCAGAGAAACTAAAATGATTTACAGAATCAGTCACAGAACCACCAAAGCCTCCAGATTGCTGCACCATATAAACTCTTAGGGGAAACAAAGAATACTGTCAGCAGACTAGTAACATATGAGAAGTGGAACTATGCATTTCTGTCTGATTATTGTACTGTTGTTCATCTCTAGAGCAGAGCATTGCTTTAAGCAGTGCCCTTTCGGATTAAGATTGCAAATGGTTTTAAAATGCTCAAGGGTAGAAAATTTTTCTATTTGTCAGATTTCACACTAACAATTGTATGGCATTTCCTTGCTCTACTTAACTTGAATTTCATACGCTGCCACTACTAAACAACTCTCCACGCAGAAATCCAAACACACTGTCAATGCAAACAAAGCTCTTGTGGCTCCATCCAGGGCTACACAAATATACACCTGAGCACCTAGTCTTCATCTTTTTATTGAAGTTCTTTTGTCTTTAAAAGGATCTTACATTTAGGCCAACACAATTTAAACTTTTTAGGCTCTAACTGGAAGCTTAAACTAACTTAACAGTCATGAAAATCTTACTGTAATTTCTTAAGTATTGAAGCCAGATCCTAAGTCTTTTCCAACAGAAACTCCAATATGCAAAATTAAAAACTCATTATCTCCATTCTGCAAATATGATTCAAAAGGCTTTCCATCTACCTGTTGAAATGCAGAGGTATAGTTATACTACTCTAATTAAATACTGATGAAAATCACAGAGGAAGGCTCTCTTGCTGAGAGCACACATGCACAAACATACCAGTCTGCATTGGTATAGTTACACCACTGTATTCCCCTGCATAAACAAACACCATACAAATGGAAAAAAAAACCAAACCCAAACTATTCATATGGACCAAAGCAGTATTATTACTTCAGCTATGCCAAATCAGATATCCAAGTCTACAGAGAGGTGCAGGAGAAACCACTAAGAATAATTATTTGGCAGTCACCTGAAACAGTCCACTTATCAGTACAGGAATGAAAGACTGCATCCACATTGTGAAAAAGACAGACATTTATCTTCAGGAATACAACCATACTGTACAGAGTTTTGAGTGCTTTGAATGGAAACTTACCATCTCCATGAGTTACTGGTTATTACTGCAACATTGCAGACAATAATTCAAAAAAGCAACCTGATTTCTGAATGTAAAGGATTCACTTGTTGTTATTAGTTTTGACAAAACCACTAAAAAAACCTCAGCGGCTGCAAAATTCTGTTGCGAACAAATGTTCCCAGAAGAACGATTTGACAAGCATCTATTGACAGATTTCTACAACTGCTGTTAAATGGGCTTTTAAAAATAATTTCATCCAACTGCATGGAGAAACAGCTTTACTGGCTAACAACAGAACTCTGGACACAGATTTCGCTTGCTCATCACAGACACTGAAATATGTCCCCCAGGTATCCTGAAACAGAGATGTCAACCCTCTCCTTCAGGAGCAAGATGAATGTCCCACCTACTCCCCAAACACAGAGTTCAGAGATTACCTGTGCTTGTACCACAACGTTATACCCACTCACTGTCTTCCAGTCTAGACCAGCTGAAATCCAGCCAGGCAAATATCAGCTGTGCACATATAAACTGCAGTTCATTAAGAGAAGGAAGACAAGCAAGCAGGCTGTGCAGGACGGATGATGCTAATATAGCTCTACAGAGCCTGCTTCTAAATAGGCTGATCGTTTTGCTCCCTGCAGCTAGAACACATCTCAAAACAGACCTCAAGCGGAGGAGGAATTTTTAAGGTAAGTCCAGACTGCCATGCTTCCCTCCCGCCCCAAAGGATTTCATCATTTTGTTGTCACAATTTTTTGGGTTTTTTTTTTTGTTGTTGTTGTTGTTTTGTTTTTTTTTTTTTTAAAAACCTTACATTACTGCATTCAGTACAGGGAAATAGTTCAGAAAGTAGCAGTATTCTGTGAATCAAAACACACCTCTCAACTTTTTTTTTTTTTAAAGGGACACAAACAGTTGTTAACAGTATTAAAACCACATTTTCTATTAGCAACGAAAGTGGTGAATACACCACATTGTTCTGAACAGAAAAAAGCTTGCATGTATGCAGAGATGCGTTACTTAAGTTTAATTACATTCAGTGTGGCAGAAACAATTCTTCTGCCTCAGCTGACTCAAAAAATTATGTCTTCTATCTCTCACGAGAGAACTTGAACCATCAGGCTGCTCATTTTTTTGAAACATGGATAACAGTGTCAGCTCCACTGCTGGTATCATGCTACCATGCATAAATATACATTTCACTGAAGAGATTACAGAGGCAAGAGACCTACTCTTTTTTTCTGCATAAGAATTTTATACAATGTGAGACCATTCCACTTAGCAGGATACCTGTGTCTGAGGACTCTACAGGTCAGTGGTAAAGCTAATGTCAGGGTCTGAATCAAAGGCAGCAGGTATGAAGTTGGCACTCCCAAGTGGTTGTATGCGTGCTCTTCTCCTTCTACCAGTAAACAGAGGATTTGACAGTGTTTCCAACCAACCCAAAAGGCTCCAAAATCTCTGCACCTTTGTAAGCTATGGGAAATACAGGTTGAATCTCTGCAGCAATAGGGAACTGAATATAAATCTCCCACACTTCCTGTACTTTTCGACACAAGCATGCCGCCAATATTCTGCCCTGCATATGTTCTCCTCCTCCTACATGCAGTGGAGTAATTTATGTGGATTCTTTCTAAAACAAACAGGTTTTTCCATTTACATAACAAGATCAAAAACTTTTAAACAGTTCAGTATCTAACCGCTTCCGATTTCTTCAGTTCAGCACCAAAATCCCAAAATCACAGAGCACCAGTGACAACAAATTGACGTGTCGTATCAGGAATGCTGCCGCTTGTTAGTTAGGTACTAACTCGATCGGATAGTCAGGACTGTCTTGAAAAGCAAACGATCTGTTACACCATGGATTCCCAGTCACAGCCACACATTCAGCAAGCTAAGAAAGGGCACCCTAGCAAAGGTCACACAGACTCTTGCACCAGCTTTTTCCTTCTGTCCTGGAAAGGGTGCAAACAAAGACCTTATCTGCAGATAAACTGAACAAGCAGATGTACAAAAGTTAGACCAAAGCTTCACCTCTAGTCTTGATCTCTTCAGTGGGCAAATTATGTGAG
Source organism: Sagittarius serpentarius (assembly GCA_034782735.1). Taxonomy (NCBI): domain Eukaryota; kingdom Metazoa; phylum Chordata; class Aves; order Accipitriformes; family Sagittariidae; genus Sagittarius; species Sagittarius serpentarius. Next base: position 14,316,103 of record JAVKLA010000054.1, on the reverse strand, counting down.
TTTGGATCCAAGCTTTACAGCTGAGGTGTTGACCTCTGATTCAGGTAATGGCTACTGCAGATGAACTGGTTTGCAGACCTCTCAGCCAACCAAGCTGAGAAGAAAACGGCATTATTTTCTATCCACGCCCAGGAGAGGCTGGGGAACTCTGCTTTCAGCACAAGAGAGAGCACTGCTTTGCCCTCGCTGCTATTTATACTAAACTCCATACCAACTAAGAAAGCACAGTAAGAAATTAAACAACTAAGATGTATTTCTCACTACCTCTATATCACAGATTCATTGCTACAGATTTGTGTATCTTCTGCTTGTACAAGCCAAACTCTTCACTACCCAGCTTTTTCCACACCAAACTGGGGACAGGCTAGACATGAGTTGGTGAAAGACCTAATACAAAAGGCTGGCCAGGTGCGAAAGGTAGGAGGAAGGGTGGTAGTATGGTCACATTGGACCAATAGCAGGTTAATTCTGGCTGGAGGCAATATAACTGGCTACCTATAGATGTGAGAGGCTGTATTCTTCTGTCCTTGTTTTTCCTCAAAATTACAAATCATTTCTAATTTACCCCACCTTAAATGCAATGTGCCCCCATGCAACATTTCTACTTGTCTTTTTCTTCTCATCAAGCCTACAGTATGGGGGATATGTGAGGAAAAAAGACAGACACACATTGAAGCCACAAAGCTCCATCTTCATAAATTATTCTCAAAATGAACTGAAGCACTTCTATGAGTTAACAGCACAAAGCTGCTAATCCCAAAGCTAGGAATAAACAGGACATTTCTGCAGAAGAAATTCAGGGAAAGGGTAGTAAACAGATAGGAAAATGTACCAGAATAGATACAACTAGAAAAACTATTTGCTCCAAAGAGGGAGGTAAGAGAATGAGATCAAAACATTTTTTCTCAGTATCAGTAAAGATAAAAGTCATGGATGAGAGACTGGCCAGCTGGCTAGCGCTGTCTCTAAGTAAGTTTCCAATCTTATCACCACACCACAATTTATTCTATTCCTGAGCTTTCAAAGATTCCTAAATATTGTTACAAGTTATTATTTTGACATTTTTAATTTCTGTTACAGTGATATATGCTTGGAAGAAGTATTACTTTCCTTTCCCCCACATGTTCCTTTACGTTGAGTTCTCTTCCTTTTCCTCACAGGTTTCACACTGCTGCTGCTACTTCTTTTCCCCTCTCTTGTGTTCTCCATTCCTACCAGCAGTGATTTATGCACATTCACGAAAATCCAGGAAACATGGAAGGGCATCTGGGTTCTGCTGCTAAAAAAATCTGTTCAAGCATGTCACATATTACACCATACCCACACAGAAGACTCATTACACAAGCTGTCCAAAAATGTCCACCACCTGAATTCAATCATACCTTCTGGATTCAGGCAGCCTTCTCAAATAATTATATCCCAAACAGGAATTCTGTGCTCTCAATCTTCCCTCTTGTTAGTCCCTTATATTTTCTTCCTCTCATTTGCTCTTTCCTTCACATCTTTCTCCCTGAACTCCTCCCCCCCACTGTCCCATTTCCCCCCTTCCCACATCATTTTTATTCCCCATTTCCCACTCAACAGTGGGGTCCTACCAATGCTGTCTCAGAACGGGCAGCAGGCAGAAATGCTGCCGGATCTGTGCTTCCTGAGCCCAGCTACACCAGCCAGAAGCAGGACAAGGGAACAGGGGCTCTTCTAATGCAGGTGGCATCAGGCAGGAACGACCAGATTCAAGATCTTCCCAAGTTTTCGTTCCTTCCCAGAAAGAGGTTAGGCAGAACTTAGAGGAAATAACTCCAAGGCCAAGACACACACACCACACACACACACCCCCCAAACGGCCATCAGCCACGCAGCTGTGTTTGCTGAAGCAACACAGCAGCAATGCAGCTGTGGTCACTGAAGCAACACAGCAGCAATGCAGCTGTGGTTGCAGAAACAGGGCAAGGGGAAGGGATACAGCAGCCGGTAAAAATGATCAAACATCGACAGTTAAGATAACAGCAGCCCAAAAAAACACCCTCATCTGTTCACCTATGTTCTTACAAAACTCCTTAGTTTAATTATGGGAGCATGATTAAGGCTAAGGATGCACTTCAGCATAGATCCAAACAGGCCTGCCACTTAAATGATCAGCACATCAATTTTCTAAAGGATCTGCTAATAATGTTTATATAATACTGAGGGAAGAACAACTCTGAAGCACAACTCAATCAAATTGATCTCAGTGGAGCTTTCATTATGCTTGCTTATAAATGCCCATTCTGTGAATGTACAAGGCAGTTTATACTTAGATGATGATACAATGTGAACTATTTAGCCAGAACTCATAACGCAATAAAATAATAATGCAAGAGAAGATTGACTAAACAATCAAACACTTGAAACCGTGACTCACAGCATGAAGATGGTTGGCATTTAAATGCACTCAAAAAATCAAATGTCATTTTATTCAAAAAAAGGGCGCTTGCATCAACAATGCCTGGCACTTGCACAGTATCTGTTATTAGAAAATTGTAAGGATTATAACTTACTAATTCTCACACTTTTACTGTAGATCTCCTTAATTTTTTAAACTTTGATTCCTCCAGTGATGTGCTTAGCTCGGACTTCCAGCTATATTTAAAAAAAAATATTAAAAAAAAAAATCTAACACTGATAGCTAGAATGACACAACCCACAAAAGCGCAGAAATACAGAAGGACTCAAAACCAACCCAAAGGTTTTTCATTACCTATTGTGTTGGTGAGGAGCTGCAAGCAGTATACTATGGGACAACTCAATGAAGGCACTACTTCAGCTCCCCTATGTTCTGCTTCATGTGCTCACATTATCAAAACTGGAGCTGCAAGTTCAGCACTCCTGCAGTATCTTGCTGAGAAAACCTACTTCCATTGTAAATGTTTCGTGATTTTTCAGTGCCTTCTAATGTAACTTTTCACAATGACATTCCTAAAATAAATCCTTGCTTTATATAGTAATACTTTTTCAATGGGAAGTGGAGAAAAATATAGACTTTTGTCCTGCCTTCACGAAGTGCATTGATGGTCCTCTGAATGTTCCTGGGCACACAATGAAACACTAAGCAAGGGACAATGCAGTGTCCCAGCAGAAAAGTTTTGCATTCAGACTGGGGGGATAGGATGGGCAGACTACAAGGTGAAAAACTGGCTGTACTGTCAGACTGAAAGGGTAGTGGTCACCGGTTTGAAGTCTGACTGATGCCCAGCTAGGAGTGGAGTTCCTCAGGTATCAATACTGGAGCAAGTCTCGTTTGACATGTTCATCAATGCCCTGGAAGTCGAGACAGATGGGGCAAGTTTGCAGATGCCATCAGACTGCAGAGATCAGCTGACATACTGGAGGGCACAGCTGCCATTAACAGCAGCCTTGACAAGCTGGGGGAATCAACCAGTGAGAGCCTCATGATGATCAACCAAGACAAGTGCAACGTCCTGTACCTGGGATAGACTATCCACATGAAACACTACAGCCTGGGAGCAACCCAGCAGAAAAGGACCTGGCCATTCTGGTGGACAAAAGAAGTTTGGAGCACATGACATACAAGGAAAGACTGAGGGAAGTGGGTTTGGCTACGGCGGGATCTAATTACTGCCTTCAGTTTCCTGGGGTGGGTTAGACAGAAGTCAGCACAAAGCTTTTCTCTGGGGCATGCACGAAGAGGACAAGAGACAAAAGTCAGAAGTTGCACCCACAGAAATTCCAGCTGTGTGTAAGAAAACAATGCTCACAGTGAGAGGAGTAAAGTACTGGAACAGGTTCCCAGAGAATCAGTGGACTCTCCACCTATGGAGAGCTCATAAGTCATCTGGACAAGGCCACGAGCAGGCTGACCTAACGTGGAAATCAGGCCCACCTTGAAGAAGAGATTTGACTAGATGATTTCCTAGGTCCCTTCCAATCAAAATTACTCCATGAACCTTTTATTATTTCTTTTAACACGAACTGGATGTTTCTGAAGTTGTAATTATTATCAAGGAACATAGGAACCATTCTATCAATAAAACTGCATCTTGCTCTCTGCGTAGCATCACGGTTACAAATTGAATTTTTTTGATGGGAATTTCCAACTGTGAAACACTGGCAGTTGATGCAGTAAATCAAGTAGTACTTGACATTCTTTTACCTTTACCTCATCAGCTGACACTGTCCTGTGACTGTAAGTGACTATCTCTTCGCAGAGTGGAAATAATTCTTACCTGTTTCATACAGCAGAGATACTTTGCTTCCACAGAAAGTGGAAGTGTTTTCCAAACCACCAACCTCCAGAAGACTAAGTGTCTCAGTATCCCTAAGTGAGACCTAGTTTCATTGCCTGGTAGAGTCACCTCCAGCTGTCAGCAGCAACACTCGTTATAAATGAACTGCATGTCAGAGGCACTGAAGAAGAGGAACAGGTCAAAGAGAGGTCTAGTATCTGTAAGGAGAAGATTCTTACTCTCTGCTGAGCTGCTTCTCTTTCTGCAAAATATCTTGATAAAAGAATATTCAAGTTGGGGTGGGGGAAATCAACTAAGCCAGAGGTCTGAGGGTCAATTTCGATGTTTTAAGTGTGATTTAATGTAGTATGTCGTGGCTGAATAAACGAATTATCTCTAACAAGAGCTATAATCTCATGCCTCAGATTCAATCCAAGAGTTGTACTCACCATCTAATAAAATATGACAGCTATATTGCCTTGCTTATTAACAAGCATAGCAGTTTTAAAAAAAGCACTAGAAAGAGTTTATTTATCAATTTGGATATGAAATCCCTTTAGTAAGTACATTTTCCAACTAATCTTAAGACCAAAAAAAGTATCGGATATGTGACAACCAAATAACATTTAAGTAGTTCTCTGCACATTTTTGTGGGAGGCACGAGACTCCACAGAATAATTTATTTTACACAGATAATGGAGTCACTGTGACTTGTGAATCATCTGGAATTACAGCCAGTGGCAACCACTCACAATTTAAAACCTTTCTCCAAATAAATCTCATCATGACAGTTCAAGCATACACAGAGATCCAATTTAATCTTTCCACAGCATTTAAGTCTGTGGTAGAGCCCAAAGACTTCCATGATTTTTTAATTATTGCTTAAGCATGACAACGTAACTGAACTGAAATATACTTATTTTCCAATATACAAAATATAGTTTGTTCTGCAGCCTGTGCTGCCTGACCTAATATCTGTCTGTCAGCATTAATGTGACAAACTTCTGAAAGAAAAGTTGTAAGGGAACTGTCAAGCTATGTTATAGCCCGGCCAATCTGGTTGTGCTCTGTCTTTAAAAAGAGTGGAAATATCAGACTCATTCCTTAAACTGTCATGACTATGAAACCTTCAGGGACAATGTGCTTAGCCACTTAGAGAAGAAAAAATGTCTTTGAGAAATATGTATAACATACCACAACAGCATTTGTGCTCTTGTTCATCAAGCCTTAATCTGATTTTATCTTTAATCATATAATTATCCAATATTCTCAGAGAACTGAATTAATGACTCATTAAAGGACAGCATTGAACTTCAGTATCTGAAAGGAAATTCAAGCTTGACCATAAGTCTGTAAGGAAATTACTTTCTTTTCAAGACAGGTTCTAAAGCATTGTAAAGAGGTTAAATTGAGATGACCGGCAGCCTTTACTGAAGAGGAGCACAGGTTCAAGTGAGCTCATGGATCTCTTTACTGGTTTCAGGTAAGACAGCTACCCTCCCTCCAAGCCAAAGTTGCAGAAACAATAAGACACTGATACACAGAGAACGTTGATAGACTAGCACCTAGTTTGTGACCAAAGTGCTTTGCTCAACTCAATTTGCTATCAACTCAACCTTTAAATGATTCTCTTGTGTACTTCTTACATATCTTTAACATTAAGGTTGTACAACTTATCAAAAATTAGATGAGGAAGCCTAAGTGAGTCAGATACCAAATACTCACCAAATTTCCACATATCTAACTCTTGAAGAGCTTTTGAATTTTTTACCTAAGCTACTGCAACTTGGGTACTAATGAAATACAGTCCACATCACCAGGTCAATGCAGTGACAAATAACAGAAGTGGCAACATCTTATATGTACATAGCACCTTCTGTCAGAAAGCAAAACCATTTTAGGGATAGATGTTAAATAAAATGACATGCAGTACTTGGGAGTTTAGTTCTATTACCCACACTTGCTAAATAAGAAAACAAGGCATAGATAATTCAAGCTGCCTGCTAAACAAAATACACAAAGCAAACAGCAGAAACAGCACTGAATATCGATTCCAAGGGCTTCTTCCCCTGGTGGTTGCAAAAAAGGATGCTTTCATTTAAAAGTAAAAGTCAATCTTAGCCTGTATTACTCTGTTCAATCACTGCCTCCCACTGTTTTTAAATATATCTGTGAACTTGTAACCATTAAGTCAAGCCAAAGTCATACTAAGGTAGTTTATCAGGATTAATACTATCCTCACACTTCAAAAGAAAAACAAGGTGGGGAAAAAAGCATAAAACAAAAAAGCAAAAAATTTCCATGCTCTGCTGTTTTATTCTTCTTATGCTTGGTTCAAGTAACTGTCACCAATTTCAGTGCACACAACTCGTCATGCCAGAGAGCTGCTCCCAGATTCATTTGAATTCACAATTATATCAGAATACTCCAAAAAGCATTCAATTTGGTACAGCTTCCCAGGCTGGCACCATTAATTTTTTCACTGGCATGATATTCCTAATACTTTCTGGCAATCCTTAAGTACTACTGGTTATGAAGCAGTCGCACACATTCAAAGATATGCTGGTATGAGTTCAAAAAGTGATAGCCCATGACAGAAATTCTTTTTTTTAAACAGTAATGTTCTAGGTATGTATGAATTGGTTTACTGCGGTATTATAAAATGGAACACTTTGAAAACCTCTTTTCTTAAAGCTTTCCTTAAAATAACAAATCTTAAAGCAGATAATTCCATCTTAGAGTATTAAAAAAAGAGAAGGACTCAGATTACCCAAAATCAATGTATTTGAAGAGAACAATAGTGCTGTGAGACTTCACACAAGCATGTCACATTTTAAGTGATGACAAATAAACCACGGTTTAGTCAACTTCAGTCAACTTCAGACACAACTCAGTGGAGCTACACTAGAAATGAACGTGGTATGTCAAATCTTGCTGGGAGTTCAAACAGACTTGACATAGCTCAGTTAAATGTTAACAGGAAGCTAAATCGTAGTTCAAGATAGTTTAGGAATGGAGTAAAATTGCTTAGTAAAAAGCTGTTCATAAAGAAGAACAAGAGCTGAGGACAGCAAAACAAAGTGTGATCGTCAGTAAGGAGACCATATACTCTGTTCCTGAGCTTACAATGTGATCAGGCGAGGATATAAAATTACGTAGTGAGTAGACCAAATTCTGCTGTTAGCTGTATCATGCAACTGCACCAAAATATGCTCAGCTGCATTAGTGCAAACGAGAGGAGACCCTGGTCAAAACACATCCAAATAAAACCTCAGCTAGAAAAGCAGAGCGCTATTGTAACTGCATTTCTGGAACAAGAGCTACATGCAGTACATACCTCAGTACAGCTGATTTGAGTATCTCTGTACTACTTCCCCCCGCCCCCCAAGATATTCACTCGCCAAAAGTCTGCTCAACATTTTGACACTCGCTAACTTCATTTGAAGGCATTCTCATTTAGCTGATGCACATTCCACTAATACGGCTTCAAATACAACCAAGTTTACCAAACTGTATACTTAGAGCATTCAAACACAGGGAAAAGTTTTAGGCCCCAGATGGAAGTTTTCCTGAATTTTGAAAGGACTAATGCATAGTGTTACATAAAGTTTACTCTGAACACCAAAAGAGTTGCTTGAAATAGCCTGTATAATTCTGTAATGGGAATGTAAGGTTTTATTAAATTCCAGAGGCTGGTTAGAAGAAACCAGGCAGAAAGGTCACCATACTCTACTAAATTCTCTAGTGCTTTTCCACAACAGTGGCACGAAAACAGCAACTTCTACATGATATTTCTAATATTGTGTCATTACAGATAGAGGTAATGTGGTCACCAAACAACCTAAATGCTTTAAAAATTCCCAAGCCGCAGAGAGTGGTATTGGTACTATGTAGTACACGGAGAATTTGATTTTTCAGCCCTTTTCTTTCATTTGATATGTATGAGTGAAATTCCAGCTATAATACATTAAGATAAATCCTGTACATAGTTTAAACAAACGTTTCCAATAGTATCTAATTTGGCGTTTGGGTTTTTTTATCATGATGGACACCACTGGCAACCTATATAAGAAGATCACTCAGAGATAGGAAAAAAATTATTACATGTTCCAGAGGTCTGAAGGACTTCCTGTACTTTATTTACAATTCCTTTAAAATATTCTGACCAGCCTCATTCTGTCTGCCCCTAAAGAGTACAGAGGACAGGAATGTACAGCCAGCCTTTAACTTCTTAGAGGAAAGGCATCAGAAAAGCACAGTTTCCAAAAATAAAAATTCTCATTTTACCCTCTTCTTTTGTTTTGGTTTCACAGTTTTTACTGAACTTATTACATCAATATTAATGAAAATTATAATTCATCTGACTTCCCAGCAGGAAGAAAAGAATTTATTTGATCCACTGTTAATTCATTCCAGATAACTGCCCAAACCTCAGCCAGCTTCAGGTTAGAACAATATCAAGTCCAAATGCTACAGGGCTTTTGTCCTTCAAAATAATTTACAAAATATAAATTAATGTTCAGTCTTAAAACCTCAGAAATCTTTCAAAGTGATGGGACACTCAGATTAATCAGCAAGTTATTCTTAGTAACCAAATGTGTTCTTTAAAAAAAAAAAAAACCAAACCCAAAACACTTAAAAAGCATTTTAACAGAAAAATACAATTATTAAGATCACCCACTGCCCTTATGAGAACCTATTAAAAATATATCTACTCTCCCCTACAAGTATATTACAGTGAAAAGAAAAAGGTCACAGGGAAGAAGCAGGAGTTTTGTTTCTTGGTAAGATTTTCACAATGAGATGTTGAAGGTAAAAGAAACTCCTATGACTCAATACATAAGCTACATGTTAGACTACATTTTGGAAGAAATAGGAAACCAGATTATAACTGTTCTTATAGAAAGGATAATAAAAATCATTGTGTTTGGTATATGTGGGTAACGGGTATGCTCAAAAGTTTATTCCGGCAGGGTGTTAAATGTCTTATTCTATAACCTTCACAAAACATGTACTTTAAGAGAAATATTATCTACTTATAAGAAAAGAGAGTACCAATTCTTGCTCTATTACAACAGAACAGCATTTCCAGCCATTTTCAATTTCAATCCCTCAACGATTTTTCAACAGATAAAAGAAACATACACCATAAACATAAGCCTATTGACAAAAGGTTTCCTTTCTTACTTGCCTCTTATGGAGCTCTAAAACTAATGGATTGGTCTCCATGAATTTACAGACTGAAAGATGAAAAATGTTTCACAAAGAGTAAATATGCAGTAACTACACTGATTTATGGAAGAATAGTTTTCCAGATTTGCTAAAGTACTGTATATATATATATAACTTCAGTCCAGGAAAAAGATGACAGATAAAAGATGATGATAACAGACTTCAAATATATTAAAAAAAAATCATTAAAATTGTGATAGCAATGAAGAAAATAACTGTTTAATTTGTAGCAAGAGATTCAGAGTAGAATACATTTTTAACTCTAAACCCTTTGAAGAAGCTGTAGAATTCTCACTTTTGGAGACCTAAAGGTTTGGGGAAGAGGGGGGAAGAAAACGTGAATAATCATCTAAATTTTACCACTCCTTTTTTCAGAGAACAGGACTGCAGTAGTTCACTGCTAGAGACCCTTCTCAGCCTTGTAGTACTTGACATCACTACAGTACCTGGCATTACCATCACACTTTTGTTGTTTCATTAATAAGAAAAAACTTGTAACTGCACCATTAAGAGTTCAAAATAATTCAATTCCAAAGAATTCTCACAGCAGAGTGATCTGTTTCATACTTCCAATACACTTACATACAACTAAGCTAGAAGCTTTACTCTCTTTTCAATAAAAATAAATCCTGTATCTCCCTTGCTTGTTAGTCAAAGAAGGCTGGTTTTTTTTTTTTATCTTACTCCATCAGGTATATGCAGAGGCGTTCATGAGGCTTGCTCTATTTTTCAACTTACCCTGTTCCATCCTGAACGTTTATGGCATGAAGTTATTTGTGTAGCACACACATAGCATAAATAATTTCAAAATATGTAACCGTTTAAAAGAATTGCAAATTAGGCACAAGAACAGTTTCACTACTGCAGACATAAACGCCTTCTAAGTTACGTGCCTACGCCCACCATGGTCACCCACCGTACAGTAAGGACTGAGCGCCACCACTTTCCAGTGCAATTAATGAAGGTGGACTCCAATACCCAGTTCATGCACTGGAAGGATGAGGAAGCTTCACATTCAAAGCCGCCTTTCAAAAAAAGTTATTAACGCAGTAACTGTTGAAGGAAAAACAACCTAACTGCTCCACCGGGTATAGGGCGGTTTCTGCCTCACAACGCTCTGTCCTCAGGCGAGAAAAACCGTTGTTCTTACCTCGAGGATCTCCTGCTGTAGCACAGCCAGGGCTGGGGTCGGGGGTACCTTCTAACGCCGCCGAAGCCAGCAGCGCAGGGAGGTCTCCACACGCACCAGGCTAGGGCAGCATCCAGGCTGCAAGCCCTCCCCAGAAGCGCGGGCGGCCGGCCGGGTGTATTTTTATCAGCTATCACAGAAGCATTGCCATTGCTCTTTAGGCTCGTAAAAACTTAATATAAGCCAGGCAGAGGTTTCACGGCGCGGTCTGTCTGTCCCGGCGCCGCCGCCGGGGCGGGGCGGGCAGGAGGGGGAAGCGCCCGCGCCCGCCGCGGCCCCCCCGGGCGGCCGCGCCGCCCGCCCCAGCCCTCTCCCCTCCCGGCACGACCCCCCGCCTGCCCCCGCTAACGGGCACCCCCCACCCCCCGGGGCTGGAGCCGGTTTTAACGGGGGGGTGGGCTGGGGTACTCACATGCCAGATGGCGAAGAAGATGAGGGCGGCGCCGAGGACCACCGACAGCATGTAGCAGACGGCGGCGACGGTGAAGGCCATGGCGGGGAGAGCCCTCCGCGCCCCCCGCGGGGGGGGGGGGGGTCCCGGCGGGCGAGCGGGAGAACAGCGACCCCCGAAATCCCAGCGGGGAGAGCGGCGAAGCGACCGGGCGCCCTGGCGGCGGAGGGGAGCCTCACACAACACAGACGGAGCCGGGACGGGCAGGGAGCGGAGCGGGGCCGGGCGGCCGCCG
>JAVKLA010000054.1:14288279-14304699 GCA_034782735.1 Sagittarius serpentarius | reverse complement strand
GGCGGCCCGCCCCGGCCCCGCCGCCCCCGCGCGCCCCCCCCCGCGGCGGCGCGGCGGTGGGCGGCCCCGCCGTCAGGCCGCCCCCGAGGGGCGGGTCCCCTCGGCGGGGGCGGCAGCGGCAGCGGCAGCCGCAGCGGGGGGCTCCCTCCGCGGCGGGGCTGGCGGGGTCCCGCCGCCACTCGGGCAGCGTCTGCCGCCACGGGCGCCTGTAGTCTGGCTGAAACCATCTGTCACGACAGCGTGAGAGGAGCCGGCATCCGTTTAGGCCAAATCCTGAGAAGATAATTATATGCCTAAACTCGAAGTGTTTTCGGGTTGTTCGGGTTTGGGGTTTTTTTTAATTATTTTTCCCTTTTAGGCTCAGGTCAATCTGGTGAGACGCGCCCCCACGCCCGGGCGCCTCGGCCTCGCCGAGCCGGGGCGGGCGGCGGGCGGAAGGCCGAGGCGGTGGCAGGGCGTCACCCAGCAGCCGGGGGAGGCCAGGGCTGGGGTGGCCGTCCGCTGATGGAGGGAGAGGGGGGAGAGAAAGCGAGCCTCGGAGCTAATGAGCTGAAAGGGCGCAGCTCAGCGAAGTACGATCAGCCCGCCCTTTCCCACTGGATGGAAAAGATACTGGCTGTTAAGACAAACCTTTCTTAAATGCCACAAATTGGGAGAGTGCTCTTGGGGACTTTCAGGCAGAGGCAATATCCAAACTGCTGAAGCACGTAGCTAAAATCGGGAAGGAAGGGTACGCCCCTGCCTTCTTACTTTAACAGCATCCATAGCGTCTCCAGACACGACTCGGCCATTTCTGCAGGTGATCTGTTTTAGATTTGCCACCAAAAGTTCTTCCACCTCTTTGGAGCACGTCAGCTGACACAATATGGCAGGTTTGTAAACAAAAAGTTTTCAGGAGAAAATACCCCAGAACCACCAGAAGTCCCATTTAAAAATATTCAGAAAACCATGGATGAAATCTATATATTTGAAATAGCCTTACGAAACTTAAAAAGAATTTCAGTTCACAGCATTTTCTCTGCCCTGTTATGGATGGAAGGGGGCTCAGAAACAGAACTGTTTAGAAATTTGCCAGTAGTCACCTGTGAAAAGTTGGAATTCATGGTACAAGAGAAAGTAAGTCCATCAAAGCCAAGTTCAGTACAAGCTTTCTTTTTGAATGTTTATAATATATTTTTGTTTAAAATTATGGTGTATTATTTTTAACATAATATGCACTTTTACCTTGAGGAAAGAGTGCTGATTTGAATCAAGGGTCAAGGCCAGCAATTAATAAACCAATCAGGAATAAACTGATGGATGTAACCTTTTATAATAGAGCTGCTCCGGACTGTGCATGTGATTTGATGCTTTAACTGAGAAGGACAGAACATGGCAAATCGTAACGAGCTTTGCTGTCATACAGGGATACAGTAAACGCATTGTAATTCCCTGACCTTTTAATTCTTTTGTATCTGAAATCCTGCAGAGCGTATGCCTGCGAAAGTAAATGGTTTATTCATAACCGCACATTTTGAAAAGAGCTGTAAATGAGCTACAGAAGAAGTGTTTGGACATTTAAAAAAAAAATTTATTTTGCCACAGTTACTTTAATATCTGGGTATATATTACCTATGTTAAGAATCAACACAGAAAAACTGATGCTTCCAAGAAAACCAAAATAAAACTTTTTTTTTCTGGAGCATTTATGTGTATACACACACACACACACTTATATACGCATACCTTTAAAAATACAAATATACTGTAGGTATCATAAAAGACAGAAGTGGAAACAACCACTAAATCTCAGTTTAGGACTACACTCCAAGGCAAATACTCTGCTTTTCGCTGTCTCTTATCTTCATTTACATTCCAGCTATGTATTTGGAGCTCTTCAGCGAACACACAGGCAAAATATTTGTTTCTCATTTTGCAAGGAGAAAGTTCCACAGCCCAGCATTTCCAAGATCACACAGTCCTTCCTGATACTGATTTTGAAACGTATATTGCCCATTAGCCATATTTCTAGTCATTAATCATTGTTAGTGGCTGACTAATTACAAAAGTTTCTGAGAGACAGTGAAAGGAAAATCTGTCAAGATGCATTTAGGACATTTTTGTCCTGCTGACTTCTTACATTATACCATGAGGATACCTTAAGTATCCTGAGATATTTAAGTGATGGAGAGTGGTGGAAAGATTTACCCTTCACTCAGTACATCTCTGAGATTTGTGTCAGTAATCACTAAAAAGTCTGCCTTATCTCCACCTTCCTACAAACTCATTACAGCTCTCTGTGGCATGAGGACCTCACAGCAGGGAGCCGTTCCTTTGTCATTTCTGAACGAGACTACTGCAAACCACAGCATCTGAGGCAAAAGGTGAAAATAATATGGATAATTAAAAAAAAAAAAAATAATTAAAAAAAATAATAAAATAAATGGTGCCTGACCCTTTTCTCACTGGTTTAAGCCTCTGTGAACACAGCAGGAACATCAGCCTGTCTATTAGCTCCCCATCCACTTCTAAGGTCTTGGTCCTAACCTTCAAATAAACAGATGGATCTGATCCTAGCTGCATGAGAAATCACAACCCAGCACCCAGCTGTGCTCCTTTGAAATAATGCATATCACAGAGGCCAGAAGGGAGGGCGTGGGAGCTGAGGATGCAGCGTTATCAACTGAAGGGGTCTGGAATAGGCACACCAGACAAATACAGAGTATAACCACCTTTAGAAAAAAACTGTTGCTTTCAAAACTGCTATTTTAACACTTCTTTTCCCAAAATAAACAAAATTATGTCCACACATTGAGACACACCTGGGTTTCTTTTCTATTACTAGAAATAAAAGGCCCGGAGGTTCTGCAGCAGTCCATTAGGAAATGCACTAATCCTTGCTCTCTGGTGTTCAGCAGCTCATTTTAGTAGCCACAGTCTCAGATTTAGCACCTCATCTTCCATTTTGCTGTCTTCAAAATCTCACAAATGCTCGTGCTTCCTCCAGGTCGTGTGTTCCCAAACCATTCCCAGAAGGGACTGCTGTTCTCACCCTGCAGCACACACCTGTAACCCAGGGACGCAGCAGCAAAAAATATTCAGAAAGCTAAAGCACGGAGATGAATTTCAGACCAAGTAGAAAGTCGGTAAGAAACGGGAAGTAAATTTGTGTTCAGATTGATAAAGCATATGGTTTGTATTCACCCTCTCATCTTTAACCAGAGGCTGTTCCTTTTAAATGTGTCTGCTGATGGGTCACGCAAGGTCCTTCAAGCTTAACAATACTTCCTAGCACAAGTTTTTACATGAACTGGTTTTGTAGGCTGTATCCCACAACACACACAAGCAGATCATGACTGTGTTTGCAAAACCTTTGGAGAAAGGGTTTTTATAGAAGACTGTAAGGGTCCTTGCTTTACTTGAGCAGATTAAATTTTGGAATGCTACAGTTATCACTGAAGCATGTTTTGTGGTTTGGATTTGGGGTTTGTAAGCAGAAAGTGTTTGTCTTTACCATGCATATTTACCGGAAAATGTGATTGCAGGTTCCTGAAGGAATCAGAGAATCAAGCAGACCTTTTTTTTTGCAATACAGTCTGATCCCAATTTCATAGAGTCATCACAAGAGGAAAGATGGTGATGCTGTTTTGTGCAACCAGGACTGAGATGCTGATTTTCAAAGCTATCTCTCTGCAAATCTTTTCATAGGTCAAAGCACAAACAGAGAGGATTTGGCATTTTTTACTTAAGGATGGCTTTTTACTTTGTGAGGACCTCTATGAGGGGACCATAAAAATCCAGTCACTAGATAAATACCAACAAAAGAGTACATCTGGTAAGCAACAGGCAGCCCTCAAACCAAATGATATCCAATGTTCCTATAGACATTGTGAAAATAGATTTAGTAGATTTATGAGTTCAGGATGTCCTTATGTCAGCAGGTCTCAGAGCACTTGATTTTATATGAAATGACCTTTTGTGCTAGATAATGAAAGAATTTGAAGGTACTGAAAGAAATTTCCAGTGGCTAATTTATAGAACGGCATCAGAGAGGAGAAGGGATGGCTACTGAGTCCTTTCAACACCCAAATAAGTACTACAACTGTATAAACCTAAAGGACAAGTCTTTGTAAGATCAGTAGTCCCTGAAGTGAGAGGCTAAAATCACCATAAATCCACCAACAAGGTGGTATACTCTCAGCCAAGGTGGTTCGTAGCTTTAGGATTCATGTATTATTGTTATAATGTATAGTTTTAAGTGTAACATGTTACTGGGTGCCTGTTAGAGTAAAAGCCATTGTATTAATTATAGTAGAGATTTGTCATTCATTAGATTGATTATATTTTAATAATACGTCTGACTCTCTCTTTTGTGAACTTTAAGTAATACTAAATTATTAACAATGCTTATCTAGAAATTGCTATCATTGGGCTTTACTGCTAATATCCCACAGAGATTAATAGAAGCATTTCATACTCTTATGCATTATTATTTCAGATTATCTGCACATTCCACATGAAATGACTGTATTACTTCATGGGCAGTTCATTTTCAAAAGGTTATCTTTGCAATAATAAAGGCAAGTGACATTTTGTTAATGAAGTCTTATTTTCAGACACCAGGATTATGATAGTTCACAAACCCACTGACAATAATCTCATTTTGCTGCCAGGTGAATAAATACGCTATTTCACCAGCTGTTAGCAAGAATACTATTCTCACCTTCTCTTATAGGAACTAGCTGAATAAATTTTAACTCCATTGTCACAGGATCACAAGGATAGTTTATGTTGGAAGGGACCTCAGGAGGTCTCTAGTCCAACCTCCAGCTCAAAGCAGAGCCAAATGCAAGGTCGGACTAGCTGCTCAGGGCTTCATCTGGGCAAGTCTTGAAAACCTCTAAGGACAGAGATGGCCCAAACTCTCCGGGCAACCTGTTCCACTGCCTGTCTCAGGTCATCTTCAGCAGACCTGTCAGTTCCCAGCCTGTATCATTGCCAGGGCTTATTCCTTCCCTAGTACACGACTTTACATTTGGCCTTACTGAATTTCATAAGGTTCCTGTCAGGCTATGATCTCCGTGTTTAATTACTGAAATCCACTTAAAAAAAGCATAGATTAATGTGCAATACAGAAATGTTCCTAAATAGCAAAATAAGACTGTTCAGAGCATGACATTATACTGCTTTGTTTCTACTCTTCACCTGCCAGCCAATATCAGAATTATCCACTATCACACTCATGCCCGTAACGGCCACTGGCAAAATTGGGGCTTCAGATTTGCAACGTAGATCACTCGCCTGAACAAACTGATCTCAGGAACTGTTCTGCCCCATGCTTTGACAATCAGCACCACAGAGGCATGATACACATTTTGACTCTTTATGTAGCTGAAAATTTGCTAGCAAATAGAAGACTGTTTGACAACAGGGGATCTGGGACTTTTTCCATTATCTGCAGGGTTAGTGGAGTGATTTTGTGAGCATAGATCTCACTGCACTTCTTCATTCTTAAGCTATGCTTTTCCACCCTGATTCTCCAGTCTCCTCTCCCCTCTACCGTAGAAGTTCTTTCCTGTTAGCATGTCTTTCCCTTATGTTCTTGCTAGTTCACAGTCTCAGCCTGGTCCATCCACTGCCTCCCTGTTCCTCACCTCCTCCAAATTCAGCTTTTGTCTCCTGGGAGTTCATTAAGACTGCTTCCTCACCAGTGACGAACTATCTGGCAGGATACTAAGCACTCCAGAAAGACAGGATCTCTGCTCTTGCTTCCAGGACAGAGTAGCGAAAGCAAGTGGAAAGAGCAATTGCAGGGGAGGTCCTGTTTTAAAGCACAACCAGCGAAACGGAATGGGGAAAGAATTTGCTTTATTTCAACAGATCTCTCTGTGTGTGAAATTTTCAGAAGGACTAGAATCAGCTAAAGACCATAATTATTCATGGCAACAGCGGAAGTCATGTTCACCTTACAGAAGTTACCTCCTTCCAGATGTGAAGTCCTTTCAATACATGGAGAAGGCAGGAACTTTCCATAAATCAGTAGTAAGATTTTCAGCATTGGCAAAATAACATGTCTACTTTTTTTCTATGAACATTTTTCTGAACTGTTCAAGTCTTTCAGTCTGGAGGGGAAGCCCAACATAAAAATGGGAGCCCATGCAGGGAATAGAAAGTAAGATCTTAACATGGAATATCTGAAACAGTCTTAATTGCCTTTGACATTACCTGTTTTGCTTCAAATCAATACATGGAAACTTTACACAAGTAATTCTTGCTAAAATTACTTAATCATGCTAAGAAGAAATTTAATTTGAGTCTGTGCTGGGGAGAGAGTGAGCTCCAACTTTATCAATTCTGAATAACTGAATTCCATCAAAGGAATGAAAATAGAATAACAAACTTTCTGAATAAGTAACCTATGAGAAATGCTTCCCCAATCACTGAAGATCCTGCAGACCTAGCTGTGCTGATTTGCATAGGATATGCATTTGTCCAAACACAAGCCCTGCTGGTTGCTCCCACCCATGGCAGGCTGTGTCAGCGCACACCTCACAGCGCCATCGTTCTGAGCAGAGAAGCCAGAACAAAGTCGAATACGTGATGCCCTTCAACAGTTCTCCTTCTCAGAGGAACACTAAATTCTCGCATATTAAACCAAATGCTCTTCCTCTTTATCTCTTTATACTGAGACTGCTGCTGAATGCTCATCCTTGCTGTCCAGAAAACAGCAATCTGATGCAGTAAATCAAGGCCTGGTGTCTCTGCTATGGTTTAGAAAAAATTCAGTATTTCACCAAACCGACACATGTGTTCTAACTGAATTAATAGTCTTAGTCATTTTTAACTTGCATGCATAAATGAATAGTTACAATATGGCTGCGTAAATAACAGTGTTGACTAATGAATACATAAACACTAGATTATGGCTGTATTTATTCAGAAAAAGTGTTTTCACTTTTGATGCAGTTTCATGGGACGTAGGTACATCTGTGATGTGAAAGGAAGGAGCGGCTATGCAGACGTACAGCAGCACGCGCTGCAGTGACAGTACAAATGGACTAGTCGCCATCAGCTCCGGACCCTTATAACCCTGCCTCCTTGTCCTCTACCTCGGTTAACTTAGTATCAGGTTTTGCTCACCTCTGTTTAAAGGAAAAAAGTATCAGTTGCCCAAAACCCACGGGTTGTATTACTAGCATATCAATAAGAGAATGCTTTATCAAACACTGAATTTAATTAAAGATTGTCCAAACTGATCCCCTAAGGTGTTGCAACTTTGAAACATATTCCTCATATTAGACCAGAGAGAAAATGAAAACCCCATAAATAGGGATATTTTTAACTGTAGGAGTTAAACTAATGGTTGTAGCACTCTGTATCACTCAGAATTTCTAGTCTGTTCAGCTAAAGTCCCTTACAAAAACTGTTCTAGCATTTGACAACAAGAACTGAAGAATTCATATTGTAAATTGGAAAAATACCAGAAGAAAAGGTTGGAGGTGGCAATGGAGGAGTGGGAACATGTTTAGCAAGAAGTCTCACGAGAATGCTGTGCTGAAAGATCATTCCTATTCTAAATATAAACCTTTACTACATTAGCCATCCTGGCTTTACCATCATATAAAATATTTCCAGTCTGAAGCAGAACCAGCAAGACAAGGTAATTCTCTGTGATTTATCATCTCCCATGAAGAAGAGAACAGGAAAGGTTTGAAATCCCGGTTGGAGGATCTAGTGCATTTTATACCACAAATATATTATCTTAATTCATGTTCTGTCTTCTTTTTCTTTCTGGTATCATGAAATGTCCACATAAACTTGCCTAAACCACAAGGGTCAGATAATGAAAGTCTGGGTCTAGATCTTTAGTGAATATTCAGAATGCCATCTGAAATACTCAATTTAACTCTAGGAATAGCTAGGAGAAACAGTGATCGTGATGTAGTAAGTAAAAGTTCTGCCCTTGTTTGGCTTCTTTTTGGAAGTTAATATAAAATCTATGTCATTCAGAGCTGCCTTTTGCAAAGTTCTATATGTTTTGTACCCACATTAATCAGTAAGGACAAGGTATGCTTTCTTTTGTTAAACGAACTGTCACTTCTGTTTCTGAGACAAAAGTGTTTGAGCAGCAACAGGTGCCAGCTCTAGTTGTCCATGCTCTCCAAATGGAGCTCTCTTGTGTTATTTCTTAAAGACTTTACTTGTCACTCAGAACTCTGAAGCAGTTTTTCACTGGAACATCGATGAAATACAAGTCTCAGACATTACTAGAGAAATGGAAGAGCTAAACGTGATCTTAACTAGTCATTACCTGGGAAGAGCACAGTGACTCATGTCAACTTCAGAAAGTTAAACAGCCTTCAAGAAACTATCATGACTCACAAGTACTGCGCGCACACACACACACAAATCTGTTTCTCAGTTCAAGGCATTTAGTTTTCTATAGAGAAACAAAGCGCTTTTCTCCTTGAACCCGCAACTGCCTTACATTAATGTAATCGCCTTGACATCAGCCAGCTCATTGATTCAGAGGGGTAGATGCTATATATGTGTTTCTTGCTGACTGCGTTACATAAATTGTTGATCTATAAACTGATGTGAAACAGCACATAATAGGAACGAACTTCTTTTTTTTTCCTAACAGATATTTTAAGAGTTTGCTCTGAATTGCAATTTAAGCAGCTCTCAAAATCAAACTGACTCCAGGCAGGTTTTCTTTGTGGACGTGGTTTTCTAAAAGAAAAAAAAAAATTCAGCAAGTATGTAGGTGGGGGCATTATTTTGGCTTCTGAAGCGTTCATTTTAGTGACAGTAATTCCACAACACGACTGAAACAATTAACCTGCAAAATTATTCAGTTAAGCAAAGCTAATCATGTTGGCAGACTTAGGCTTGAAATGGAAGCAAAGATGACATCTTAGCAGTACTGGCATTTACAACTCCTATTAATGATCTATCAGTTACTGTCATTACTAACGTGTAGATATGTATGCTACCTTCTGAGAGGTACTTTGAACATGCAGATAACTGAAAATCGGAAAGCTTTTTTGCTGATTTGAATAGCAGAAGAGTTTTCCACTGTGATGATCTGAATATGACCAGACAAATCTCAGTGGAGATCATACTGCAGGAAAAAGTAACACACTGGACAACCCCTGAGTATTCCTTGTATATTTGTTCTGGCCCAGATGGAGAAGATAATTTGTGATAATTAAGGTATAAATTTCCAAGCACTGCAGCTTAGCTGCCCGAATTCCCGCTAAGGGCACTTTGTCTTGCTAGGAGAAAGTAATCTTGCTTTGAAAGTACAGTAAGCTATTTTGCCTTTAGCACCAAAGTGTTTCCAGGAAGAATAGTCTGAATTAGTGAACTGTAAATTCACAGCCGATGTGGATTCCTATTAATTTCCTTCTGTTAAAACGCCCGTAAATAGGGGAGGAGACTAGCAGGCTAACAGATGCCCAGAAAGAAAAAACATCTATCACAAAAGTCACTGGGAAAATGAATTAAGATGATCTCTGTCCACAAATGGCGTTACTGAGTTCATTTTCACCCTGAAGAGGAGGGACTAGCACATCTCAAGGAAGAAGGCAGAATTATTGTGAACGAGCTGAGTAGCTGACTAAACAGCTTGATCTGCCTAACAACTAACTACTCATCTGAGCAACTAGGGTCGCTGAGTGTGGCGAGGTGTGCACACCCTGCATTGAGCCTGACACAGCGGCCGAGAGAAGCTGTCCTCTGATGGTTGCTCACCGGACTGGCTGAAATAAGCAAATCCAATTCTTATCAGAAAAGTGTCTGCCTTGCACATCTCAAAAGTGCACCCAGCAAAATGAGATTCCCCTGCTAATCATCTTGGCGCAAGCAAAGAGGAACAAAGACTTAATTACTCTACTGCTCCAACAAATGGTACCTCCGCACTAATATCCAGAAACTGCCCTGGGGAGCATCTACACCTTTACCCGTTCCAGAATTATCCTACGTGGATTATTTCATCCTGCAGGGCTGCCAGGTCTGAATTAAACCCAAACATATTACATTGCTTCCAATTATTTGATTGTAGTTATCAATATTCTTTGTTAACAGGTGTGAGACTTTCTTTGAATTCAATAAAAACGTGCTTATAAAACACTGACCATTTCTCTGAAGCGTAGTACGGTGTTTTCTAAGATGTAATTTAACAGTGTTCTGCAAAAGGCACAGACAGCTGTGAGTTGCTTTAAGTTGAATGTATTTACTTACATGTTTAGCAACATATTCTCACTTCCCTTTCTCAGGAAACAGAGGGAGATAGTTAAAATGAACGAAATTGACTTGCTGACTTGTAAGTAGCAAAAATAAAAATGTTGCCTCTGTTAGCTACAAAAGTGCATGAAAACGGCATGACATCTTCCATTTTTCCCACTACACAGCCAGGGTCTTCTTTAAGAAGACAACGTTCAGCTTAGAAACTCAAGTCATAAGAACATTAATTTAACTGTGCTGCAAGGCAAAGACAAATTCAGCTTGTCTGAATTCCTAGGCAAGGTGTGAAACCAAACTGGAGGGAGTCTTCAGATAAACTAAGAGCAATCGCCTGTCTGCATTTCGGTCCAACGCCACACCAGCCATAGTCGTATAAACTCATTTTATGCACAGTCTCTTTTGTTAACTTATTTAGTGTCTTCTGTCTGAGCGTCAGATGTGAATTCCAAACCCTGCAATTTTGGGCCTCAAATCGGAGGCATCTGAATTTACTGTCATATTATATTGTGAAAGTAGATGACCACATGAGTTCATATCTGAATATCTGTCAAATTCATAGGGGCTAACAGCAGATATTCACCCTTCTGTCTATACAACTTCTTAAATGAGATTCTGCTTCAATATGCCAGTTTTATGGTATCTATATGTATCATGAATATGTGCTTTTTCACAATAGTAACTGATATTTTACCATCTTTGACAACAATAAAAATGTTTATTAAATACTACAGAACATTATGAGACGGTCTGAGAGATGCATGAAATGTCCCTACAGGAAAGCCAGTTTACCTAAGGAGACTAGCACACATTTCCAGTGTGGTTTTTATTTTAAAAGTTGCTGTAATCTCAGACCAACTACATATTTGAGAAATCCTGAAAGACAGATGAGGTTCCAGAAGACTGGTAAAGATAAAAACCATCTTCAGAAAAGGGAATAGCCTGAGAATGATAAATATTTTGGCATGTTTAATTATTTATTCCGTTATTTTTCTGTTAATTTAAATTAAACAAGTACCCAGAACAGAGCAAGAAAAAAATAGCAAGGACCAATGATTAGTCAGCGTAAACTTGTATGAACGGAAACAAAATTCTTTCTATAACAAAGTAACAGGTCTTGGGAAAAGGAATGAGCAATTAAAGCCATATATCCTAACTCTGCAATTTTGACACCGTTTCACAGTGCTGTCTGATTGTTCCCGCTCTTAATATTGTGCTTTTAATTATTCCCACCTGAAAGCAGTACTTCTCATTTTTCTTTGTTCAGTTGCTTATAGTTTTCACATTGATTTCTTAACTTGTTGTGGTGATTCTCAATTTGCATCCTACCTTTCACAGGCAGTTAAGGGATCCTCGGCAGCCGATGGCTGAATGGTATTCAATAATCCTGTCTACTGTGTTATCCAAAATATTAATGGAAGTTACGACTAGTGCTAGACCCGAGGTAGAATCCTACACAATCCCATGTGCAAAGTCTTTCCACTTTGACAGTGAATCATGAGTAGCAAAATTTTCCCAACACAATGCAGCAGTCCTCAGAAAAACAGCTGCGTGTTTTATCACAAACTGAACATGAGTCAATAGAGTCAATCTGGAGTAAAAACAGAAAACATTGTACTGGGATATATAAGCCAAAATGTAGCACTGAAGATGTGAAGTAATGACATTTTGGGACATTACACTTGTGAAAATGTACACGCACCAGTTGGAGATAATTCAGGAGATGTTAGAGATGTAAAACACACAGCCTCTGAGATAAGGCAGAAAGAATTGAGCTCATTTCATCTAAAGAAAACTCTGAGGACATGCATGAAAACAGTCTTCCAATACGTAAAGGGGTAGTGAGTGTGGAAATAGAATATAATATTCTTTGCCCACTATGGATAGAATAAAAGGTAATGGTCTCCAATTACAAAAAGTGATTTAAATTTGAAATTAGAAAGACTTTTCTATTGGTAAAGACATGAAAGTGAGAATATGTTGATAAACTTGCAAGTTCCCAACATGATGTTAACGGTCACGTAAAAATGTCAACAAACCCGTGCTTCCTTAACCTACATTTGAAAATGTGATGCACACTGCATCTAACCTCCAAGACTGGATGGTTAGCTAGATTTTGTTATAAGTTATGAACCAGAGACTCATTACCTTACCTAACACACTCTAAATCATAGAATAATAGAATGGTTTGGGTTGGAAGGGACCTTTAAAGCTCATCTAGTGCAACGTGCCTGTCATGGGGAGGGACATCTTCCACCAGACCAGGTTTCTCAAAGCCCCATCCAGCCTGGCCTTGAACACTGCCAGGGATGGGGCATCCACAGCTTCTCTGGGCAAGCTGGTCCAGTCTCTCACCACCCTCATCATAAAAAATTTCTTTCTTATATGCAATCTAAGTCCACCCTCTTTCAGTTTGAAACCATTGCCCCTTGTCCTGTCACTACAGGACTTAGTAAAAAGTCTTTCTTTGTCTTTTTTATAAGCCCCATTTATATATGGGAAGGCCGCAATAAGGTCTCCCCGGAGCCTTCTCTTCTCCAGGCGGAACAACCCCAACTCTCTCAGCCTGTCTTCATAGCACAGGTGTTCCAGCCCTCTGATCATCTGATCATTTTTGTGCCAAATGATCTCTTACCTTTTATTCAAGTCTCTTCAGAATGTTTCTGGAGATTTAGGGAAGTACAATTTCTGAAATCCATTTTAAAAATTTCTACCTACTCCCTCAAAACAGAAAAAAACTAGATTTTTTTTTTTAAGCCTCAATATTCAGACTGCTTCTTCTGGTATTATATCTAATGGATGGGGTAGCTAAATTTCAGAAAGAAGATTAAACCCCACTACCATCCAGAACCTTTCGGGTGAGTTTGTCTGGAGGATCATACTTCACTGGCACAAGCTGAAGGAGAAATGCTAATTTCTCTGCAATTAGTAAGTTCTGTGCAGGAGCAGAGAAAGGCAGTGGAGTAAACAAACAGCAGGGGAAAGTACAGCCTTCAAATTTAACGTTATAGCAGGCAGCTGAACTGCACAAGCACATTTAGAAGTAATTGGGTGGCTCTGTTTGGTGCTTCAGAACTCACAAACTGTTGGTTCTTTGCTTCCCGAGAGTATCAGCTCAATTGAGTGACTTCTGTTATTTATCTTTAGGTTTCATTCTAGGTACAGGAAACTTTCATGGCAAAGAATAATTGAGAATGGATAGAACTGTAAACTGTTGAGGACTTACTCAACATGCATCATGTCTTTCCATAAGTCTGAAACAAAAGGCTGGATACGGCCATCCTATTCAGAGCAATGTGGCTCCAAGTTTGCTCTGTTTACAGTCATTTTTTATTCTCGTATTTTATGACTGCTAGGTATCACATTATGAGTGGACTAGAGAAAGAAAAGTGTGAGAGGTATGGGAAAGACAGAAATATGACTGGGATAGGGGAGGATTAGGACAGGGACTGACCTTTCAGCACTGTAAGCAGTGCAAGGTACTGACCTGCATGGTGAAGAAGTGCCTAAGGAAATCCTCAGCTTTCTTGTCCACGTCTGCTTGAAGTTTTGACACATCTACAGCCGCCAACCACCAGTTTTTGTACCAGTGGAAAACCCCAGCAAAGAATGACCTGGTTGTGAAAATTAGACTTGTTATGGCCATGTAGGACAAGTGACTTAGCTGCCAGAAGGCAGGCTGCAAGGGAAATGTAGGGAAGAAAGAAATGGCTCAAATTATTTAAAAAAGGAAAGCTCCAGTTATACTACAAGTTGCATTTTGTGACCAGTTTTGGGCTCCTCAGTACAAGAGAGACATGGGCATACCGGAGACAGTCCAGCAAAGGGCCATAAAGATGATTAAGGGACAGGAAGATGTCTCATATGAGGAAAGGCTGGAGAGAGCTGGGACTATTGAGCCTAGAGAAGAGCAGACTCAAGGGGATCATATCAATGTATATAAATACCTGAAGGGGGGGATGCAAGGAAGATGGAGCCAGGCTCTTTTCAGAGGTGTCTGAACACAGGACCAGAGGCAATGGGCACAAACTGAAACAGTGGGAGTTCCCCCTGAACATCAGGAAACACTTTTTTACTGTGAGGGTGACTGAGTACTGGCACAGGTTGCCCAGAGAGGTTGTGGAGTCTCCATCCTTGGAGATATTCAAGGACATAGTCCTGGGCAACCTGCTTTAGTGACCCTGCTTGTGCAGGGGCTTGGACCAGATGACCTCCAGATGTCCCTTCCAACCTCAGCCAGTCTGTGACTCTGTGATTCTGTGATCCACTGCTACTCAGCATGGGGAGCAGTCTGTTTTGCAGGTTTCCTAACTTTATTTAGGAGTCATGCCACAGAAATGAATGAAGTAGATCACAGGTGAGAGAGACTCCAGTTTCTTGAACTTTAAGCTGACAAGGTTTAAGAGCTACAGAGACAGAAAAAACACAGCAGCCCTGCAGATGATTAAGGAACAACCTCAGATCTGTTATCAAGAGTCTTACACAGTTCTTGCCAGGTGACTGCAAGACATGGTTTTGAAATCACTATTTTAGCCTGCTATTGTGGGTAGGGCAAATGAAGCTAGAAGTTCAAGGTTATAAACTTTCTCTAAAGAAACCAGTGGGAATGTAGACTCTGTTTACACTAGATATTGATGTAATCCCCATTACAGCAGTATCAGTACTCTTCCCAATATTTAATGTACTTCTCTTCACAATAATGCTGTAAGGTCAGTGGATCTGTGAAACTGCAGAGTCAAAAATATAAGATTCATGACCCTCAAGAGAAAATGCTGTGATAACACTCAGTAAAACAATCATGTAGAGTAACCCAGTGATGAGATATCTCCTTGGAGGAAAGCACACATGATCTCTAGGTCCCGCTTTTAACATTTCAGATCTGCCAATATCACTGAATCCAAATATATAGGACGGACTGTACATGTACAGATCAGCTGAGCATGTGCCATCTGTTCAACACAGAGCATGACAGGCGTTGTTAGACAGTTACTGAGCTGGTAATATGCACATGTGCAGCTACTATCATCCGAGTTTTGGTCATCTGACAACAAGACATTATTTTCCTGCTGTCTGAAACAATAGCAATTACCTGTAAGAACATGCTGTTCTGGAAGACTTAGCAGGTATGTTGTTTACCTATTTTATCCAATGAGTGATTACGTATAAAGTAGATGCGTAAGCCTGGAAGCACTACTTACTTAGGCATGCACCTAAACAGCTGAACTTAACTAAATGATTTTATGAGTCTGACCCTAAAATGACTTACCAAAAGCCACAGAACGAGCAGTCATGTCTCAGTTCTTGGCTCTCGTCTTAGTCGCCTGACCATCTTTTTTGCCTCATTATCTCTCTCTCTGGTCTGATTTTTCAAAGAAAGTGACTGTAAATTTAGAAGAATAGAAAACCAAGACTAGGCATGCAAGGCAGAAAAAAAATCCTGTCGTGAACATCTCAGCAAGGTTTTAACATGGGTTTTCATCTTCCCGGTCCCTGGCTGTAATAGAAATACACTAGTAGTAGTTCCCAATCAATAGATTTCTCAAAGTGTCTGGAAAACTGCAATGTTACTTATCAAATGAGGATCCAATCCTGAAGCACTTCCAAAATACAAATAATACACATGTATTATACATACAAATAATAGGTTTTCCTTTTCCGAGTGTACCCACAGAGGTTCCAAGAGTGTGAACTGCTCACATGAAGGCAGCTTTCAAGTCAGATTCATACCTCACAGGCTACACTTAAACCAATGCTCAAAGAACCGTGAGAGAATATATTTTGTATTTCATTTTTACTTCGCCGGGGATTTTTGTATTAGAAAGTAAGTTGTAAGGAAGCTGAGTTCCAGCTTCTGCAAAAGAACAGAGGCAGAGTTAAGCTGCATCACTTATTCTAGGCTTGGAAACACTTTGCACGGCCATTGACGGGTTACGTTCTTTAGAAAGTCCGGCACTGATCTAATCACGGAGTCTTCCCACAACGCCACCACCAGCATCCTTTGGAACTGAAAGGCAAAGCCTCCAGTTAATCCAGCTCCCCCAGTACAAACGCCGTCCCGAACCCAGTGTTAAGAGAGCGCATCTTCCCGGGCCCGAGCTCCGGAGCGCAAGCGCCGAGTAGGGGAGGGAGCGGGGTGGCAGCCGGCAGGGGAAAGGGCCGCTGCTGGCGCAGGGTTCTACCCTCGGGGAGGTGCGCG
>JAVKLA010000054.1:14247065-14287438 GCA_034782735.1 Sagittarius serpentarius | reverse complement strand
GCGCCCCGGGCGCCCGACGCCCGCGAAGGGCGGGTGAAGGACCCGGCTCCCCAAAGGCGCGTCGCAGCCCGAGTGGGAGCCCAGAGGCTGTTTCGGTCAGGCACCCGGGAGCCGAGAGAGGCAAAAGGCTGCGTGTTGGGGGAGTAGTGATCACGAGCGGGCGGGGAGCAACGAGGGCACCGTCACCGAGGGGGACGGGGCGGGGAGCCGAGCTTCAGCCTTGGCACACCCCCGTCGCCTGAAAGCAGGACCGCGGAAAAGACTCGGTCTTCCGTGGGGATAAAAACCACGTGAAGTCCTCGCGGGCTCTCGTTCCGCGCTCAGCGCTGGCTCTGCCACATTCCTGCCTCTCACCCCCAGAGACTTTAAATAGACTCTAAATACTTTCGTATTACGGTAGCACCTAGAAGCCTCAAAAATACCAGTACTAGTGGTGCCCCCAGGTACATACTGGGTGCATCTACGTAAGCTTTTGTATCAACTAAGCTGGGAGACGTGCTCCAGAAGCGTACCCAATACACCAAGCTCCTTCACGGGACGAGCCTAGAGCTAACCCCGAGTAAAACCCCTCCAATCCACGCAGCGCAGCTGCCGGGGCGGCGGCGCAACCCGTTTCTCTCTACAGAGCAAATCTTCTTGGGCCACGCTGCATGCTAAAGCAAGTGTACCCACTTCAAATGAGACTCGCCCGCTGAACCTCACTGCTGCTGAGAGTAGCTGTCTAACCTCTCCCTCCCTCTAGCTGCCTGTTCCCAGTCCATCCATTTCATTAGCACCAGCAACTGTCTGGCGGCACACAGGGCTTGCTTAACTTCCAGACCCAATTGAAAACTGATCTCTCTTCTCCCGCCCGGGCTGGTTTTTCAGTTGGATCAGTTTATTGTATAGTCATGCGGGTGCCTGGTCGGATGTAAGAAGGGGGAAGAATGTCTTTTTGGCAGCAGTACAATCTTAGATTGGCTTAACTTAATCATGAAACTTCTGGCCTAAATCAAATAAGGGCGTGAGGCGCCAACAGGTGCAACGGCTTGTCCAAAGTAGTAAAGCGCATTTCTAGCACAGCTGGGTTGAAATCCTGCTATAATCAATGGCTGAGATTTTATATCCCTAAC
Source organism: Sagittarius serpentarius (assembly GCA_034782735.1). Lineage (NCBI taxonomy): Eukaryota > Metazoa > Chordata > Aves > Accipitriformes > Sagittariidae > Sagittarius > Sagittarius serpentarius. The sequence goes on along the minus strand of JAVKLA010000054.1, from coordinate 14,286,326 downwards.
CTTTTTAATTTCTCCATTGGTTTCTTGCCCCTTCCCTGTACTCCTGGAATACTATACAACATAAACGAGGATGAAGCGAAGCTACAGTGCCCCATTTGAGCCTCTGCAGAGTGGCAGACAGGACTTTTCGAGGAAGAATGTCTGTTTAAGTGATTTTCTACTGTAAGTCAACAGTAGGCTAAAAACTGATAAATTTGGCTGTTTATTCTCAAAGACATTTCTTTAAAGGGGCCTCTGTTCAGTAGTCACAGCAATGAGTCAGCCAGTCAGTTACTTCCTCCCTTGGCTATCTGTGCTCGAAGATGAAAAAAAAACCCGTAAAAACGCCACAGAGAAGGGACAGTCCTGTCTTGCTGCAACAGGGGTGTTCGGTGACTGCGACTGCTGCCGGTATTCCTGAAAACACTGGTGCCAAGACAGCATTGTGCTGTACTTCAACCAGATGTGCGGCAGAGCATGCTTCATCATTTCATATTCTCCTCGTGTTGGAAGGCTTTTAGGACTGACATTGATACTACGAGTCACCGACTGTTCTGGAAAGACTTTCTGGTGAACTCGATGAAATTTCTGTCATTTGTAGGGTCTCAGAAGGTTTTTCAAGGGAAAAGAATTTATCCAGCTTCTCTGACGCTTATTTATACGCACAAATCCTAAACAGCCATTTTCAACTCTTGAACTCCTGTGACTTAATGAGATGGTATCATCTGTATTACATCTGCTGTAGCAGTACTTAAACAAGCATCCTTTGTAAAATCTTGCTCACTCGCACCATCCAGAAATCCTATATTGTATTTCACACGTTTTAGTTTTATTCCTCAGCATTCAAACCACCAGAAGGCAGGAGTTTAGTCTGGTAATTATTAAATGTTGCATGCTGATACAAAATCAACTTGCTTGCTACATCCTTTATACTTGTTACCTTACTTAGTGCACGGGCTGCAGGACCTGAGTCTGAAAATTCACTTTTATCTCCTCTGACGGTTGTGTAAGTCAGCAGTCTGTCCTCTTTTCACCTCTTTTCAGGGTGAAACTCATCCACACACGGCCACGTCAGGGGCTGTGCAAGCAGAAGATTACGAGGGTGGATCCACTTGTTTTGATCTCCCGACAGAGCACTGTGGCTCACCCTGCTTCCAGGCTCTGGGGCTGCTCCTGCAGCCGCCTTCTTGCTCTTTTTCCAGTCCTAAGCTCTCTTATTTCTCCCCACCTTTTTTTTTTTTTCCCTCCCTGAAATTAATAAATGAATGTGCATTTCTAGCAGCCACCACGTGCAAAGAGCCAGGCCTCGATGCTCTTGAGAGCGAGGAGCTCATTTTTAACTATTGAAATGAACTTGAGTGCTGGAAGAGCTGGTTTGTCCCAGAAAGGTGGCGTGAAGAGGGATGAGCGTCGAGGTTTAAGTCAGAAGGTCTTATCGCTAGACCTCAGGGCACTGGCTAATCAGTAGGGGTGTAGCTTTATTGAGAAAAGTGTATTTTATTATATTTATGTCTGTATCTGAAACATTTGGTTTTGGTGAGACATCAGAGATACTTCATGAGCCACTGGCATGCTATAATTCAAGTATTGGAATACATTTCTTCCAGCTAGCACATATCTGGATCTTCTTTTATCTAAAGATGCAGATTTGCACTTTGTGAGTTGTAGCTTTCTCCTCATAGGGTAAGAAAACACTTTGAGAATAAATACAGAACTGGGCAGTGAAAAACCCAAACTCAGTTCACAATGTAAACAAAAGATCTTGCACTTACTACACTTGTTAGACATCCTGTCTCGAATAGGATGGCAAATTGCCCAAGGCTCTGTTTATGCTGGCTGGCAAAAAAATTCTATAAACAAAGTGGAAGACAAACTGGTTTCTAACATGACTTGTCCAGTCTGTGAGGACTAAAATCAAACTTTTTATGGCTAAAAAGCAACAGCAACAACAACTAGTGGGAGGGCCTGAAATGAGCTACATGTGATATAAAAAAACCCCAAGAGCAGGCATCTATGACCCAGAGCCAGAATTCAAGTAATTCAAATATAGAATAAACAGTGGAGGGACACTAAGCAAAAACAGATTTCTGTAGCAAATACCCATATTTCAGGGTTAGTTTAAAGAGCAAAAAAATCCATTCATGGTCTCCTTCCAGAGACTAAGCTAGAATTGTACCATATGTATGCATATGTTAGTATATCAGTAAGCACCAGTATATATTCTTATGTTAGAACAACATTATATCACATACTTTTGTTCTTACCAGAAGCTGGAAGACAAAACCACTCTTCATCCTGCAGTTAAGAATACCAGGTGACAATCTACTCGTCTACATAGTAAACAATGCATTTTATGAAGCATTATTTAATTTTCTTTGGGTGCACCCTTCTATCTGTTTCCATCTCTTGTTACCTGTGGAATCCTTAGACTGTACACTCTTGAGAGTAGGAACTAACTTCTTCTTTGTGTCCTTGTAAAGATCAGGACCACAGGGTGTGAAACCAGGACTCCTAAATGTTACAGGAATCCAAGTAATGACATATAAAACCTCTGTATTTTTCATGATAAACAAATTTAGTTCCAACAAGTGCAGTTGCTTTAAATATTTTTATCTTTAATTCAGCATTTAAGGATTTTGGTTGTGACAATTAAATATTTCATGTGATACTATTAAATATGAAACACTGATGGTCACAAAAATAAAAAAGTGTGCAAAATTTAACATTAATGTTCTTGGAAAGTAATGCTGTAACACAGCCTTTCAGCTTGTGTGTGTGTCTGTCTGTCGGTCTGTCATGGTTCTTTCCTCACCCTGATAGGAGTGGACTTGCCAGAATGTCTCACTGCTCCCTTTCTGGCCGCAGTTTCCCTGCGTGGAAACTAGCTAGGGTAGAGATGAATAAATGGTGGGAATTCAGATGTCATCCCAATCCTGGACGTGGACAGGGCACACGCACTCGGGGAGCGGAAGAGCACTCCTGAGGCACACAGTATAGCCGCAGCTAATGCAGCCAAGAGAGCCTTAGGCAATCACTGACTTTGCAGCTCTGTCTGATCTCCAGGTTTATAAGTGGATGCCTTCTGATGTTGCTTCTTTTGCTGTGTAACTCTTCTTACCTGTAAGAAAAAGTAGTTCCATGAGACATTCCCAAACAATAGAGTATAACAATATATATAATGGGCATGTGCTGCTCAGTCCACTGCAATTAGATAGTAAGAATTTTGATGGTATTCCTTTATTTAAAACATGCCATCAAGAGTAAATATTTTACAGTCCGTGATCCATAAACAATAGCATTTACTTTTTCATTTACCAGGTACATGGGACTAAATCTGCATCTAGTGCTCTGTAATAAAACACAGCTCATGAAGTAATATTATGCTTTGGAATATAAATACGATGCATTATACACAGCATTTAATTTATTCATTCTTGACTATGGCATAAATGGTTGGAGGTGAATGCCATCTAGACTAATACTAGTTACACCTTGCACCTTTATGAACGTACTGACTGAAGTACTTATCAGCCATGCACACAAGTAATCTGCTCGAAGCCACACAATGAGTCAGTGGCAAACAAAGGAGGGGAAACAAGGTCCCTTTATCTCCCAGGCTTCTTCTGAGCCAGCTTCTCGCCGGTAAGAATTAAAAGTCATTTCATACTTCATAGCGATAAAGCAACTTTCTGTCAGTCATCCAGTGTATTTTGTCCGAGTTGTAGCTTCAGCCTCACAAGATATTAAAAGGCTTTGTACAAGTAAATACATATATATATTTATTAAATATGGTAAAAGATAATCGAAACAGATGGAAGTTTTACAACTCCTAAAATAGTTTATTTTTACTGTCTCTACACATTACCAAGGAAAAGAGTGCTACTCCTAAAAGCACACATTTATTGTGTAAACCTCAGTATCTTTGTGTAGCCTTTAGGTTCACTGCAGTCATTCTGTATTACATTTTTATGGTTCTTTAAATGACCACTGGGTGTCACAGTTACCAACGGCAAACTGCAGTTGGAGGACTTTCGTTTCAAAACAGATTTATACCGTCAGAGATGACAGCAATTCCTATACCCATAATACTAAAAGCCACCTCCATTCCAAGACGAGGAAATGGTTTCCTCAATAAAAATAAAAATCAGTCAGAGTTAATACAAACTGTGTTCTTTTAGAAACTACAGCAAAATGGAGATTTGTCTTTCAAATTTAGTCTACAGGTAAGATTCTGTCATACTGCACATTTGTGAAGTATTTTCACTGCTGGAGTGGAATGAGGCAATTCTAGACTTTATGGGGTTGAGGAGTAATTTCCATAGGCTTTCTCTTTCAAAAATTACATGACAGGAGAATCAATGATTTCCTCCCCATTTTTTAAGAAACCCATTCACTCAAAGAAAGTCTAAACATTTTGGCAGTATACATAACACCATAGCCTTATTCTTCAGGTCCCAGCTCTCAGAATCATGCAACTAGCAGAAGAATGTGAGTTTTCATGGGTTTTTTAATTTAAAAGTAAGTTTGTGGCCTTCATCACAGAAAAGGAAATGTGACCCCAGTATATGTGCCTATATCAGTGCCTATTCAAGTTTTCAGACAACCGCTTTAAATCATGTGAACTGCTTCATGTCTTCGTTCAGCTGTCAGCTCCAAAGGGACACGCCAGTGTTAACCCCACAAAGGACCCCATGAGATCAGGATTGTATCTGCTCAGCTGGTTTCACCCACCCACGTGTATACCTTACACCTGGAGTACTGGAGAGCTGCTCCATGCATCCAAAGCGTAGGCAGCACCAAGAAAATTATTTGCAATCATACAGGCTACCATACTACACAATTTAAACCGTGTAAGCATAAAGCTTCCGTTCAGACTCCATACACTCTGAACAAATACCAACAGGAAGGGCTGGCACGGCTGCGGACGTTTGGGAGAGGACACAGCAGACAGTCAAAGTGTGTCACGACAAGCAGGCTGGTGCTCCTAAGAGCCTGGGGCCACCACAGTGTCTGCAGGATGCTTGGGAAGCCTCTGTAGTACGTGTGCTAAGGGATACTGGTCCGCAGCAGGTGCTGAGATCCGTCAGGGACTCATGTTTGGGATCATTCTGGACACCAGAGTTTTGGGGATCTTTGCCAGGACCGGTAAGATGTGAAGAAGGAAGGAGGGAGGTATTTCCTGGCATATATTGGAGTTCGACATTTGAGGGCTGAATGAAGGAGTGTGGGCCTAATTCTAACTCTGACGCCACCAGCTGGGCAACTTGCAGCTGCTGCCACATTTCAAGTTTTCTCATTCCCTATTTTTCCTTACCCATCTCTGACTTCAGAAATGGAGAGAACTAAAAATGGAAGCAGAGAACTAACTTAATCCCTGACAATCAGGCTCGACAGAAGTACCTACGGTTCCTGGCCACAGTTCAGGTGATGGGTGAGAGATGCAGGCTGAGACATGGGTAGGTGAGACAGAAATGCCAAACAGGCACTGTCATAAGAGACGTGAAACACATGGCAGGCACCAGCCTCTCTCTTATGCACTATGTTTAGGGCCCCAGATCGCCTTAAGCAAATCACCCTGCCCTGCCCAGCATTTTCCAGCTTCTCCATTTCAGACACTTGCTGCCTGATTGGCTAAAATGATTTTCTCAGCCAGAAATTTATTTTTTTCTTATTCTTCCCTTTAACCTATTTTCATCCAAGTCCAGATGTGCACAAAAAGGCACACTTGGAAGAATGTAAGCATTATCTAATACATAAAAGATGGATGCAGAGAGGAAGAGAATTAAGCTGTTCTTCATGGCCAGCATGGCACGATAAGAAGTAATGGGTGTAAACTGCAGGTGGGAGGTTTAGATTAGACATTAGAAATGGCTTTTTAACACTAGGCATAGTTAAGGACTTGAATAGATTGCTTGAGGAGGCTGTGAAGGATTTAAAAAAACAGGTTAGACAAACATTCATCAGGAATCGTATCGGTATACATGTTCGCAGACTGGAGCAAGGAATGGATTGCTCAAAGTCCCTTCCAGTCCTGTTTTCCTGTGATTTTATGATTCAAGGATGTCTAATGGCCTATCTTCTGCTAGGGATTGGTCTTGAACAAATCTCACATTCTAAAACACCGCCAGCAAAAAAATAGGAAGGATTTTTTTTATTTTAATTAACATTATTCCAATTCCCTCTCTCCTTACTCAGAAAGCCCTCCCACTCTTCAACACATTCAACAGCAAAGCTGAATACAGCTGGTAAAATACTGAAAGCATTATACTAGCAGCACTGATAACACTGTGGCAATAATACAGTAAGTGATCTGAAATCTGTATTTCTTTTGACCAAGTTCTCACCCCTTATACCCTTCTCTCCTCCTCCCCACCCCAACACAATACCTAATTTTCTAAATTACTGAAGCTATTATGCACACTTTCATTAACATAGCAGGTGCAGTTATTTAGACCATTAATGTCCTAGCAGTAGTGTAAGTTGGGAGTGACCCCACTGCAAATTAACAGTTCAGACACAAGAGGTGAATGGTGCTTTAAAATACAGCTGGAAATCTTCCACTGTACCCAAACAGGACTTGGTCCAGGGCTCTTGTCTGAAAGCTGCTCCCTTAACACAAGTCACTTGAGTTGGAGGAGAAAAGCGTTACAGATTAATTCTGGTTTGTGGAGAAAAGAGGCTCTTTTCTTCCAGCTGAAGTTAAAAGCTGCCAGCAAGCATCAGCAGCCTATTTGGAAATTTTGGACTGAATCCTCATGTGATTTGACCACGGACTTTTTCTCCCCTTGCTATTATATTATTTCTATGAAGTCAGTTACCAAAAGCTTCTCCGATTCAAATTTTTTCTTTCTGCCCTTTCCCTTCACACTACTGTGCCACTATTTGTCTTCCCTTTCCCCTTCCCATCTCTTCTCAATCATAACTTCGTTTCCCATAGTTTGAAAGACTGATGCTGACATTAAGAAAAAACCTACAGTGGAATCCCCCTATTCAAACTGTTCTGTTTATGTTACCTTCCCATTTTGTCTCCTTTTTCTAAACTGTAAGCTTACTGGGGCATGGACAGACATTCATTTTATGCACATACTAAATATCTACAAAACCAGGGTTCACTTTGCGTGGGCCTGTAGGGATTACTGGTACATGGATGTTAAAAATATTGTGTTTATGTACTGTAAGTAATGCGATGTAATGTAATGTCCGGTTGTGGCTATTACCACATGCATTCCTAAGGAAACAGGAAAAATAACCTCCAGGAATTCTTGAAATATTACAAAAAAATATGAAAAACAGGAGATGCAAAAAGGACAGTATGATATATCACATTGAGAATGCTCCTGTGCTGCTCACAACCCCACATGTCAAATCACACCGACAATTACTGAATACAGTACTGGCCGCGGAGCGGGGGTCCCACAGTGTTTGTATGGTATTTGCATCACCTGCGCTACATATTCTGAGTAACTTCGGTTTAGCTACCTGACTTATTAGTCATAGAAACCTATAGTTAAATGTAGGATATGACTGCACAGCTCAGCGCAGCACTCCTACCAACTAACTCCAAAACAAGATGCTGTGTAGGTGTGTCATCGGGGCGCTCCACCCCGGCTAATTCGTGCGGCAAGCAGCTGGGAAGGCAGGCGAAGGCGGGGGGGCCTGCAGCTTCCATAGCCCCAGCCCACAGTCCAGTGTCCCTGCGGGAACTGGAACGAGAAGTAGGCCAAATGTTAGACCCATCTCACTTCAAAGACTTTAGGAAACAGCCTTTTGGTGTCTATGTAGAACACATGGATGCAAAGATAAGATCTGCTTCTCTTTTCACCGAGGGACCTCTTTAAGTGAGATTCCGGTCCAGCTAGACACAGCAGTCCTTCTTGTTCACAGCCACCTAAATTGCTCTTCTTCCGCAGAGCTACAAGGATGGCATTGTGATCAGAAGTTACAACAAGTTGGGTCTTACGTTGTTGTTGATTAGCTATGTCATTCAATAAATGCTAATTTGTTTCAACAGACCCTACTGTGACCTCACACCAATAAGAATTACAAAAAAAATGCACTGAAGCCCGTAGAATTACACAGGTGTAAGCCAGTCTTAAACCAGTGTAAATTTCATTTAAGTAAACAAATAACAGGCCCAATATATCACCTACCTGAACTTACTAAAATAGAAATCTATACCAAGTATTATTTGGGGTAATCACCACGGGTCATACCCAGTGAACCTCATTCTGATATTACTTATTCTTCCTCACATAAAACTTCTGCAGCCTAAAGAAAGCTGGATCAAGCCAAACAATTCCATGAAATAATTAGCATCCCGCCACAAACACAAATCAGACACGCGTAAGAATAAAAAGCCAGTTTGGCAAGATACCATCATGCCAAGTCAGGTCAGTCAGGTTATAATAATTTCTAATTAACACTCTTCCAAATTTCAGTGTTATTTATTCATGTCAGTGTCACTCAGAACAAGACAATACTCTTTTCTGCCAATAAAAAACTCTAAAAAACCTGAAAGAAATATTTTCAGCCTGATCTGTACAAACAGAAATCCAATGTAATGACAAATAAAAATGATAGTTGAACTTGACGACCCTTGATGAAAACATCTTTAGAAATGAGAAGACTGATGTACATCGACTGATCAAGAAAAGCAAAGCATAAATCAGCACAGGTTGAATACCACTTGAAGACATGATTTCTGCATCTTATTTTGCTTATATTTATCCAAGCAGCAAAACTTCCCCATCTCAGAGGCTTTATATTGCCTTGCCCCTGAAAATCCTCCCTTTTGAAACATGGAGTAGTGCTGTTCCCTAAGGATTACAAAGGCCCAATGTAAAATTCAGCAGGCTGAGCCTTCTAGAAGGCTTCATTTAAACATTAATTATTTTAATTATGTTTGGAAAATGCATGATAGTGCAATAACTATGCAATATTACTCAAGAATCCTTGTTTCAAAAGCAAAGTCATGGAAGCAGTTCTGTTGACAATCTGAATCTGCCACAACTTCCTGTATTCAGAATATCTGTAGCTGAAAAATATCAGACCAAACATCCATAGGGTTTCTTCCATATATTAAATTATTTACAGTTTAAATTAATGTTTGTGGGTATACATGTTATGTCGGTAAAATGATAAAAACCATTAAAGGTGTTGAAAGGCATAGCTAAAATTGTTATTCCTATGACAAACTTTAGAACATATGTAAAATAGCATAGTCTTATTTTTCACATAACAGTGGGCATATATTTTGTTAGTTAACATTACTAGTTAATATTTTGTTAACAATATTGATAAAAATATTAATATTGAATCAATGATAGAAGTAACATATAGTAACACATTAGTTCTGTGTAGAAGACAGATTAAGGATGTTTTAGCATCAACTATCTCATAAGACTTCAGTAAAGTCATAGTGTGTTAATACCAGACATTTTAAGGTATCTGAATGGCCAAGCTTTTACAATAATTAAGTAGATGAACCCAAGTCTCTTCTCAGTGTTGAAATAATGCTACCAAAATATTGTTGAAGAAGGCATTGCAAGTATCTGTTATGGGGTAAGTGAACTTATAAAATTTAAACATTAATATGAAAAATGAATGGGTTTAGTGAACAAAAGGGCATATTGTAGAGCCTTGTTGAGAAAGCTTTATTTCCATGATGGGATACCTGTAATTTTTCTTGTTCTTACCAAGGAAAAGAGATTGTGGGAATAAGGAGAAACTTAAAGACTTACAAAGTCAGGCTAGGTGAATATCATGCACTATGTTTTTTAAAAACAGTTTTGTCAAGGTTTTCCTGCTAATACCTTTTGACAACTATAACAGCAAAGCAGATTTATCAAGCTACCTACTTTGCGTTTGTGTCAGTGGTCCTGGCAAAATGGAATTTGTTCTGTTCAGCTGTGTCTCTGGCACTACACGTCTTTGACAGTGGACTTCTAACAACACATGGAGATTCTTTTAGCTTCAGGGAGAGGAGCTTTTGGTTTTAGGAGAGAAAGCCTGAGCTCATTTCAGAATGCACTTTGAGGTTTTCTGTGGCCACGGTGTGCAATATAGTTAGCTACTTCGAGGTGACAGATTTGTTATAATTCATAATACCAGGTTCCAACTGTGAAAATGTGGCAAATAGTACTACCCGTGGAAGTATGTCTACACGTGCACTGAAATATTTAAAAGACCGAGCCTTTGATCCTAATTTTACACAACTTCCCTTTCCTCCTTCCAGCTGGAACTACTTCCCACCATGCCTCCCAGCTCTGAGTGTATCCAGCAGGACACGTTCCTCTCACAGATGTGGCATTCTGAAGAAGTGCTATTAAACAGGAGATGCTTACAAAGAAGGTGTTAGTATTTATAGAAAACTAGGAATTAATTAAAAAATTCTACAGACATAGTAGAGTATATTGTAACATCTTGTGCTGATGGATAAAAATAGGAATGACAATATATAGGGTGTCCTTCCCATTAGTCAAACTGGTAATGAGTAATGCAGCTAAATGAATGTCAGTAAAGCCTACCTACCACACCATGCTTCAGAAACCCTCTTGGCACTCTTCTTCAAGAGAGGAGCCACAAAAGCATAAAGGTTTAATCTGCCTGTATTTGAAATTACTATGTTATTTGTGAGGCAAAGATTCAAATAAGGTATATTAGTCACCCCAAACAAGTGTCACTAAAGACTGTCTCCGCCTATATTTCACAGATTGTACCCTCTTCAAAAAAACAAGTATTTTAGAAAATTTGGGGAACGTTACACTTTCTGCTTGAGAAATCAGGTTGGTTTACTACCAAACACCCAAATACCTTAGTCAAAGACAAAAAAAATAAAACTATAAGCTACTAGGAGCCTTTGGAAAAGGATGTGAATAAACTCTTCTGGAAATCATAATGTAACATTTAAAGGTCATCAGATCACATGAGTTTAACATCTTACTGCTTGCTCTTAGCTACAGAAGGAACTTCTGTCTTGCATGAGTGTCCTTCTGAGAGCTTGAGTGATCAGCCTTCAATATTGTGCAATGCTGTTGTGCCGCGACTCTGTTTGCCCCTCCTGCATCTCAGGCCAGTATGGTTTTGGAATAACACTCTTTTTCAAGCATGCAGAAGAAGTATTTTTGTGCTGGGTTACTGGTGGCATCTTGGGTTCTTTATTACGGTAGCTATTTGAAATTTTATGAGGTCTTAAGTATGAAGGTAAGTGCCAGAGCTGATGTACTGGAAAACAGTTACAAATTAGATGAAGCGGTGAAGACTTTTTCCTATGTAAATATATGTAGCCACATGAAGGAATCTTTTCTCTAATTTTGTGGCTTTTTATTTCTGATGTAAATACTATGCATCAACAAGGATGGAGAAGCTTGTACAGAAAGTTGTATTTTAAGCAAAGATACAGTTGCAACAAAACCCAGTGATTTCCCTTAAAATAAGGGGCACTTAAATAGCAGTGCAATGATATTCTTGTGACACTAACCTTTAATCTATTGTTCAAAGCAAGTAAGGAGGATCTGGCGGTTCACTCGCTTTTTTAAACACAGACTTGGGAAAACCATATATTCCTGATTAAGAAGGAAAAAAAAATTACTAAGTAATCCCAGGGCTCCAAGGAGCTATTCACAAGCTCAATGTTAAGATGTAATCTGCTGGTGATTACGTAATCATTTCCCCTCTCTGCCCATTCCAGAGTGGCTATGAGACTACAGCCTACATGCCCGGTCTTGAATGTTTAGTTCTGGGTGTAAGAGCTCATTGTAATATAATCCTCTAGCGAAAACAGAAAAAGCAGAGAGAAAGGACTAGTGTACATGTCATTCTGGGAGAGACAGGTCCTAATTCAATGGATAGGCGATAGTAATTGGTGTGTTACCCCACTCAGGATTAGGCTCTAGGAGCTATGTGGGAGTTGGCAGACACAATTAACAAGCCTGAAATAACAATTGCCTTGAGAGCTAGCAAGAAGTAAAAGGCAGGGGAGCGGCCCTCCAGTAGGAAAAGTAAAACAACTGCAACAATAGAAGGATAAATCTAATCTCACACAAAACCACCGATAACCCATCTGAGACCTGGACATGAAATCAACACACTAATATTACGGAACGCAGACTACAGGAGACACTCTGAACAACGCGCTTGGAAAGCCCCATGGGACAAAATCAGTGCTATGCTTTTCTGTGGACTACCTGCCAGCTCTTGCTGCACACAATGGTCAGAAGGAGATTTAGTAAGTGTTAGAGTGAACATACATGCCTATCAAGGTGTGGAGAAAAAAAAAAAAGTCCAAGCACCCTGTTATTTCTATCCGTTGCAAGTGTGGAAACATCTCTTTGAAGCACTGACATGGTGGCCTACCATCTTTCCAAATCCTGGCTACACAGAACTTCCTAATATATCTGAAAATGACTGATATACCACAGTTTACACAGCCAGATTTTGCAGGCTGATACCTAGGATAGTCCCAGACAGACAGATCACAGCATATGCAATATTGTCTTGCTGTACATGCTCAGAGAAGTTGCACAGTAAGTACCAGTCTGGCATCAGACCTCTTGCACATGCCCATACAGAGCAGTCTGACTTCTCCAAATACATGGCATCCTGCACATCTAGAAAGACACCCATGGCAACAGAAACACAGGGAAAGCCATGCCATGTGTGCTCTTCTTATGAGAAATTGTATTGACCGTATAATAACATGACACACCTTGCGTTGAACAGGACGTTCCATACCACATGGGATCCTTAGCATTTTCTAACATATATTTTTGTTACCACACCATGCTGTGATTGGCAAGCAGAGTGCAGATGTCATGTACATGTGTATGTACATGAATTCGGCAGACAGAAGATACGGTGTGATTACCTAATATTTAAATAGGTTACAACAATAGCACTAATGCCCTTATCCTTGCCACATGAGCTCATCTACAAGGCAATATCATGTTCCCACTGAAGCTTTGGGACAGAGTATCAGTAACCCCTGAGACATGACAATCATTGAATCACCAATATTGTCCCCCCATACCACAGGGATTCTTCTAGGAAGAGTATTTATAATCACAGCAAAATTAAAGTTGGGTGAGATCCTTTGCAGGTCACTGGTTCAACCTCCTGCTCCAAACAGGGCTATCTTCAAAGCTAAACTAGGTTGCTCAAAGCCTTGTCCGGTCTAATTGTATCTCCGTGGGTGGAAAGTCCACAGCCACTCTGGGAACGTGTTCCAGTACTTGACCACTCTCACTTTGAACTTTTGTTCTCTTATACACAGTTGGAATTTCTCTGGGTGCAATTTCTGATTTTTGTCTCTTGTCCTGTTGGTGCACATCCCAGAGAGAATCCTTGTGCCATCTTCTCTGTAATTCCCCTGTGAAGGTGAACACTGTAATTAGATCCTGGTGTAGAGAAACCCATTTCCTCAGCTTCTCCTCGTACATCATGTGCTCCAGCCCCTACCACCTTAGCAGCCTCCACTGAACTGGCTGTTGCTGGAGGACCCGAAACTGGACAGTGGATATTCAGTGTGACCTCACCAGTGCTGCACACAGAGCATGTACCTACTGGGTACATTGATAATGCAGCCCCGCAGGTGTCGAACGCCCATGATGAACTTCTTTTGTCCACCAGGATGGCCAGACCTTTTTCTGCTGGGTTGCTCTCAGCCTGTAGTGTTGTATGAGGATAGTCTGTCCCGCGTTCAGGACTTTGCATTTGTTTCTGTTGACCATCACAAGGTTCGCGCTAGCCCAATCCTGCAGCTTGCCAAGGCTACTCTGAATATGGCAGCTGTGCCCCCCAGTATGTCAACTGATCTCCCCAGTCTGGCATGGAGATCAGCTGAAAAATTGCTGGTGGTGCATTCTGTCCCACCTCCCTGAGTCATTGATGAACATAACAAACAGAACTTGCTCTAATATCAAACCCTGATCCCTCTTCACTGGGCATTAGTCAGACTTCAAACCAATGAGGCGCTACCCTTCAAGCCTGATGGTACAGCCATTTTTCACACACATAGGCTGCCCACCCCATCCGCATCTCCCCAGTTACAAGGTTACTGAGGAAGACCCTATCAAAACCCCTAATAAAGTCAAGCTTAATTAGCATACTCTGCTTTCCCCTTGCTTACTAAGCCTGTGTCCTGGTTTCAGCTGGCATAGAGTTAGTTGTCTTCCCAGGAGCTGGTACAGCGCTGTGTTTTGGGTTTAGGATGAGAAGAATGCTGATAACACCCTGATGGTTTCAGTTGTTGCTAAGTCGTGTTTAGACTAAAATTCAAGGACTTTTCAGCTTCTCCTGCCCAGCCAGCAGGAAGGCTGGAGGGGCACAAGAAAACTGGGAGGGAACGCAGCCAGGACAGCTGCCCCAAACTGGCCAAAGGGGTATTCCATACCATGGGACGTCATGCCCAGTATAGAAACTGGGGAAGTTGGCCAGGGGAGGAGTGCTGCTCGGGAACTAACTGGGCACCGGTTGGCGAGTGGTGAGCAATTGCATTGTGCATCACTTGGTTTGTGTATTCCAATCTTTTTATTATTATTGTCACTTTATTGTTGTTATTAGTGTCATTGCTAGTTTCTCCTTTCTGTTCTATTAAACTGTTCTTATCTCAACCCATGAGTTTTACTCTCTTTTTCCGATTCTCTCCCCCATCCCTCTGGGTCGGGGGGAGGTGAGTGAGCGGCTGCCTGGTGCTGAGTTGCTGGCTGGGGTTAAACCATGACAACCTGAAGTCAGTGACGTCAGGTCAGACACAACTGAACTTAAAGGCGTAACATTTGCCTTTTCTCAGTCATCGGCAGTCTTCTAAATGCCACAGCCTTTCAAATGTTATAGGCAGTGAGCACACAATAACACTGGCCAGCTCCCTCAACACTCAAACGCATGCCATCTGGTCCGGCGGACCTGTATATGCCCAGTTTGATTCAGTGGACTTTAACTTGATCCTGCTCTGCTGTGGGTAGTCTCCCTCTCCCTGCAAACTCTGCTACCAGCCATAGAAGCTTGGGAGACGTGGAAGGGCTTTTTTCCAGTAAAGGCCAAAGTGAAGGAGGCCTTGAGTATCTCAGCCTTTTCCTTGACCTTTATCACCAGGTCAATCACCCAGTTCTGCAGCAGGCCCACACCTTCCCTTGTCTTCCTTTTGCTGCCGACGTACCTGTAAAAGCCCTTTTTGTTGCCCTTCACGTTCTCTTTCAGTTGCACCTTCAGCCAAGCTTTGGCTTTCCATATTCCACTCCTTTACTAAAATACCGACCACCCTCCGCATGAAGTGATGGAAGCACAGCCCAGTGTAATTTGCTTACAAATGCTCTATCTGTTGAATGCTTTCTAGAAATGCTCTTTAAGGAAGGTGGTTTTTCATCTGTGTCTCATCTTGTGAAAGTTGCAAGCATAGGCAGGTGCCTGTTCAAGTGTTTATTTAGCTGGTACTGCGGAAAGTGCCATTGTTCTAAATTCTTCTTTCTTCCTTTGTTCTTTGTCATTAGTTGGTTTGTTTCCAGTAACCTCAAATTTCGTGCATAAGAAAAGGGAAAGTATACACGCATACACCTGATAGGAGGGAATCAAACAATTCATTACCTTCATCATACAGCTTTGACTGCTAATCCATGCCCCCAAGATTTTCTCTAATATTTTAGCTCTGCTGAAGCAGCCTTACATGGTTATCATCAAAAAACCCAGCCCCTTAATGAAAGAGTTCCTTCCTATTATTCAGATCTGGACTTCCTGCCCCATCCTCCTCTAAAGTAAAATGAAAAAAAAAAAAAAAAAAAAGAGATAAATTAGCCAAAGTTTTATTAGTTCTAGTCAGCCCATAAATGACAAATTCAGGGGTGATTTTTTTCTTTAACTTTCCAAACCTAGAAAAAGAAGGTGTTTCTTGCTTTTCAAGCATTTGTATTTAGTCTAGAATGTCCCAAGGCAGTTTCTTACACATAAAGATACCACTTGTTCAACATATTCTACACCTGGTCATTTCATTCCACTTGTTCAACACTTGGTCATTTCATTGGTTGTTTTTGATATGGAGTGATTGGTCTCTTCAGCCTTCTAAAGTTTCACAATAACTAAGAAGCGTTTCTGCAACATTTTTCTATTAAAGATATGGGTCTATATAATAAGAAGTTTTTTGAATTACAGTATAGTCAGAATTGCACACAGTCTGCATAGTTACATATTATGTCTCTACCTCAGTAACATGGTTGATACTACAACTGTATTTAAGGTTGTCAAAATTTGTCTTTAAAATTCCTCTTCTGGGTGTTTGTAAGTTTGTCAATTTTTATTGCTGAACTGTTGCATTTCTTCTCTACTTTTGGGAAACTTTGAAGATATCTGAGTATGAAGAATGCATACTTCTCTGTTATTATAATTAAGTCCTCTGTCAAAAGTGAGATGTGTTTTGTATTTACCAGTTGATTTGCCCAATTGCTCAAAAAGCTGCACGCTTATTTGGATTGTCATTAAATCTGCTCTCTCTCATAAGGGTGTGGAATAGAATTAGGATCCAAACCAGGGCTCAGCTGATGAAAGACTGCCAAAGCACGGTGCCACTGCCCCTTTCCCGGTTCTCTTTTTCCTTGCCGCAGCATAGGGAGGAAGGGCTGCTAGACACAGACCTGTCTCTCAGGACCCGCTCCTAGTAGCTACGGAAAGCCTAAGTGAAGGAAAAACCTTCCTTATGACTAGGAAAGCTGTAGGTGACAAAGGAAGAAAAGAGCAGGAACTGCTTCAGGAACTTTCCATGTGTGGGCTAGGATCTGGCTGAGGCACGCTCTTCACACCGAGGACTCTGAATCATTCCGCTTCTACACCTTCATGTCAGCTGGGATCCTGGGAGACTTTCAGATGCCTCATCCCAGCTCCCCCTGGCACAGCACCCAGGGCCTCTACCATCCCAGCAATACCGAGCTTCTTTCTCCACCTCTTTGTGTTTCGGCTGGGATACCTCCTCCCCCAAGGCAGGAGATGGAGGAGGGGAGTGGGGCAAGAACTTTCACCACAATTAATGCACCTCTGAAAGGTTAACTTTTAGGTTCTTTTCAGCTCCAAACACTACTCTTACTCCCTGAGAGTATTTAATTGAAAGGAATGGGGGAAACTGCGACCCTGTGAGACCCTTTTCTACCACAGATGGGTATATAGAGCCACTTGCCCATATGCTATCGTCCAGCTGGCAGGAAAGGCATTCTGCGTTTCTTTCATCATAGATACACTCTTCACAGGGTCATCAAGACAGGAGCTGGTGCATGGGAGCGGCAGGTTACATGCAGTTAACAAAAGCAGCGACTGAGTAGGAAATGCCAGGCTCTTCAGGCGGTGCAAGAGCAGCACGGCAGGGCAGGCAGCTGGAGGGACAGTGGCACAAACTGGTATGGTGGGAAGGGGTTTTTAGCCCCACCCTGGTCACTGAGGCACAGGGCAGGAAAGAATGATGGGCAGCTTTACCTTCCTGAAAACCCTGTCTCGCTCTTTGGAGTTTGCTTTCAGGTGCCTCCACAGGGTCTACGCTGCTCTCTGTACTGTTCCTGTCACCTTTACCCAAATCTTTGAATTATAGATTCAGTGATGGCACCTGGGGAGGGGGAGGACTGAGGAAGAAGTACTCAAGAACGCTGAAGAGACAGAACGATGGAGATGAGGGGATATGGCGGTGGCGAAGCAGCTAAAAGACAAGCATTGAGTTCCCCAGCAATGGCTGGTGAGCTAAGGAACACAAAATCAACATGCTCCTCTCTCCGGAAGACCGATGTTGAATGTAACCCTACAGCCACACCTGGGCACCGCTCGGTGACAAAGCTCTTTCCAGCCTCTCTGGTGTAAGAGTGCTTCAGCTGTTATCAGTCAAATACCTTCTGGGGCCTCTAGGCAGGGCCAAGGTAAGGTATCTACTTCAATTGGCCGCCCTCTTCTCCGTCCGCGGGGAGCGGGCGGCAGGGTCTGGCGCGGGGTCGCAGGAGGCCGGTGGTCCCCGCGGAGGATGGGCAGCCCGAAGGCGGGGGCGGGGGGGGGACAGACACGACCTGGGGCGGGGGGAGAGGAGGGAACCTGCGGGGTGGGGTGTGTGTGTTGGGGGTGTTGGTGGCAAAAACTGCCCTGTCGCAGCCTGGTTGTCCCCAGGGAGGAGAGACCAGTGCCTGGGTGCGAAACAGAGCAGTGGGGCAGGCCCGCTCGCAAAAAAAAAAAAAATGGAGCCGGAGATGTGTTTTCCAAGCCTGTGCCGGTCAGCTCGGTGTCTGCAGAGGGACAGGCCGGGAGCTTCCTCTGCCAGGGATGGCAATATGGAAGTCGAGCTGCACACCGATAAGGGTAGATCAATACAAATGTGTTAGTGGGGGAGAAGTTATCTGGTAAACATAATGGAGCCCGCAGCTGGGCGTGGGGGGGTGGCTTTTTGCAGATGAGCTCCAAGATTTGGCTTGTCAGCTCGGAGGAAGCAAGCACAAACTAAACTGCCACTTAAAATAGGCTGTTTGGTTTCACTCTGAAAACCTTCATCCCTGTAAGTGGTGAAGGCCTCTGCAGATTTGTGCTGGACACATGTTTTTGATAATAATGTTATCTGTAGACTACAAACGAGTATGTTGGCTGTTAAAATCAGAATAGGGAAAATTAATTTCCCAGTGGAGTAGGGGGAGTCTAAGAATTTAATCACAACACTCGCCTTGTGAGTAAAGCTAAAGCCAACATGTCATAATTTTTGAAGGAGGCTAGAGAACTCCTGTAAAGTCTTCACGTAGCTACCACAAAAGAAGTCTTCAAAACACTGTGGAATGGGTCAATTACAAAGAACTTAGCACATAAAATAAGTTGCCTCTGACACAAGAGGCAGGTTTACAGCAGCAGGCAACTCGTGACTGTTCATAGACGACACCGCAGTAAATAAGCTATTTTTAGTGTAAAAGGGGGAGGGCTACAGGTTCATGGATTTGTTTATTTTATTTTAAGGAGCGAATCTTTTAATACCTGATGAAGAAGAAAAAGTTAGGCCTGTTGCAGATGTAGTAGCTGTCTGTGTTCTTTTATTGTGGGGTGGGGAGGGGGTAGGGGATAGTAGCCAGTAGCTAACAGCTTTCTAGTCTGTATCTTCCTTCATGAAGTTTATCTTCTGTGCAGGGATGGCTGTTTGTGGTGGCTGGTAAGTCACATACTTCATGGTACTTCAGCGAAGCTTCTGAGCTCATTGACAACTTGCTTTAGATATAGATAGCTGTTTACATGTCTCAGGCAGCTAAGAGTCTTTTTGGACAAACATCTGAATCTGGTCATAGTATTACTTCATTAAAGTTACTTTTAAATATGGTTAACTGTTATCATAGCAGGCGGTATATTTGTGAGGGTAAAACTGGTCAGGTTTTTTTACACTGTATCTCTCCTGCAGCCAGACTGTTGATCTTCTCATGCAAGAGTCAGGATGTCGTTTAGAACATCCTTCTGCTACCAAATTCCGCAATCATGTCATGGAAGGAGAATGGGATAAGGTAACGTAGGGCTTATAGGACTGTATTAACCACTGTTTAAATTTATAGTATCTGTGAGAGAATTCAACATCCACCCTCCTTATATACTTTTCCGTTTGTTTTTTTTGTTTTGTTTTGTTTTTTTTTTTCTTATGCCAATTTCTGCAGGCTGAGAACGACCTGAATGAACTTAAGGCCTTAGTGCATTCTCCGCATGCAATTGTGGTAAGAGGCACACTTGAACTCTTTCAGACCTGTATAGTTGGACTAATTGTAGTGGTGTAATCTTCCAGTATGGAGTTGGTTGTCCATAGTTCTTGTTTTCTTTTTTGTTTACTTTAAGCGGCTTGCATGCTATCTCAAACGTCATACTAATGTGAACTTTTGTTTAATTCTTTTTTAGAATGTGAGATAGGAAGCCCAAAAGTATTGAGGCTAATATTTGGTGTACTGAATGTTTAAACTCTGATAAACATACTTAACTGATAAAATATAAGTTCTGTAACAGTCCTAAAATAGGTCAGTTTCTGTAGAAACTGCCTATGTTGAATACTAATTTCAAACTTGAAATACTTCTCACAATCTCTGTGTTTGAGAGTTAGGTTTTCTTTGAGGGAAGAGAAGTTTAGAAATAAAATGCAGTAATACCAATGTGGAGTTGGCATTGTAATAATCCATTACAGGAATGTAGAGGTTGCTGTAGACCGTGAACAATACTGTTGCTTTTCCAGATGGCTTCTAAAGAGCAAATGCATTTGTATTGCTGTTTGGAATTTTATTTAGAGCTTTTTCTCTTTGGCTGGCTTTCTTTTTTTTTTAAAGATGAACCATAAAGGGTTGGTAGATCTGTGACTTGACAATTACGATATGTGGTGTTGTGATTTCAGTTACTTTGAGGAAAGTGTTTCTTGGTTTGATTTTTTTTCTATCTCGACATGAAAAATCATTAGTTAGCTCTTCAAACAGCTTGTTCTGTTGTGTTTAAACGTTTATTTTAACAAAATGAAGTTAGAACAACTACAGTCACTTAGGAAGAAAACAGTAGCAAGGCTTTTTGAAGTGTCTGTCTTTGACCGTAAACAATGAAGAATCAGCTGATGGCTGCTTAGCTCCACTTCTAGCTGATTCATTTGTTGTCAAGACAATTTCCTGTCTGGTGGGGGAGGGAGAGAAAGAGAACAGGAAGTGAAGTAGGAAAAACAGATGTTTAGCAAAACATCAGAGGGTACTTGAGAGAAGTTTACATTCTGTTCTATTAATTTGGTCAAAGCTTAGCACCTCTTAATTAGACTAGTAGTTCACTTTCTCTTTTCTCAAAGACTTTGATATATGTAAGATTTACTGTTCAAATAGTTTAGAATATTGCATGCAGCGTTCGATACTTTGTGGAGACAAAGTATGAAATCGCTGTATGTGAATATGAATGGCCATTTGAAGCAGATTTTCTCATGTTTCTAGCTTCTGAAGTTACCAGTTTTCTCTGTAGTATTGAAGTGTTTTACATGTCTGGGAATCAAGAGGTTTAACTGTATCAGCATTGTATTTTTTGGAGAACTTAATTTGAGGGAAAAGGGGACATTTTTCTTCTGTTGTTTTGGAGGGCTCTGAAAGCATGCTGCTCTTTAATGTTCATGGCTAACTGCTTGAATAAAACTTGGTGCAATAAAAATACTTGGTTTAGACTGAACTTTACCTGAACCAAATATTAACTATTTTCTTTTCAAAGTTGTTCTCCTTTATATAAATTTCATATAATTTAAAACAGATAACAGTATTAAATGTCTTACGTGTGTATGTTAGTAAGACAATACTGATTTGCAAGGATAAGCTGAGCTTGTGTGTGCTCCATCATGTGCACACTGTCTCCACCTCCCTCGCTGCCTGGCTTTTTTTGTACATGGCTGAGATTATGGGTGGGTATTAGTATAGTCAGCACCTGGAAAACTAGTGAAAGATCATTACAGGTAAGGAGGGATGCTTTATACTCTGTAGGTAGTCCCAGCTGCAACAAAGTCAGAGCTGATGAAGATGATAAATGTCTTGATTAGGGAAAGTCCAAACAAAATGCTGTTGCAGGTAACTCTCTAAAAACAGAAAATTAGATTTTGGGTTTCCTGACTCCTGATTTGTGACTCATACTCTATGACTAGAGGTTTCAAAAATGTGTGCATACAAGAAGAATGGGTACCTAAAAGTTTGGATGACACAGAGTATTTAACAAAGTAGGGGGTGTGTGTGTGTTTCGTGGTTTGTTTTTGGTTTGTGGTTTTGGTTTTGTTTTTTTTTTCTCCTTATGGTTAATATGACCTGGGCAAAATAACCAGGATACATAGCTGCTTTTGAAATGTGTGATCAGTGGAGGGGATACATATGTATTTTGAAAATCTACTCCTATTTTAATTTCCCTATTTCTGCAAAGTGCTGTAAGTTCTACAGATGAAAACACTAAACATGAAATGGCTGATCTCAATTTGTAAGCTGTGTGTTGATATGTTGGGGCGGGGGGGGATGACAGTCTGCTATTTCTGTTTGTGTCAACATAACTGAGTGCTATATAGTGTGCTATTAGTCATGTTTACTTTTCCAGCATATAAGATACAGCTGTCTTGAGACAATCTGTAGGAGAACTTTATAGTTGATTCAAGCATGTTATTTTCCCTTGGGTAACACTTAAATACCAGCTTCAAGCCAGCCTGAGGTTTTGCTTACTTTAGGGCTACTCAAGCATATTATGGCACCTATCTTGGGTAACTAAATGAACCTAGGAGGAAATCTGGAGACTATTGCTCTCTAGTCATCTAGAATATACTTTCAAATTGTCCTCTTTACTTTTTATTTTCATTTACTTAAATGGGGCTTTCCTCCAGTTCTGGAGGTATACAGCCTGCAGCAGGCAACACAACCAAAAAAAGTGATTTGTATCTTGTTGTTTGAGCAAAGTGCTCCACCTGCCTGTAGGGTGTCCCTTTTGCTACCAGCAAAAGGGCAGTTTCCTCTTGGAATTAATTACTCTTTAAGTGACGAGATTTGGAATGATTGAAGCCTTGTTAAATTCTGTAGGCCAGCATATTTTCTGCCCTTTATGTATCAGATCTTACATTTAAGTTTTGGGTGGATTTTAAGTGCTTTTATCAGTGTCTTACAAGACTATCAGAGTAATAAGGACTACAAAGTAATGAAAATTGAGGTCCTAGTTCTGCAGGCTATAAGCAGATAGCTACTGTGTTGAGTTTGTCTTGAAACATCAGCTGATAATTTCAGCATGTGTTTTAGTTACCTTCTTCATCTCAAGGAGTTGTTTCAGCAGTGTTTACTTACTTATTTTGAACTCTTAGTACAATAGTAAAACTGTTGTGGAGCTTGTTAAGATATGCAGCTCAAAAATAACACCATAAATCTAATCCTAAAATTAAGTTATTATGCATTTTATTATTTAAACTTCTGAAGATTTGCTACTGTAACCAGTGATCAAAATGGCCCAATTTCTTGACTGTGGTAGGGTGCTTGTCCTTTTATTTTCACAGTTGTGTTGCTGAGGCTTTCACCTTTGGTTACTTAGTGCTGGTAAATCGTGGTGCATGCAAAACTTCCTAGAATTTAAGATTCTGCAAGGGGCTTTCCTACTAACAGTTAGGACAGTGAAGGAGTAAAGTAGTAAATGTTCATGTTAGTAATCGAAGGCTGTAGTTAGAAGAAAGCAAAATGCTAATAATACATACATTAAAACAGACCAAACCCCCCTGTAAATCTATTAACTCTGTCTTAGTTTTGCCCCAGGGTGATCAGATGTTCAACTTACACTTAAATAATAGCTTCTAGAAACAGCAAAGTAGTGCACTTTATCCTCATCCTCTCTGTGGAGTTGAAAGACAGGATGAGGTAGTGATAACTGAACAAAACGAGCCGGACTGCAGTGCTGAAACTGTTGTGTTGGACTGTTCCATGGGTCCTACAGGGTGAAGAATCTTTGCTATAAGCTAAGCAATGATGGTGTCTGGATTTAAATTGTGCAACAGTAAAGAGTGTAATGATGTTGAATTTCCATTGCAAACACTGAGATGATAACAACAAATCCCAGGCACTTCTATATGTTGTGCATGGTATAATTTGGTTTATGTTAATTTTTATTTCCCTCCTTTGAAAGGCAGCTAAAGAATATGGAGAATGAGTAAGCTGTTCTTGTGGGTGCATTGTATCAGATTTAGTTTTATACTCATTCTATTGTATTTAAATAGTGGGGTTTGTGCTCTTACTTTACAGTTGCCAATGTTACAAACAGTTTTTTTTTCTTTCTAGAAGAGGTTGTTTGGGCTCTAGAAGAGATGGTGTACTCAAAATGGTCTTGTCTACCGTAAGAAGTGGTATTGGAAGTAATTAGCAGTACTATTATTAGGGCATATAAGTAGTTGAGAGAAAATGAAGACAAAATTCAGTTGTGCAGTAAAATCTGTCAGCAAAGTCAATAGTTGCACAGAAATAAATAATAGGAGGCTGTGAGTGTCCTGATATAAAAAATGACTTGAAATATGATGTCACTGGAGTGTGACTTTTGCCTTAAGGAGGCTGTATTCTTGCCATTGTTTGAGTATGCTGTAGGGCAAGTTTTGAAGCAGTTACCAAAATAGCTTAGAAAATCAATTTAATTTCCCTGTCAACACTTTGCTGTAGTCCCTGCCTTTTGCTATAGATAAGTTACATTGTAAAACTGCTTATCTTTTATTCTGATTCTCTGTTATGTTAACAGTAGAATCCTGCATGAAGTACAGTGTACAGTACTGTGTTCTGGTGGTTTTTATATTCCTAATATGCCAAAGTCACACATGGCACTGATGGCTTTTTTTTGTGTTTTTTTTTTTTTTTTTTGAAATTATATTTTCGAACCCAAAACTGAAGTTATACCTCTTTGGATAACTTGGCAACAGCATTCTGCATGGTAGTGTTCATGTACTGTTTCCGTGGAATTGTTGGGACTGGCATTACAAAAGCTATTTTTTTAGGGTTTTCCGCCCTTTTTACTTCTTCCCCTAAAGAAATGAAATTAACATGCCAAGTCCTAAAAGTAGGGATGGAGAAGGAGTAATTAGATACAGTTACAGTTAGTGCATTTAAGGGGAAGATGATACAAATTCAGTAAATATTATATGCAGTGAATGGAAAAGGAAGAGTTGGAGGGATTATAGTTTTTATTACAAACTAGAAATATCAGACTATTTTTATGTGGTGGTGATCATCAGTGTGAGGTGACCAAAAGGAGTGAAATATGGTATGTGACTACTGCCTGAGCATCTTCATGCAACCTTGTGAGCACATGCATAGCTGGGAGAGGAAGCTCTTATCCCTCCTGCTGCTGGTATATAAGCAAACAGCGTGAGGTCTGCTCCCAACTGCATGGAACCAACTGCTGAGGTTGTAAATAATTAGGATCTCTTTCTTTAGGTTTTCTACATGTCAGAACACCAAAAAAATGTCTCACCTGGAAAAACTGTACAGTGGTGCTCTAAATTCCAAATTCAACTGAACTAAAGAGCTGGATAGGGAATGTAACGTGGGTTTGCCTGTCGCGTACAGGACAATAGAGTACTACAGACATGTTTGAACATAAATCATCTTTACTAGGTAATGTTTTATGCTTCACAAAGCTGTGGATAAGTTAATAGCACTGTATGTGGAAACTTTATTCTTTTCAAGAATGGAACATCTCTAGAAGCTGAAACTGCTTTATGTTTTAACTTTAGATTTTACATACAGTAAGCCTTAAACTTTCATGTAAGCTTTACTGGGACAGGAGCATCGTAAATTTCCCAATTATCCCTCTACTTAAGGAGACTAGCAGTGTGTTTGAAACTATGAGCATGAAAATTGTAAGGTGCCTGAGGTCTGACAAAGCAAAGGAAATTGGTGATTGAACTGGTGGTGTATTCATTAGAAAAGCAAATGTAATTTGCTCCACACAATCTTCATTCTGTTTCTCACCGATATGTCTAAGAATGTACGTTTTCTTCTTTAACCTGGTGAGTCTTGTGGACCAGAAACATCGTTTCTCTCTGATAACTGGTAGCAGTAAAGATTTGCAAACACAGAATAGTTGGTTTCATCTAGAACCAACCAAACTGTGTTTCTGCAAAATTGGTATTAGAAATTTCTAGGACTTCAGGTTTTTGAATATAGTAAATGAGTGCCTGATTTTCTTTTTTTTTTATCCACAGACATTTGTTGTTAGATTAGTGAACTTGATTATCTTTTTTTAAAAGAAAACAACCAAAACCTGTACAAGATGAAAGGAATGCTATGAAATAGCAGTGATTAGTTCTGAGAAGTGAAGTGATTCCGAAATACAGGAAACTATTTTTTTTTTTTCTGTAATCCTGAAAAATGATACCACACCCAAGGCAAGCAACTTAACATGGAACTACAAAACAAAACCTCAGGCAGTGTCAGTTTGTTACTGCTCTGTGTTACGCAGCTCTGCAATCCACGTCAGCTCCTATGTAAGCAGTATGAAAACTTATTGAGTTGGCTTGTTGTCTTAGATATGTGATTAGCTGCTTTTGGGTGCTTTTCTTGATAGAATGTAAGATTGGGAAGCCTATCTAATGCAGGGTTTGAAAAACGGTGACTGAAAAGGGAGTGACTGTGAAAATGAGACAAGTTGAAGGGGGGATCTGAGAAATGAGATAGGAAGATACTTGGAGCCCCGTAAGGCAGGAAGGAAATTAATGGATAACTTAATTGTTTTTCTGGGTTTTCAACAATATTGCAGCAGAGTAATTGAGTAATGAAACATTACATATAGCTGTATTTCTGAAGGGCATAGTAGAATGGTTTCTACTGTTCTGTTTAGGCTCAAACGTTTTCTGAAACTTCAGTCAACCTTTTTCCCCTGACTGCTGCTTTCTGTCATGTCAGAGGATGAAGTTTTTGCTGCTGCAGCAGAAGTACCTGGAATACCTGGAGGATGGCAAGGTCCTGGAGGCACTTCAAGTTCTACGCTGTGAACTGACACCTCTGAAATATAATACAGAACGCATTCATGTCCTCAGTGGGTAAGTGTTTGGACTTTGAGAGCTCTTTCAGTGGAATTTTCTGAGGAAGTCTGTAGGTTTTGATAGCTGACATTGTAAAAACTCAAACGGTATTAAAGCTGTTATCCTGTTGATTGATTAATAAGCTGTAGTGAGATATGCTAAAATGGTGAGTAAAGACCACTATTCAGGAGACAGTGTTCTGTTCCAGATGCTTGAAAACAACCTGATTATTATTTACTTTTATAGTACTAGAACCCAAATTAATGTATATACATATGTATGGTCATCTGATTGTGAGAATTATTAGCCTGTTACGTTATAATTGAATAAGGAGGTGAATATAGTCTGGCTTGTTCTTAGATGAAAATAAGACATTTCTACGTTCCCTGAAAAATCTGTGTGTTGTTTTTCTGTTGCCAATTTGTAGATGTTTGTTCTGAAGATGCATGTTTGTGTGGAATAGTTCCCTGCATTTTCTCCTATCAGTCTCAAGCTTAAGTCACCTGTTTCCAGTTCATTAAGAATGTTATGACACATATTGTGCTTAAAAGTGAAAAGAATGATTCCAGAAAGACTTGGTCTGTTCGTGTGTGTGCACTCTTTTTAAACAGGTATCTGATGTGTAGCCATGCAGAAGACTTGCGTGCAAAAGCAGAGTGGGAAGGGAAAGGAACAGCTTCCAGATCTAAACTTCTGGACAAACTCCAGAGTAAGATGTTCTAGTGTTTAGAATTTATTCACACCCCTGTAAATCCAGTACATCTTTTGACAAATCCCAGGGAACTGGCAAATGCAGTTAAAGCCGGTGGTTGTTTTTTTTATTTCTTGGTTAATGGGGATGCCTTTAGGTGCCTTTACCCTTTGGTCTTCTGTGTCTAACCTTTGCTGTCTCTGATAAACTATTTGTAATAGGAGCTCTTATTTCTTAGCTCTGCTGCATACAGTAATAGTGTAACTTAGTGATTAAATGTGTGGTTTGAAGTGAGGGGGGAGTGTTGTAAATGCCAGCTAAACTGAGAGGTTGAAACCAGGTGTGGCCTGTAACCACTAGTGATACTAGTACTGGTAATACTTGATAGTACTGGTCTCACTTTGCTATGAATTATGGTTTCTCCTCTCTTTTACATAGATTTACACCAGCTACAAGTATCAGAGTTGCGAAACCCATGGTATTCTTTATTTTGATAGTGTTAATAGATAATTCCTTAAATGAACACAGCTGACAGCGTTCTATAATTTTACAGATTTTGTTAAATACTGGGATCTGAGTTAGCTTGTGTAAATGGTGCTTGTTGGCCAGGACAACATATACTATAACTACAAATACCTTGCATACAACTCTGCTTTCCAGAAGTTCATGCTTCTAATTCCAGATGTATAGCTGTAAATTTGACAAGCTGTGTGCACTCTTTTCCTGTAGCTCTTAAGTTTTATTTACAAAAGTCTCTTCCAAAAACACTCAGATCAAAATACCGTCTTACTTGTAACTTGGTTTTGATACCTCTTTTTTTTTTTTTTTTATTTTTTCTTAATAACTGTTTTAAAGCGTACCTACCCCCATCAGTGATGCTTCCTCCAAGGCGTTTACAGAACCTGCTACGTCAGGCTGTGGAACTACAACGGGACCGGTGCCTATATCATAATACGAAACTAGATAGTAATCTAGATTCTGTCTCGCTGCTAATAGATCACGTTTGTAGTAGGTAAGAAACCCTTGTGACTTTTAATATGGGCAACAATATTTTTTCTTTGGCTTTTAAAATAATCTAATTGTACCTGCTGTTAAAAGGAACATAAAAGCTATTCTGAGTTGGTTTAACAGGAGTTGACTGGGAAAAGTAAGTTCTCATTAAATGAGTAGTGGGAGGAGTAGAGAAGGTGTGTATAAGAGACTTTGGTAGCTGGATATGGGGTAATGGGGTCAGACTGAAGCTTTAAAATTTTAATTAGATGGGTATGAATATAATATTACTAGGCTAATCCTTAGCCACTTGTTTCTTGTAATTTTGGACAGCCAGTCTGTTTATTCATCAACATGTGATTGCTGTGTGTTTTTCACTGGCGAATCACTAGTATGTTACTTATCCAGACTCTGTCTTCAAGCTTACTGGAATGCAGAAAGCCTTCTGAAGCATATTTCCTGAAGTCAGCTTTCGGCTTCGACTCGTAATAGTGGACAGTGAGGTGCTTTTAGACACAAAGGTTAAAACAGAGTAGAAATATGCAATAGACATTCCTGTTTTACATTTGTTTTACGTATTCTGTAATATGAATGATACCAAGAACTATTTTCTCAGATTTGTAAGGCAGTAGGAACTGAACGTCTCTTATACCTACGTATTAGCTCTTAAGACTATCTGGATAACTTTTTTTAACAAAACCAGTGCTGCTTCTGAATCTTCAGAATGCCATACTCTAGTAGATGTAAAGCAGGAAGATGTTTGCTTTTCACAAATGGCTGACTTGAGTGGTTTTTCGTCATCCAGCAAAACTTGGCTAAGGACCTGAAAACACAGTGTAGCTTTTAGGGAAAACTGCTGTGCACGGTGTAATAAGGGAATGAGGACTAGGACACCTAGAAAATAAGGGCTATATATGGTAGCCTTATGTTTGTTCATGTAGCAGGCTAACACTAGGGTTTACAGGGGAATTCTTTTCGTGTTAAGGTTAGCTCATCTGAGGAAGTTAACTAAACACAAACTTGCTTATAGAAACTTTCTGAACTCAGCTGCTTTGACTTAATGTTCTTGGGGTAGTTGGAATCTGTTTTTAAAGATGAAGACTTCCATAGTACTTTGCTGTAGCCATCTTAAGGTCTTAAAATAAGTATCTTCAGCACTTCATGTATTCAAGTAACTTTTTTAGACTATAGTCTAGATTGCAATTTTGCTACATGGCATTATTTCAGCAGTTTTGTGTGTGTGTGCACGGTAATTTGACTGTTTCCCATTTTAAGAGCTATTGGAAATGGTCAGATGCTGGAATTGTGGCTTCCCTACTTCAGAAGTGACTCTTAAAATCAGACTAATGGAAAGAGACTTAATTTTAGTCTTTACACAAGTCCAAAAATAACATTGGATGTTCTGTAAGGGGTTTGATGTGATTAATCAAACACCAAAGAGCATTCAAGCCAACTGTAAAGAGCGTGGTTTACTGAAGTCGGACAAGGTAGAGCCAGATATAAAGGATACTATGTGCAACAAATCTGGTCTTGAATTTCACCCATCTGAATCTATTTGCTGGCATAAAAGTTTAGCCATCGTTTGGGGCTGTGGTTGTTTTTGGGTGTTTTTTTTGTTGTGTTTTTTTTGTTGTTGTTGTTTTTGTTTTTACCTAATGTGGTACTTCCTAAGCTTGAATTTTTGGTATGTATACGTACATAGATACTCATGACTACTTTAATAAAAACCAACCAAACAAAACCCACTTCAAAATAAAGGCTTCCATTCTGTCCTCAACTCAACCTATTGTACCTACCTATTGCAGGGGTCTGAGATCAGTATGTGGTGCGCTGTACATGCTGCCATGCTTGGGCATAATGAGGTGAGTTAAAGACAGTGGAAGCCAAATTTTGATTAAACTGACAGAAGTAACAGTAGTCTAATAGCTTAGACAATTTAAGTTCTGTACTACTTAAATGATAGAACACTGACAACTTTCCCTTTTTTAGTTGGAACTAATCTGTTTTGGACTTCTGGCAATATTTTGATCAAGCATGCTTGAATTGCACTAATAGGTAAAATGTTTAACTAAAACTTAATCACTTCATAAGAGTGGGAGATAAGAGGGAGAAGCTGCTGGGAGTGAAGGTGAGGTATTTCATGTTATTGTGCCAGAGATTTTGATAATAGAGAATTGATGCTTTTGGGGGTGGTCACTTTCGGTTTTTAGAACCTTCAGCCTAGGTGGATGTCTTGTTTAGGTTCCCTCCCTCCCTCCCTCCTTCCCTCCCCACACCCCTCCGGAATTATTTTGTCTTGCTTTCATGTAAATAAACTTTAGTCTCATTTTACAAACAAACAGTGAAGCCCAAATGAGAGGTGAATGCTGCTGCTTTCTAGGTACTGGCTTTAATGTAGCATTTCTGAAAAAGAACCATTGTGGAAGCTGAGGAATAAATCTTCCATTGTATGTACGGGGAATAAAAAAGTAGCTGTCATGGTGTTTTACTTAGAATTTTGAAATTCTGTGAATACAATGACAGATAACTTTATTAGATACTTTATTTCAGTTCGTGAACAACATGATTGAAGTGCATTGTGCTGAATTTGTAATGAAAGACTTCAAAAAAAAAAAAAAAAAAAAATAAAAAAGAAAAACCTTTGAGCTACAGTAATACCTGATTACCCAAGCTAGAAACTGCTAGACGACTGGGTTTAGTTTCTTGTTTTGAGACTGCTGCTATTTCCTTCTGCAGAAGGGTTATTTAATGTATGCTTTGCTATCTGTGAAGTTGAACTTGCTGGATTGTGTGTTTCATTAGTTAAGCGAAGAGAACTTTTTGTGAGAGTGCTTTGATCTGACTGGATTGTGAATAGTGTAATTCAATGTTGGGATGTGTCTGCAGCAGCTGTATCAGCTGTGTCTGTTACCCTTTTTAGGAACCTGAAGGCCTTACTATGAAAATTTTATACTCCAGCACTATATTGCTTGCTTTTTATGTCTACAAAACCTTGGCTGCTTTTCTTGACCTTTAAAATACAAGAGCTATTGTTCTATAGAGGTTTTTTTTTTTTAATGAAATATGCTGAAAAGGCTTTCCTGGGACACAGTGTGCCCCTTGTACTTTGTATGAGTTATGGATAAAGACTCTTTCGCCTTCTAGAGCAAATTGCTGCTCTGAGGAAAAACATTAACTTATTACAATATGGCTAAATAATAACAAAACGCTCTTCCTGTAGGTGCACATATCTGTGTAAGGGCTTGCCTCCTTCCCTCTAGACTTCAAGGAAAACAAAGTCTTCTTTCATGGGTGGGGCTTTTTACCTTGGGCTCAGTGTTGTTCCAGTGGCAACTAGACAGCTCCTGGTCAGCTTAAAGCAGGAGCAGAACAGACTTGTGTTTCTCTATTACCGAGTAAGTAGACATACCCAAGGAAGCCAACTACTGATGTATGTACATTTTGTTTATCCTTCTCTACCATAGGGCAGGAAATGAGGTACTCTGTGGTTGTTTAGTGCTACTTCATAGTCTTTAAGCATGGACTAGGAAGCATCTTCTAGTAAAAGAAAGTGGACTGAGAAGGTACAGACACTGTATTAAACAGAACTTTTTCTAGCTTCTGATAAGTAGTAGTTTTTCAGGTGTCTGTCAGCCTGGCTACCACCAAACTATTTTTAAACGCAAATGAAAAGGAAGTAAGGTGGGGTTTTTTTTAGGCCAGCTTATCTCCAGTGATAAAGAGTTGTGTTGGTTGCCCTGTTGCACTGGGCACCATAAAAACTCAGCATAAGACTAAACCACTTCAGGATTCTTGCAGTTTAAGAAAAAGTGTCTCTGGTTAGAGACTACCCTTTAGTGTGTCTGAACAATGAGCTTGCAGTTACTGCAATGTTACTTACAAAAGCAGTCATCTGCTGTAAAAGCCTACATTTATTTTATCTTAGCTCTCAAATTCAGTATAGTCAAATACAGTAGTCAAGCTGTAAATAAAACTTGTCTCCATTTCTTACCTAATATTTTGACCGTTAGCTTTTCCTCAGTGTGTAACTAGAATATTAAATATTAGCTATAGAGGAATGTTTGACTTTTTTTCAGTAGTTTATCATACAATATTTTGTTTGATAAACGCTTAACATGTTACAAAATGTAGATTGTGTGAGGGGAACACAGTTGAAGTTGAAAGCTCATAATGGTATCATGTTAGTTATGCTTAGATATTGTATGTGGTACTCTGCAAAGAAGGTGAAAAACGGCACAAAATGAAGACAAAGAAACATCTAACTTACTGCAAGATCACATTCAAGAAAAAGAAATACGACTTCTTTTACTCAGCTTTTATGTAAGAATCACTTCTAAAGATTTGGCAAGATACAGCTTAGTGAGTTAGATACTTAGAAAAACCTGACATGTAAATAAAACATTGCATGTAGGGCTCAAAGAGGTTTGGACTCCAGTATTTTCTATACATCCTAGAAGTGTATAGCAATAAGCTGTTACGCTCCTAATGAGGTCACTTTTATTCCAAGTTATATGAAAGCATAACAAATTACATGAGTGGAATAAAAATAGTTCTGCATTCTTACAATTAGTTATGATCACTTGGTGGTGTGAGCTTTTTACCAGATAAGACACTTCATTCTATACTTATTTGAAATAGCTGTTAATAGAGGAATATTTTAAGTTGTCTGGTCTTGCATTTAAATAAGCTTTTGTTTTAGTTTTTACTAGCTTGATTTTAAAAAAAAGTTACTACTTTCTTATTTATCTGTGAATACATCCCTTTCTTTTCCCAGGAAACAGTTCCCATGCTATACACAGCAGATACTAACGGAGCACTGTAATGAAGTGTGGTTCTGTAAATTCTCCAATGACGGCACTAAACTAGCAACAGGATCTAAGGACACAACTGTTATTATATGGCAGGTTGATCCAGTAAGTATACAGCATGTTAAAATGTGTATGACTTGTCTTTCCCTTCCCTCTCTGCTCTCTCTTGCTAGGATGGTTTGATTTTTGTAGGACAGGCTAACATGTACTGTAGCCTGCTGACAAGGATATGTCTCTGGGATGTAAAAGACTGAAGATCACAGTGTGTGTAAGGTAGTGAAGGAGGACACTCTAAAACCTGATGCCTGAGTGTAAAGCTTGAACTGTTGGCTGCTTGGAGCAGGAACTTTTTGTGTCCCTAACCAGTACCACAGGGTAGAGCCTGCTGGTGCCCTCCTTGGGAGCTTCTCAGCTTGAAGGCCTTGAAGCATTGGGTGAGAGTGGAAGGAGCATGGCAGTAAGGAACCTGTCTTCTGAATCATTCTTACTAAGGGTACTTCTGATCTATGTATGTGACCAACCCCTTTCTGTTACCTTGTTATTACTAGTATGCTCGAATACTCTGTCCATGTCACCATTTATTACTTTATAATATGGCATTTATATTATACCATTTATACTTTGGTGAAACACTGGAACAGGTTGCCCAGAGAGGTGGTAGAAGCCCCATCCCTGGAAACGTTCAAGGCCAGGCTGGACGGGGCTCTGAGCAACCTGATCTGGTTGAAGGTGTCCCTGCTCACTGCAGAGGGGGTTGGGCTAGATGGCCTTTGATGGTCCCTTCTAGACCAAGCCATTCTGATTCTGTGGTTCTATGATCTCTGAGTAATAAAATGGTATGTGCTAAACTGAAGTTATATCAGTATACCACTTCATGCTAGTTGCTGTTGTAAGATTTGGCTTGACTTGAGATGAAGATTTAAACGCTTGTCAGAATCCACTGACACATGGAAGTATACCCATCCATTTTCTTACAGGCTGCGGTTTTAGGTTTTGATACCAATGTATGGCACTGTTTCTCTTATGTGAAATATCCTACAGCTACAAGATTTACCTTTCCTACCCATATCTATTCTTACGTAAATAAAAAGATTGAGCCGTGAATCTAAGACTATTTTCATTGACTTGTAGAGGTGATACGAAAGTATGTCTGTTTAGTTCGTAACAGTTGAAAACTGTGAATAAACTTGAACATATGCACACCATGAAGTTGTTAATGCTTGTAAAACACTAGCAGAAATAAGATTCTTAGTGTTTTAACCACACAACTGCAAACTGGTATGCGAAGTGGAAGATGAAGGGTTTTTACAGTTCCATACTGGCTTTCAGTAGCATTTGAGAGCTGAACTTAATCCTTTTCTTCCACTACAGGTTAGGAACCCCTATAATTTGAGTCCATTTTGCTATTAAGAAGATGGGGGAACTTAAAACCCTGTTCCATGTGCATGGTTGTTACATAGCCCCTGAACTAACAGCAAGTGCTGTGGATTTTTCAGGCATAGAACTGTTGTGGTTTGTTTGTTACTGGAGCCAGTGTGCACTGGACCAAGAAATGCATAGCAGCATAAGCTGACTTCTGTTATTTAGTCAGGAAATTATCTGTATTTTGTTTTTCTTGCTTTCTGTTTTTTTTTTTTTTAGCAGAGTAATTCTGAGTAAATTAAGGATCAAATGTTTTTGCTGTTTTGTCACTTGATTGTAGAGACACAGCTTCCTGTTTATATTGATGGGTTTTAATACCCAACATCTTGATTAGCACATTTTATAGTGAATTGGTGGCTACTATTTGGTTAATCAAACCAAATAAGTGTTTTGTGAGTGTTTTAGACTAACCCTTTTGGCAAAGGGTTGCTAAAGGAACAAAATCTCCAATAAATAGTTAGTGGGAAAGCAGCTTTGTAGAGTTTTATCTTCTGTATTTGACTACTTTAAAAAAAAAAAAAAATTGAAACCCTTTCAAGAAGGTGGATGCCTAAATAACATTAGGCCACATAACTCAAATGGTTCGTTTTCATATTTGCCAGAGCATGCTTCTCATTTCCTGCAGCAGTTGACAATGTCTTTTGAACCATAAGTTTAATCTGATTTTCAAGGCTTTGGGTATTTAGAATTGTTCTTATCTGTATGTATAAACTACAGGGAAACATCCATCCAACTCTGGGCAAGGGGTGGGAGAACACTGTTCTAAATGAACAGTATTTCGTCTTCCACGCATGCTTCATGTTTCTGAGAATCCTTCATTTCTCCCTTTTTCTTCATCACCTCTCTTGAAGTGTAATGATGCTGTTTCCGTGTGTTTTCTTCATTTCATACCATGAAATTCTTACTTCTAAGACCCAGCTACATGTCTAGGCTGTCTTAACCCATGCTTCTGTTTTCAGTTTCATTTGTTCATTTCAGAGTTCTTGTGTGGACTCAGCAGCATTAAATGATGTCTTGAGTGAACTAGGTTTGTGTGTGGAATGCATTATTTGACTGTTACTAAGTGTAGCAGAATCTCTAGAGTGCAAAGGTTAAGCACAGGAGTAGCATCACCTTGTCTGGCGTGCATCTTCTTTGGTAGAGCTCTCTTTTTAGCTTGTTCCTCACAGAAACCTTTTTTCCTGCACTTTCTAAAAACTGCTGACAGGTTTTTGGTTTTTCAACCAAGAAGCTCAACTACTGCAGACTTAAATTGATACCTGAATAGTTGTTTCTACTACATAACGAAAATCTGGGAAGCTATATGTAAGGGATAGAAGTGCTGAGATTTCTTTTGGTGGTGGGTGGGAAGCAGATTGACTAAATGTGGGGATGTTTTCCTGAAATACCATTGACTTACGTTTTAGAGCAAAACATGGTATAGCAGTTTTGCTGTATTTGGAGAGCAGTATGAGAGCAGCCTGAGAGATAGTAACAGCCACAAAGTCCTGTCATTAGGAGAGGAATATCCTATGTATCTTGCTCCTCACAAATCTCAAATGTGATGCAGGAGTGGCAGGCTACTTTTAATCCTGATGTAAAAAGAAATACATGAGTTGCAGGCAAGCTCCAGGGTGTGAGATGTCAGACATGACTTTTGTTTCCTTGCAGATCAGTTTAGCTACAGACACAGTAGTGTCTAATGCAGACCAGGAATAATAATTAGAATGGAAAAGGGGCCTTCAGGAGGTCCATTTGTTCGCCCCTCTTTCTCTGTGCTTTGAAGATTATTCTTAGCCTACTTGCTTTTGAGGAATTTAGTTGTTCTAGCCAGCAGAACCATCAAAGTTGCAGGTTGGCCGAGTGTCACCAAATCCCTCGCAGTTGCTTCCAGGAAACAGTCCTTTGTGTCACTGTCTTCCTCTGTTGACCATGTTCTTTCTCTTTAGAATCAAGAGGAGCTCTGCTGATTAATACTAAAACAAAAGAAAGAGAAGGGACAATTTGAGAAATCAAGCTAGATTTTCAAATGAGTCACTCTTTTTGAAGAGAAGTAGGATGTATAAACATCCTCCATGCAGGGGGGCAGAAAAGCGGGGAGGGAGGAAAATCCACTTGCCCTTTTCCAAGAGGCTTTACAATAATTGTTGTCAACAGTTTAATAAGCTCAGTTCTACTTTCTGTATATGCATGTTGTTGTCAAGAGTCACTGCTAATACTGTATTGAAGCATGTTTCTATATTTAGGAAGCCTGTGTATGGTTGTTTCACATCTAGCTGTACTATTTATTTTGATAAGCTGCTTGATAGTCAAGTTCCTCTGACAAGGCAACAGTAGAACAGTTGTAGCATAAAGGTGATACTTCGCTCACGCAAAGTATCTTGTATGCTTCA
Organism: Sagittarius serpentarius; assembly: GCA_034782735.1. Classification (NCBI taxonomy): domain Eukaryota; kingdom Metazoa; phylum Chordata; class Aves; order Accipitriformes; family Sagittariidae; genus Sagittarius; species Sagittarius serpentarius. The sequence goes on along the minus strand of JAVKLA010000054.1, from coordinate 14,249,579 downwards.
TTCACTAAATCTGGCAGAAAAGATGCAACAGCTTGCTGTAGGCAACACTTCTGAAATAAGAACACCTCTCGAGGAAGCTTTGAAAAATATCTTTCTGTAAAATTTCTTTCTTGAGCAGCACAGACAAGATCCGCTCAAGTTTATAAAAACATTGGCACTTGGAGGTTTTTCCTTTCTCGGCGTACATGAAGGTTTTGGTTCTCTGTTTAACCATAAGAGGTTTCCAGCAAGTCTTTACTTTTAAGAAAGTAAACTTAATACTGTAAAATATGGATAATAGTACTTTTGTATTCCAGTAGATGTAGAGAGAATTGACACTACAGAAAATCTGCTATACTAAAGCAAGTGTAATGTAATATACAACTCTGTATGCGACAGTATTTTCTGAGTTCAGCATTCAGAATCATGGAAGGTTAGAACAAAAATACCTACAAGTGTTCTTGTTTCGCATGTTGAAACTTCGAAGCCTTCATTTTATGGTTCTACTCCGTAAACTAGCAACTGCTTTTCTAGTAAGAACCTATACGTATGTCTTGTAAAATGCAGGTGCCAAGTTACATAAAGCAAACTTGCCATGCTGTACTTGGACACGCTGTATATGTGAAATCTAGTAGGAGGTAATTTGCCTTGTCTCAACAGAATTTCTCTTGTTTCAGGATACTCACCAGCTAAAACTACTTAAGACGTTAGAAGGTCATGCGTATGGTGTCTCTTATATTGCTTGGAGTCCAGATGACAACTATCTTGTCGCCTGTGGCCCAGATGATTGTTCTGAGCTTTGGCTCTGGAATGTACAAGTAAGTGGTGATTAAGAGTAAAAAATAAAACTTTATGGTCAGCCTACTGCTTTTGTTTCAATATCTAAATACATTAAGCATGAAAGAAGCCATTTCTACAGACTTGCTGTGCAAAGGTGTGAGTGTAAAGATGACACTGATCTCCCTGCCCTGTTCCCGTCCACCCCAATTTGATAAAATGACTATGGCAGCCTACAAATTCTGTGCTCGGTTTGTATAGAGCTGAAATTAGAGTTCAAGTCGTAAGTGCCTGGGACTGTGCAGCAGTTCTAGTGTATCTGGTTACTGATTGTTTCTGAGAAGGGATGGTGTAAATCCATAGGACCTTAGAGAGCTACTGAAGAGATGAATAGTAAATTAATCAAGAGAAACAGAGGGCAGAGTTACCATCTAAGGGGAGCAATTGCTTATTAAAGATTTTAACAAGTAGCAAAAGTAAAAGATATAAGCTATTTTTACTTTGTGTAACCCTCCCAGTGATGTTAGTGGAAGATCCACAGAGGCTTAAATATATGATTTCTGAACTTCATCTTTCAGTCAGACACTAGGGCATTTTGCCATTTCCTCCATGAACTTGAAAATCCTTTTCTGCTGTTTATTTTTATGGGCACTTGAGTTGATATAAAAGCTTACCCTGCCTCAGTTGCAGGCTGTATGTCTTTCTTGGGCTGCCTTGGACTCTGAACTAATTTAGTTTCCTAAAACAAAAAGGTTCCTTTTTTCACCCTTTCAAAACTTTTCTTCTGCTTAATTGACTAAATTGGCTCAGTGAAGAACACTAGAGCTGGCACAAGGGAATAGAGAGAAGCCCTTACTGTTTTGACAATGGTAAGCCATTCATTGGCACTCTTACTTGTGAGACAGTAGCATTATAAGCTGGGGATGAAGGCTAAATTTTGGCATGGAGACCTCCAGCTCAGGGAGGAAAATGTTCTAAATACTCTGATACTCCCAGCTTTTTACTGAAATGTATTTTGTCATCTCTGTTTTCTGGTAGTCTCCTCCTAGCTTTCCATGTTCAGCTTTTTTCATTTCATATTGCTTCTCTCTCTCTTACATGTTCTTCCAACTTCTTTTAATTCCTTTCTTTACTCATAATCTTCCAGTTGTCTGACACACCGACTAGTCCATCCCTCTTGATTTGAGGGACAAAAGAAATTGTCCCAAGTCAAGTCCAGGGTCACTGGAGATGCTGAAGTAGTTCTGCCTTTTCATTGCATTATTCATAGGTTTGTGTTCTTTTTAATAAATGTGTTGAAATATATGGACTTCCAAACGCTATGTATGTCAGATAAAATTATCAATGCCTTTTTGGGAAAGGGTTCTGGTATAAGGCCTTGCTGCCTTTGTTTGTTTTCCAGACTGGGGAGCTGAGGACAAAGATGAGCCAATCTCATGAAGACAGTTTAACAAGTGTGGCATGGAATCCTGATGGGAAGCGTTTTGTAACGGGAGGTCAGCGTGGACAGTTCTATCAGTGTGTAAGTTCTCTGCATCTATCCCATTGAAAACAAAGCAAGAAATGGAAGCTTTGTCATGGTGGTGTCGTTTAACCCCAGCCAGCAACTCGGCACCACACAGCTGCTCACTCATTTCCCCACCCACCCAGAGGGATGGGAGAGAGAATTGGAAAAAGAAAATAAAGCTCGTGGGCTGAGATAAGAACAGTTTAATAGAACAGAAAGGAAGAAACTAGCAATGACACTAATAACAACAA
>JAVKLA010000054.1:14226720-14246965 GCA_034782735.1 Sagittarius serpentarius | reverse complement strand
TCTCATCCTAAACCCAAAACACAGCACTGTACCAGCTACTAGGAAGACAATTAACTCTATCCCAGCCAAAACCAGGATACATGGTCATGTGTGTACACAAAACTTCTGACCCTTTTTAATTCAAAGAAGCAATACATCAATGCTAGTATTTCAGCAGCACTTCTGTATATAGCAATTAGAAGGGTTCAAGCATCTTTTGTGTGCCCAAAGGAGGATTTGTGGGCTGGGAATCTTTTTCTTAGCTGCTCTAGAAAATACACTAATAAAAAGTAGTGCCTTTGCCCACAAATGTTGTTTATTTTGCAGTGTTTTGACTGATTTTCTTAGTTTTTGCATGCTGTCTTTGCTTAATGTAAACAGAAATTTGATACCCTCATTGCTTGACTGGTGTTGATTTTGGGTGGTGGTCCACGGTCTCACTGTACTCTTGATTATTTGTCATCTGAATTGGTGCCCAGAGTGATAGTGCAGTATGCAAACCTCACTCACTGCGAAGGTGAGCTCTGTGATGTGATGTAGATTGCATATGTCATGCACAAGAAGGTAAATGAAGAAAGGGATTCTCAGCTCTCTGGGACAGATACTTACAAAAGCCCTCGGTTAAGACAACCAAGTCCTAATTCATTAAGTCCTCTATTTTACAGGGTAAGATTGCTTTCTGTAGCAAATGACTGAATAGAAGGTGAGAAAGATACTTGTGTCACACTCCTCAGAAATCTGAAACTAACAGTTCAATTTTTTTTTTTTCCTCATCAGGATTTAGATGGTAATCTCCTTGACTCCTGGGAAGGAGTGAGAGTACAATGCCTTTGGTGCTTGAGTGATGGGAAAACTGTTCTAGCATCGGACACACACCAGCGAATTCGGGGTTATAACTTTGAGGATCTTACAGACAGGAACATGTAACTACCTCTTTCTTTGGTTTTTAATTCCTGGTTCTTAGTGTCAGAAGGCTGAGGAAGGGTTTGTGGGGCAGGATAGGAAATAAGTTATTAAAATGCTCTCAGTATTAAAAGGAGAATAACATGGGACAAGAATTAGTGAGTTTCAGTTGCAGCAAGAAGCATTAGATCAAGTACGAGAAGTAATTTCCTAAGCACTGGAGTAGGTTTCTGGTGGATCTTCTGACATATGTGTCATTAAGAGTTGTCATCTTCTCAATTCCTGGCATATTTTAGTAGATCCTGCCTTGAAGTTAGGAGTTGGATTAGAGGTTTGAAGTCCCTTTTGGTCTTGGGATTTGTCATAAACACAAGCAAACTGTTGCAGACTTGGCTTGTACTGACATATAGACATACCTGATTTCAAATTCATAACTGTCTCTCCCTGATAATACTGCAGGGACAGGACATGCCTTTTTTCCTTGGTGTTGCATCATTTTTTGGTTAAGTGTACTCTTAACACTGATGTGTCTTATCATTTCAGAGTACAAGAAGATCACCCTATTATGTCGTTTACTATTTCAAAAAATGGCCGTTTAGCTTTGTTAAATGTAGCAACTCAGGTGAGTTGGTGACGATAAATGGAAATGCAAATAAAGCTGCTTGCAACTGCTACCTGTTTTTAAATATTTTGATGCAAACTGGAATGTTTGATATTAACCAGTTGTGCTTCATGTAATGTGAAGGCCTTAATATTCATGAACATCATAGCATTCTCTGACAAAAAGGCAATCTTATTCTTGAGACTGATTTTTTTTTTTGACTGATTTATAGTCAAGAGTTTCATATTATGAAATATGTACTGTTAAATGTTAATACCTGGCTATTGCATTCAGAAGTCAAGTACAGCAAGAATTGTGACATGCTGACATGTCTAGGGGTGTGAGAATTAGACTTCATTTATTTATTCTACTTTTGGAACCTTGGGTAAGAGTAGAAGCTTTCAGAATAGAAGGGACTACAAATTTGAAGTTTAATCTAGCAATTTGGTATTTTTTTGCTCTCTTGATCTAGTAGCAGTACTGAAGTTGGCTGAAGTAATGTACTTTCATTTTTCATTGTGTAATCTTTTTTTTTTTTAGTGTTTCAAAAGAATGCGATTAATAATGTTTAATGCTAAAATAGCATTCTTTATACTTCTTATTCCCAGGGAGTTCACTTATGGGATTTACAAGATAGAGTTTTAGTGAGAAAGTATCAAGGTGTTACACAAGGATTTTACACAATTCACTCGTGTTTTGGAGGTCATAATGAAGATTTCATTGCAAGTGGCAGTGAAGGTAACATCATTCGCTATTGTGCAGAAAACTGGAACACTGTATCCTTCCTATACCTTATTTTTATGATGTTGTTTTTAGCAATTGTCATCTATAAAAGCAAGCAACTCGTTTGTTAAATAAGTCTGAGGAGTGCTGAGATTGTGGCATACTTCAAGAAATAATTGTGTGCTAGCAGAAAGGATCTTTTGAGAGGAGTAGTAGAAAGCATTAGTGACTTTTATGTTGCTCCTCTAAAGCAAAAGCATCTGTGTGGTTTTAATTAGAAGCGGGTGGGGTGTTCTTGAGGCTTTTTCTTTTTGTGGTGTGATACTTAGGTTTATGGTTTGAATCAAAAATACTTCTGGAGAGTAACAGCTTCATTTGCCTGTTGAAGATACAGGTGTGGTGAGGTTATTTTCATTTCAGTAGAGTCATCGTCTTAGTTATGGATGGAGTAGTCTTAGATTAAGCATAGTCTCAAGAAGTTATTGACATAGTCTGGTAGGGTTTCTTGGTGATCAAAGGCTTTGTGGTATGTTTTTATTCAACTATCTGTGGCAAGAATAGAATTAGTTAATGGTTTATATCTTCAGTTGGTTCATTTCTGTCACTGATGTAGTGCCATCACCTCCTGTGGAGGTCACTTAAGATTCAAGCCTATGCAGGGCTAAGAATTACACTTGGAACATGTAAGCAATCACTTAGTAGTACTATGTAACTCTCAGCTGTTGGGAAATAAGGTTGGCCAGGATATTTACTACTATCCTTTTCTGGAAAATAACCAAATATGTCTAAAATAAAACCAAATTTTGCCCTGTGACGAGACCCAGTGGAGTATGACTGAAGGGCAGTACCTACAGTCCAGTGTGAACCTCTTTTCATGGTTGAACAAGGTTCTTGGTTTGAGACCCAAGTACCTGAAAGTTCAGGGTTTGTGTTGAGCCATGCTGATGTGCATGTGTAGGTGTAGATACTACAGTGTGCCAGTCCTTTTTTCCCCCACATTTATTTATTCTTTATCTTCATTACCTAAAAACTACTGAGCAGTAGTTGGAACTGATGGCACTCTGTTTAATAGATTGGGACTGTCTGATGCTGTTGCCTCTTTGCACTGAATTGTTGCAGATGTGGCTACTGAGAAAGTATGTGTATTTAAAAAACAAAAATAACATTGCAATGTCATAGCCTTTTTAAAAAAAAGTAATAGATTATGTTGTCACAACCTCTTAAGTAATGTTGTTAGCTAGGTAGGCTTTTTTCTAACACTTCCATCAATAGGAAGAAAATGGAGGTCTCTTTCTGAGAGGGAAATTGACTGCTGCCTTTATCTAGCTAACTTGTTTTTTCCAAAACAAAACACAGGCATTCTGACAAGCACCAAAATACTGGTTTGTATTTAGGCTTTGATTCTCCCAAACAGCAGAGGCTTGTGTGTCCAGTGTTTAAGCAGAGAGTGAATTGTGTTGTTTGATTAATAGTGTGGATGTGTAGTCTCTTGAAATCCTAAGTGGAATGTAAACACAACCAGCACATTTGCATCAATAGGAGTATATATAAAGGTGGTATACTCAAATGAGCTGATTCAGCAGAAGACAATTCAGTTATCGCATGGTTCCATGATGCTGTTCTAGCAGGTAGGTCAGAGAGCAAGTTTGTTTTGTAAGGGGTTGGGAAGAGGAATAGAGGAAGACCGGTTTGTTTGCTAAGCCTTCAGAATTATGTCTACATTAAAACCTTTCAAATAGATTAAAATACTTTCATTTGATATGCTAGACCTAAATACTAGGCTTCTGTGTAATACTAGTAATACATACTTGTTTGATTCGTATACCTCTGTTTGGAATATTTCAAAGACATTCCTAGAGAGGTCAATCCACAGACTTGTTAAAGACTGCTAGTCTACAGTTGGAGGCAGGGGGGAACCAAATGCCTTCAGTAACTTATTCTTAAATATGGTTGGTCATAAAGCAGTAACACTTCTCTAAAAATTGCAGTGGAGTGTCTGACCAGTTAACTATTTCTAGCATGTTGCTAGAAGTAATTAAAAGCTTCCTATCACAAAATAAGATCTGTAGGGTTGTTTATTGCATGTACTTTAACACATACAAATTCATATCTTAAAATACTGCACAAGAATTAATTGTTGCCAGACAGTAATAGCTCACAATTTGAGACATTAAGCTTTGTTGCTCTCCCTCATTCGCTTTGTTTGCACTTTCACTGGAATGTTTTGTCTTTAGTATCAAGATGTATTTCATAAAATATAGAGCTGGGATCTTACCTAGTACTCATTAACAGGTGGTGGTTGTAAATATTCTGCCTTAGTACTCATGACTTTATAATGCATATACTAATCTGTAAATATGATTGAGGAAAAAAAAATCTGCAAGATTTCCTTTTGAGTAAGATTATGACTCCATATCTTTTTAATTTAAGACTAGCTTGGTTTCTCTCTTTAGCCGTGTATTGGCTTATTTGCATTGTAGCCAAGCTTTTTTCTTCAAACCAAGCTTAGTAGACTTGCAAGTGTTAAAAGGGAATGGTTCTCTTAGTGCAAGAGCTTTACCCATATTCTTTTGATCACTTTTAGAAGAATTTTGTTAGTGCCATTGCACATTCCACAGACGTGGGTTTTAGACGTGGGTTTTGCAACATTAATGGGTTTTTTAGTTGCTGAAAACTTGTGTGGAAGTGCTATTTGATATGACAAATTGGTCTGTGCAGAACAATGTTTCTTACTGTGTATTTTAAATGCATATTTTATTTAGATCACAAAGTATATATTTGGCACAAGCGTAGTGAGCTGCCAATTGCGGAGCTGACAGGGCACACGCGTACTGTTAATTGTGTGAGCTGGAACCCGCAGATTCCATCCATGATGGCCAGCGCCTCTGATGATGGCACTGTTAGAATATGGGGACCAGCGCCTTTCGTAGACAACCAGGATATTGAAGGTAAAAACCAGAGTGTGTGTGTGTTTTCTAATCACTAAAAGCTTGTATCGAAGGCAGTTGGTTTGGTGGATTTTCTTTACCATAAATCGGATAGAAAAATGCTTTTAGCCCTTGGGTTAGAATCATTCCTCTTACTAAAAAAGAAGTTACTGGGGTTTTATGTACGGCTGTTGATTTTTATCTGTGTTATTTAAGTTTGTGGAATAAAAAGGAACAACTGGTATTTCCAAAATGATATTCAAATTTCTGACATGGCCCTGTAGAAAACTGTGGTGTCACTAAGAGGCCCTGTAGAAAACTGTGGTGTTACTAAGACCTCAGGAATATATTAATTTATTTATGTAGACTTCTTAAAAATCTTGCCTCCAATGCTTGAGGTTTAATAGGGTACAGAGTTATTAAAATTTAAATAATGCATTCTGAGCACACTGCAAATCGAATAATGGTATTACAGTGCTTAAAAAGGGAATCTCCAAAGTCTGGAGAGAGTCAATCACACACTAAAATCTGTACGCAATCGATTCTTTCCTAACCATCAGCAATCGTCTGTGTCCGAGAGAGAGACAGTGCAAGTTTTTCACTGCCAAAAGGCACAGTCGTTCCCAACCCTTCTTACCTCCCCCAAACTGTTAATGAGATGATGCTGGGGGTTGTTCTACAGTTTATAGGCTTCTGTCCTTACACATTCAACTTTGTGGTAAAAATTTACAATAGACATTAAAATGAAATACAGTGTATCCCATTGACACAGGACCTCGTGGATATTAGGTGTGGACATGAGTTCAAGGGGAACCCGGACAAAATAATCAAAGAGAAATCCATTGAGTGCTAGATAAGTAAACACTTCTAGTTCAGAATGTCCCTTAGGTGAAAATGGCTGAAAGTTAGAAGGATATTAGGAGGAAGAATTGCCTCCTCTCCCTGCTCCTGTGCTTTCTCACACATCTGCTTCTGGTCTTGGACTAGGTGGACCAGCCTGACCAATCTCCAGTTTGTAATGCACCCATAAGGACTCAGAGCCTATCCTCCAGTTGGTTTTACTCGTGGTTTTGTTTGTTTTCTCCAAAGTGAGCTGCTTGCTCACTCTTTTAATTCCTTCAGAGAATGAGCTAGTAAATGCCATAAAAATCAAAACCATAGAAAATGGATTTATCACAGCAGTGTTTCCACAAGAGGTGTAGGTGCACGGCATAATACCTAACAACTTGGGAATCTTAAATGGATGACAGACAGCTTTGTAATTAGCACACTCCCTTGGAACTTGAACGCAAATGCATGTTACTTCTTTTTGGAAGAGATGCTTTTTGTGTACCAACACCTAACATGCTAGATTAATCTCTAAATATGAATAATGAATCTAAAATAAGTAATTTTTAGCGTGGGATTTAGCTACAGTATAAGATCCATTAACTAATGCATGTTCAGTAAAACTTATGTAAATACACTGTAATGATGACCTTATAATAGAAATACTAACTATTGATGAGATCTTCAGGATGTCATTTCTTTCTCTTATGTTTTTGTTTTTGCTCAGAGGAATGCAGTAGCATGGATAGTTGATGGCGATTTTGGAGGAGACGACTTCAGTTTAACTTAATTAGTCGTATTTTAAATGGCTTGGGATTTGGTGCAAACAAACATGATTGATAGCTGGACAGACATGCTCGTCATGAAAAAGAACCATTTCTGAAGCCCGGTTGGGGCCAAACATTTACCACCTTGCTTCATAGTAACCAGTCGAGATGAAGCACGTCGTTAGAACGTTGTTGGACACCGTGTTGAAATTACCCCCCCATCGGTTGTGAAGAACTGTGCTACATTCAGGCTAACCATTGAACTCAGTATATATATTTTTCCCTCCTGCCTTTTTGTCTGGCAGGCTACTGTTCTTGTTGCTCTTCTGTGTAATGAAGTTTAAATGCTTGTTTGGAACACTTTATTTAACAGTTTAGAAGGCTTGATAGAAAGAGTGCTTTAGTCTGAAGAGTATACATTGGATAGGAAAGTATTTCCTTCTCTTGTTTCTCAAGTCTCTCTCCGCCTTACTTAGCTTGAGATCTTTGCAGCTTGGTTCATGGATTCTAGCCTTGCCCGTTGCGCAGTATATATAAATTGAGATGATAAACCAATGAACTATGTCAAAAGCACTCTCAGTATCACATTTGACAAAAAGTTTTGTACTTTTCACATAGCTCGTTGCCCTGCAAAGGGGTTAACAGCACAATTTTTTAAAAATAAATTATTTATAGGATTAAAATGACTTCATTTGTATACATTTGGAATTAAAACAATGCAAGAAGCGTTGTGAAACACGGTATCACTGATGCTTTTCCAGAGTGTCTTGAGACCCAATCAAAAGCAGTGGCTGGAAGGAGCTTTACGTAGGCAGTGAAGCTTGTTTTTGATGGAGGAACTCACTGTCCATCTTAACAGATAAACTTTATTACTTAGGAAAAAAAAAAAAATTGTTCAAGGGTGCACCACCAGACTAAGAGTTTAAACAAGACAAGGTCTTTTTGTTTTTTTAATTACATAAATATATGCAACAATGCTGGTGTAAAAGGTAGACTACACCTCGAGGGAAGAATGTGTTGAAAGAGTCCTCTTCACAAAGTCAACACTTTGTAAAAGTAATTAACATAAAAATCATAATTAAACACTTGTATTATGATGGAAATTTTTCTTTATTTGATAAACAAAGGTGTATTGGTTTTTCTTTTTGAGAATATACTTCTAAATTTGAAGATTTAAATGCGTCTCCCAGACCTTGTTGCAAGCTGGTGCTGTGAGCATCTAGACACATCTAGGAATAGTTCCACTAATATCCTGTGTTAAGAAAAGAGAAAGACATTTATAATTTAAGTATTTATTTTTTTGACATAAACAGATGGCCTGGCATCTCTGTGCTTGTGCACTACACACAAATTCATTATGGGATGGCACTGGATTCCCTTTTGCCACCTTGGGTGGAAAGGTAATGCTGGTACTGCTGTGAAGTAAAGAGGGAGCAGGGAAAGGCATGCCACCAAGAATTGATGTGAACAGAAGTGTGGACTTCATTCTTTTAATGAGATAATAATCTAGTGTCCTTATTAGTCATGTGTGGAAGAAGGGTGGGGGAAGGTTTGCTGGAGTTCCTTGGAAGAGAAGCGTAGCTACTTTGATGAATGGGAATGTGGTGTTTAACAAATGGTCCCTTTATTCTTGCCCAGAAAAACAAAGTGAAGCTTAGCAGGTTAGATTTTTTTTTTTTTTTTTTTGATTCCAGCCATGAGGTGTTGGGGTTTTTTTCTTGCCTTGTGTGTAAACTTAAACATGATGTAAGATTCTGATACTTTGGTTGAGACCAGCCCTGAATCTGACATACTTCTCTCTTAGCACCTGCAAAATGAAGTACAAACTTAACGTTCTTATCTTCAGTCTAGTACCTTTATCTTAAAATGAAGGTGAATTTCTTTGATAGCAGTTACTGTTCCACAGTACTGGGAATACATGTGTAAACTTAAGATGACAAATCAGTTCCTTCCCCCATTAGCTAGCTCTAGAGGAAGCTGTTTGTTTCTCTTCCTAGTTCAGACGGTGTAAGATTAGTCAGTCTTGTTCCTGTGGCATCAGTGTGGCAGGGAAACAGACAACTTCCTAAGGTCAAATTTGAGTAAGCTAAACCTCTGGGTTTTAAATAAAAATTGAATACCTAAATTGTAAACAGTGTTTTATATGCTCAAAACGTGGTATAATTCATGAGCAATGCCAGTATGGGAATCTTTGGAAGTTACCCTAGTATTGTCTTACTCTGGAACTTATGTTTTCAAACAAAACATTATTTAGGGAGAGTAAAGAGAATAATAATTCTGGTTTAGATGTCTCTTAATGTCTCATACGGTGGTCTGGCACTACTTGCTTACCTCGTACTCAGGGGACTTCAGTGGGAACTTTAGGCAGGTGGTGAAGGCTGGATCAAATCTCAGGTTTAGATTTCAAGTCTCATATGCACTTCAACAGGTATTTTTAATGTGGTGGCCGGACCTAAACAACCTTACCTGGTACAAGCTGGGGCAGGGGGTGGAGGGCGTGGGGTGTATGCGGGCAGATGCCTACTTTCCACTGCAGGGCATTGTAATTAGAAATTTAACCTTAGTACTTTTGCCAAAATACCGCCCTTCCATTCTGGGGTTTCTCTTCTATACTTGGTTTGTACCTCTAAAATACACTTCAGGTATTTAGAAGCGGAGTTAGGGAGAAGCGCATGTTCTGATACCCCCACTTTAGTTTTGTGGTGCAACTGTGCAATGTAAAGGAAAGCTCCGCAGAGACGGCGCTGCTCCCAGGGCGTCTCAGTAACGGCGTGTTGCGTAGCTGTCTGCTGCTCGCCGGTGATGAGCAGAGATGAGAGAAAGGTGAGAGTAATCTTCATGTCGCCACACTACTTGGTCCCACAGTAAACTGACATTATAGATCTAGCGGTAATGACTACCCTTCCCACCTGCAGATTAAAGAGGAACCTAAACTATTTCTGCCATGTCACGTATTCACAATATGTGAATTGAAAAGTACCAACACTTTTTGTACACAGACTAAAATGAGACTGGGGCGGGGGGTGGGCAACAAAAGTTTGCTCATTTGCAACATGTTGATTTCCATGTGCTTAAAAATGTTCATAGGCTGGAGCAAGTGCACACCTGCAATAAATTACTGTATTTCTAGTCAACAGACCTATGGTTTTAGAGAAGAAAATACTGTAAGCATGTACTCCTTTTGTAACTCCTCTGGTCAGCTATTGGCTTCAGATATTCACAGTAGCCCCAGGTTATTGTCAAGGCAGATCTTCTAAAAAAAAAAAAAAAAAAAAAAAAAAAAAAAAAAAAAAAAACAACCTAGGCCGAAGCATTTTATTATCTGAATGTTCTTTAGCTGTTCAGGTAAGTAATTTTCAAGGCACAATGGAGCGCATAAAGGGAAAATGCTAGATCTGTCCTTGTTTTGGAGGGGAGGGGAGTGGGGGGAAATGATACCTTTGTTTTAAATTCCCCGTGTCTTCTAAAGTTCTCCAACCTTAAAGCTAACTTCTTTTTATGATTAGAGGAAAGACGCAAGCTAGGAATCTATCCAGATCTTGCCAGTTACTTCTCAACTTGGCTTCAAACAGGTAATGTTTATTAAAACTCCGTATGTTGTTGGGAGTTTGTGTCTAGTTGTGTACTTTTACACTGCTAAGTGATACTCCCACCCAGAGTCAGTTTTGAAGGCTTCCTTAGCAGAAATCCAGGGCTCGTACAGTTAGCTGTAGTTTGAGGGGAGACGTTCTAGACCCAAATGGGGAGGGAGGTAGAGAAAGAGGAATGGACATAAAAAGCAGGATTTACTGACCAACAGAAAAAAACTACTGTAACTCAAGGGGGAGGAGGAAAGATGCACTTTCAATAGTTTGTCCATATTTTTAGCTACAAAATACACTTGTATCTAATTTTTTTGAGACAACTATTAAGAGGAACACCCATCCCACAAATGGCTAATCCTCCTTTTGACCTCCTCCTATCTTTTCCACGTTGGCTTGAGCCGCCATACTTAATTCTGAAAACTACTTTTAACGATGTTTAGAAAGGAAAAAAAAAAAAATCATTAACTCTGACACTTTTTTTAAACAGGGTGGACTTAATTGAAGTGTGCAGTGTTGAACTACTGCTGCAGTAGCTGCCTCTAGGTGTTGAAATAAACTGTAGACAAGTTTTCTGTCTATTAATCCAGATAATCTGGATTCAATAAAACGTCTGTGAGAGTGTTGCTCCCATCTGGTATGAATGTGCGTGTGCATGTGTTCCATGAACGGACAGAGAACCAAATGTTCTAGGTACTTGTCATGTTTTATTGCATACTTTAAGTCGTGTGTATGTGAAGTGTCCTTTGACCGGAAGGTTTTGGTTAATATCAGTATATTTTTATAAATTTGAAATTCATTGTGCCCCATCTTTTTTCTTAAACATTTTTCATTGTTAGGGTATATGTGCTAGATTTGAATCTTTAACATTTTTAGGCACAGATGGAAAAGTTATTGGCTCCTTGAAAAGTTATGGGACAAAATGGATCCTCAAAGCATGTATGTACTTACAAACCAAGCTGTAGAGATCAAGAAAAGAACTTTATTGTTGATCTCAAGATTTCTAAATTGTCAAGATTTATATGGAGTTGTGGTGGAACTAGTTAACACTTAGAGCTTTTGGTATGTAATGACTATTTGCTATGGACTGATATTAAATGTTTCAAAGGTTGCGTTCTTAAACTTTCTGGATTTTTGTTACTCTCCTCGGATTATATTAAGTAGTTAAATTTCTTTGCTATATTACATTAAAAACATAAGAACTTTGGGTCTCGTATTTATTTTCACTTGTTTTACTAATTATTTACAGAACACCGTTTTAACTTTTTTATTTTATAAATGTGTAGTATTTTAAACATATCTTTAAAAATTGTTCAATTGGAACTACATTAACTTCTGATTTGTTTTTATTAGGATTTTTAAAAAAAAAAATACACTTTTTCCATGTTGGTGCACAGCACTTAACAGAAATGTTTGTATTCCCTTTCTTTCAATTCAATAAACAGAATAAATAACTGGAATGAATAGTTCTTAGTTTCCCTAACTTCACTTATGACTGACTTGAACGTTAATTTCTTGATGATTAATTATAGATTTCTTCCGTATTGGTAGTATTTCACTTCCTCGCTAGGAAAACTAACTTGTGGCAGTTTAGCTGCAGGTGAGCTCCGTGTTGTGTGCAGGCTTTCCAGTTCTTGGTGTTTGGCTCTTATCTACCTCATGCTTATGTTTTTGCTGTACATTTTGCAGTCAACTTGCCTGTGTCCCCTTCTGTGCTTATCTACCTTGTTGAACATCTGCTCCTTTTGAGGCTCTGCGAACACCTTGATTCCTTAATGCTGGAGCTTGCTTAAGTAGCAGAGAGGGCTTGCTGTAGGTGATCAGTGGGGCTTGTGGGTGCTTCTGCAGTACTTGCATCTCCTGCTTAGACTTCTCTTAAACTGGAGATCAGGGACCTCCAGGCTTCTGTCTGAAGTCGACCTAAGCAGCTTTTGTGGCTGAGAGCTCTTGAAGCTACTTCTCAACCATTGCCTTTGTGTCCTCCAACCAAGCCTGTGTTCTTCTCCTCTTCCCTGTGCCTCAAAACAGAACCTCATCTTTGTCCTCCACTTCAGGCAGTTTTGTATTCAGCTCTAGCTAATGTTCTGTTAAATAAAAAGCTGTGCCTAAATTTGCCCTCCCCTTCCTGTAGCTTTTCCAAACTCAAACCTTTTGCTGACGTGCATTCAATTTTTTAATTCTTTGAGCTTCTATATTGATTAGAAAAGGTCTTTACTCCCTCAAGTAGCGTCTTTGTATTAACTTTTACTCCCTCTCTTACAGTTTAAGCACTGTATAGCTAATTATGGCTTAAATGCAGCTGCAAACAGAAGGGGCATGTGCTGCTTTGTGCCACTTCCCTTGGGCACTAGGGTTTGCAGGAGGGTGGTTAGATTGCAGACCTGCTTCAGCCATAAACGATCCACACAGCAGATGAAGGAAGTTAGGTTTTTGGCTCGGTTTGTTACTGTCGTTCATCTGCTGTCCTTTGTCTGCCTTTAACTGGTGAGAAGAATGCGAGAGAAAGAGGTACATGATTTCTATAGGACTGAAATTTCAGCGTATATAAGATGTAAAATTAATTTTTTTTTAAACCCTTTAGATACATAAGGAACATGATGGTTAGATCAGCATTTCATAATTAGCTTAAATCCAGACTCTGCCTGAGGTAGGGTACTTCTCCAGAGGGACAGTTTCCTTTTAACTCTGTCCCTTCCCACCTTAGCCAATGCTTTCCGTGCTGCCTGATGCATCCCTCTGCTACTTCGCACGCGTTGCATGTGCTGAGGCTATCGACTCATGACAGAAGGATGGCAGCCCCAGTTGTCGCCTCACTTTAAAAGGCCAGTAATGCTCTGAAGAGGAACCACTGAAGCTTGTATGTCTCCAATGTTTCTGCAGAAGATAAGGCGGTTAATGTACTGATAACTGCGTGGTGGTCCATACAGCCCAAATTTTCCTCTCGCTCCCTCCAATCTCATCATTACCGTATCCTTTGAGGCAAAAATGGTTTTTTCTTGGCATTTGTACAAAATGCTACAGAGTTTCTTGTAAGAAAAAGAACTGGGATAAAGCTATGCCAGTGCTGAACAGATAAAGATTTGCTTTTATGGGTTTATCAGGGTTTCAGGTTGGTTGTTAACCTTCATGTAGAACTGGTCTTAGGACTCCTGGTCGTACTATTAATCCCACTGATTTACTATGTTCCATAATACAGAACTATTTCAGAAAAAAATCAGTAATTTATTAGGATAAGGAGATAAGTATATTCTTTAATAAAATGGGATAAATAACCAACAGTCTGTAACTAATGATTAATTAGGGGGCAACCTGTTCTCATACATATTTTAACCAATCCCCCCCAAGCGCAGTACTGTAGCAGCTATCTAATCTCTCTGACAGCTGTTGAATGACTAGTGTCTTAACAAGCTGACTAGGCTTTAAGCTGTGGGTGAGGAAAAGACCTTGATAACCTCAGTTAAAAGTTAGAATCCCTGTAGGCCAGGGATTTTCATGGATTAAGAGCTTTCTATAAATCATAGCTAGCCACTTGAAGGATAAGCTAATGGTCCCCTCATGAAGTTACGCTTGGATACCTCAGTTCCAAAGGGAAATACCTTCTGGTGAGTGAATAGGACAGAATCTGTGTTTCCTCTCACACTGATTCATTGTGATAAAGTTAGGTGAGTTTTTATTTAAGATTGGTCCAAAGTTTGTAATTGTCTTGAGTTCTGTATAGTAAGCTTGGATTTAAATTACCCTGTTCTCTGCTGATGGAAACCCAGAAAACAGGGAGTTTGTTTTCATTTTTACTACTACAAAATTTTTGCGCTCTGTGGATCTCCCGTGAGATCGATGACTGTAGGCTCCCTATTTCCAGCTAATGAACTACATTTTTAGCAATTACAAATACATTTTTCTTATTGCTGATGCTGAGCTCTGTGAAGACCTCTGTTAAGGCAAGAAACGACCCTGTACAGTAAGGAAGGCTTCAACATTACCTGTGTAATTACTCAGCAGAACTGTAGTCTCCAGAGCCTGCTACTGAGGTTTGTAGAGCTATTATAACATGTTGTTAGATACAAATGAACTCAATTTATTTATATAAAAAAGTGGGGTGGGAAGTTTGCATTCATATGAGTGTTTAATATTTATATTTGACAACTATCACTTAGAACACATATCTTTTTTTTTTTTTTTTTTGTTGGCCTATTGTGGTTAGTAATTCACTCTTGAGGAAGGAAGGGGGGAGGAATCCACAGTAACATCCCTCTAGGTCAGGGATATAAATTAAGACAGATGCTACCCCCATTTTTTATTCTTTTTTGCAGGTGTGTTATTCTTTTCCCTTATCCTTCCCTGTCCCGCTCCCATCTCTGAAGAAATACTTCCCTCAGTAGAGGGAAACAGAAGCCTATCATAGCAAGGGATAAATTTTACCAATTCTGTTAGAGAAGGGGTCTACCCTATCTAATGTCATACCTGTAATTTTGAGGCGCTAGTAGTTAGAAATCATTGGAGACAATGTATCTTACAACCATTTTCATTAATAACAAAGCTCTTACCTCAAAACCATGTCTTTAGAATAAGATATAAACCTGCTAGTTTAAGTGGTGGACTTACAGATTAATGATAAGTTTCTCAGTGTGAAACATCGTTAATGAAATTTATGTACTGTTTGCACTACGGCAAGGACTCAAGCAGCTTACTAACACTGCTTGCTCTTCTAATAAATAACACCAAAATAGGTGTAGTATGTTTTTTTTCACAAAGTAACTTAATTGCCTACCATACAAGCTGCTACAAAAGTTACTGACTTTCCTCTCTTTTAAAGTTTTATTTGCTCTCATTTTTCAGGCCTACATCCTGTCTGGGTTTCACCTTTGTAAGGCAGTACTTTCTGTAGTTTGATTTTTGTGGTGTTGAGTAGTCAGTGGCATACACCTGTGGTACCTGTTGCCATAGTTATTTTTTAAGGAGCATAATTTTCAGCACTTTTTCATCTTTGCAACAGCTGAACTTGGGATTCTACCCATCATAAAGTTAAAGCCAAACTTTTTCTAGACCAAACACTGAACAGAAGGTATCTAGAGAAATCAAGCTTCAGTGTTGTCTTTTCACTGCTGGCCATGAAAACAATCTGTTAACTACAGCTATACACCAAAGAATAAGTATTTATGAAGGAAAAGCTCATAAATTTTAGGACTTAATTACAGAGCTGTATTTTTGAAGTGTTTCACTTGATCTGTTTGTTTCAAAAAACCTGTTTCCATGCACATATAAAAAATGTAAAGACAGTTATGGACAGTGAGGGTACAAACTTGGGTTTATAATACTTATCACTGATGTAAGAGCTGCACAAGAAGAACTTAGTTTGCTGGTGTCTTTGAAGCAGAGTCACATCAGAATTGGGATAGCGGGGTTATAGTTTTACCAGACCACCTCCCCAATCTAGACAAACTCTTGAATCACCTCACTGGATATGGAAACAGCAGGTTCATGGAGTAGTGGCTGCAGATACTCTTGCTCTGGAATCAACTCCAACCCTGGTGCACTATGATGCTTACTTCATATGGAGGTCTATGATGTTGGAGTTTTAAGGGAAAAAGCATGTATTAATCATGTTTCTTATTTATCTGTTTTTCACTCTTACACACAAGTATCACTTTCACCAAAGGGACCTTAATCCATCCAAACACAAGACTTCATAGAGGTTGTTGGAGGGAGGGGTAGAAAGGGAAAAAAGCATAACTTTTATTCCCTTGCTTTTTAGCTAGAAAAAACACTGACACAAAGATGCAGGCTGTGCTACTGTTCCACTTTGAAACCTACGTTCCAGGTGCTGCTTCAAGCTAGGCTCTAACAGGACAGCTTGACAGCCAGAGGCACATACTGACACCTTTCAGTAAGAAGCAGACATCAGAGCTGCACTTAAATTTGTTCTGGAACTGCCACTATTACCAGCCCGTGCTGTTGAAATGAGTTTCCCTTCTCACCATTTAATTCCTATGAGATCAGTTCTGTAAGCAAGGATTTCATCTTAGAGAAGCAGCAGCTCCAGCAGTTTGGGTTGTAAAGGAACAAGAACAACTGCTACACAGATCCAACATCTTTTGAAAATATTTTATGTTAAAAATACAGAAAAATATTTCTTGTTCAAAAAGGAAAAATATACTGCATGACGACACTGATCTAGGTTTGTTCGGAAGGTGTCTGTGGCTCCACAACCAGTCACTGGAGTGATGACCCAATCTGGCAGCTAATGGTTCTTTTTCAACTTCTCAATCATTTATCAAAGCCAGAATCATACTGTGACAAAACAGAAAACATGATACCAGTGGATTACTGACACGTATGCAAGTAAGAACAGCTATCGCTTTTATGATAGAACTGCACCCAATTCCAAAATAAAAATCAAAGCAACTATGCTATGTGCTTTGCTTATGAAGACAAGGACTGCAGAAGTAATGCTGCAGCAGCAGAACAGTAGTTCTTCCATCTTGTAGTAAGTGGCCCCATCACAGAACTCATCTGTTTGTAACAGCCAGATCAACTTTATTTTCTAAAACAGAACCTGAAAAATAAACTTGGTCCTCAAGATTATTTCCATTCTAAATAGGCCACTTATTGTAGGTGCTGAAATCAACTCTTTATATTGTACTTAAAGTGGTTTGGAGATTAAGGAGTAGTCTGAGTTTCCAAACAATGTTTCATCAGAAAGAATAAAAGCATATAATGAACCCGCAGATACCTGTCAAAATGTATTATTGAGGCTTAGCAGGATGCAAAAAGATAACATATGAATACCAGCAATTACTCTAGCAGAACAGAGGAGATAAAAATAACTGGCAGACAATTCCTTTGTTCCTTGGGAGCAATTTTTGAAACTAACCTGTAAAGGTACATGAAGAAACAGAGCAGATGAAAGCCTAGTTTAATCATGGCTTCCTTCATGTGCGATTTCAGTTGTCCTCGGTTATGGATCTCTGTGGGATCAAATACCCCCATGTTTCCACTTGGCACCATAATGTACCTGAAAGTTTAATAAAAAAAAAAAAAAAAAAAAACAAACACAAAACAAAACCAAAACCAGAAGCATAGTCATCAAAACATTAGGGAGCGTCGGGAAGGGGAGGGCGAGAGCTTGCACAAAAGGGACTTTAAAGTTGTTTCACAATTCAACATAAGGAAGCTCTTTCTTATTTCTATTTCAGTTTCAGGATATTGCGTGTATCTCTGCCACTACAACCCACAAACAAAGAATAAGAGGAGAAGAAGTGCTAAAAGCATCAGCCCAGCTTCCCCTGTATAAGTGGGAGAGTTTTCAGGTAATAGCTGATCCTAGTTCATTTTAAATCGCTGTTCATCGTTATTTGGCATTACGAAGGAAATGTCCACCCACAGTGGAAAGATGCATTAGGTTAAAGGGACTGGAAAATAATTAATTTAGCTAAGAATTAGTGATTTATTTACCAAAAAAAACCCCCACATAGATAATCACAAACTCCAGTGGTCAGAATGAGGTAGCACAAGACAAGACAAAGGATCTATGTATTATTCCCACCTTTGTCACAACCATCCTGAGTTATCTCAGCAGACACTGAGGCTGACAGAACGAGAAATTGGGCAGAACTGGAAAAGTTAAGTACTGCTGTCCGAACCCACATAAGAACAAAAGCTGAGTGAAACAAAGTGAAATGTCAGCAAAAGAAGGAATAAAGCCAGCAAAACGAATGTTTCTGTTCTGTGAAAATTCAACAAGCAGCACGATCATAAGCACTTGTGTCATAAGCACTTCTCAAGAGAACAAATGCGAGCACATAAAGTTCTCACTCCATCTGAGCTCAGTCTAAAACAGCAGTATTATTTCACCTAAATGTCACACAGGCTCTACCTTCCTGGAATAATACTCTTTCTACACAGGAATTTAACTCCCCGTCTTACACCTGCAGCAAAAGCAAGGTCTCAGAACAAAACACTTTCTGGTTTTCTTTAAATACTCGAAGAATGGCACCATTTGTACTCCAAAAGGCACTCCCCCACCTCTTACAACATTGATTTTAATAACAGGAGGGGAAGAAAGGGAACAAGAAGCAAGGATGTTTTCTAGCAGCAGCAGGAGACACAAAAAAAAAGAAAGTTAAGACTACAGTGTTTGTCTTTCTTTCACAAAGGCATTAAAAGGCACTGCAGCATATCTGACTAATAAGAAAGACAATTATGTCTCATTAAAAATAGTTCTTGTGAAATAATTACAATTTTAAATTATCTTCTAAATTTGAAAGTTTTAAGCGACTATTCTGTTTTTAGTATCATAACACAAATTAGCGTCCATTTACTGGGAGTGTAATGCATTTTATTGGAATAAAAGGAAGAACACAAGTTTCCTGTACTAATTTATCCTAGAAATAGAGTGGATAGTTTTCTTATATCTCTAGGATATGTGTGCCATAAAGGTCGTGTTTATTAATTTTGCTTTTTAAGAAGAATGATAACAAATACAGCAACTTAATTGCAGAACCTGGGATGTAGTTTTTCTAAGAGGCCCGCAAGCTTGTACAGCTTATATTATACATCTAAGGAACTGTAGTCATGGACACAGTGATGCTAGATGCTGACAAACCCAACTCAAGCCAGCTGTCATACTCTAAACAGCAAAAAACTTCGGCAGCAAAGCCACATAGAACAAGAAAACTGTCAGCTTTAATGAATATACACGTTAGCGCCTCCAGTATCTCCACTCAGTGGAAGCTGCTGCCACAGCAACAGGGCATTTCCCTCTAGATTAGACAATTTTGTAAGGGATGTCGAAGTCCTCATAAGAATTTTCACTGTATTTTAAAGATGATTTTTTTTTTTTTTTACTCCCCCCCACACTCCTTCAGGTTTAAGAGGGGTATGCTCTACTTAAAGACATGGCAAGAATCACATTATTTGGACCTATTGTCTCAAGCAGGTCTAAATAACAAGAAGAAAGGGAAGTGTTCAAATTTTTTTTTGAGTTGCTTTCTTTTTGTCTACTCACATTCAACATTTCCTTTGTAATTCTTGCTTCTTTTACATAGTAGCAGGTCTAAGAAATATTTAAGAACTAATAAAAGACCTATTTTGAAATATGATTAGATTTCAAATAAACTGCTTCAATATCTAGTTTCAAAACAAGGAGAATGTAAGACAAAACTATGTCTCACTGGAGATTACTGAAATCACTGAGACAATTAGTAAATTATGCCAGTACTGTCTGTAACTGCCATTTACTCATCAAGATTAAGCAGGTTTTGAAGGAAAGAGAATAAGGGGAAAGGATTATTATCCTAACTTTCTCTCTATTATCACTTAGATATACTACAAAGCACAGACTTCTTCAATCTCAACACAATTATTTTTATTTCTGTACTCATCTTGGAGTAGAATGATAATCTTAAACCTTTCTGAATTCATATGCAGCAACTCCAGAAATTGATTCTTGAAACACTATAACATATGAAGAAGACTCAAACACATTCAGCTAATGCTGGAAGTTTGCAGCTCATGATAATGGGTTCACACTTCATCTGTTCCCACTTAATCCTAGTTTAGTAATTGACACCTTGTCCTCTCTTCAGTGTCTTCAAACTACTTTACAGTTCACCATTCTTTTTTGACTACCATACTGTCCTAGTTTCAGCTGGGATAGAGTTAATTTTCTTTTTAGTAGCTGGTATAGTGCTGTGTTTTGGGTTTAGGATGAGAAGAATGTTGATAACACCCTGATGGTTTCAGTTGTTGCCAAGTTGTGTTTAGACTAAAATTCAAGGGCTTTTCAGCTTCTTCTGCCCAGCCAGAAAGAAGGCTGGAGGGGCACAAGAAAGTTGGGAGGGGACACAGCCAGGACATCTGACCCAAACTGGCCAGAGGGGTATTCCATACCATGGGACGTCATGCCCAGTATAGAAACTGGGGGAGTTGGCCAGGGGG
>JAVKLA010000054.1:14171379-14226620 GCA_034782735.1 Sagittarius serpentarius | reverse complement strand
TATTGTCACTTTCTTGTTGTTATTAGTGTCATTGCTAGTTTCTTCCTTTCTGTTCTATTAAACTGTTCTTATCTCAGTCCACGAGCTTTACTTTTTTTTTCCGATTCTCTCCCCCATCCCACTGGGTGGGAGGGAAGTGAGTGAGCGGCTGCGTGGGGCTGAGTTGCTGGCTGGGGTTAAACCACGACACCTACCTTTCATCCACTGAACACTGGGTCAAATGTAAGTTCTATCCAAAAATACCAGATTCCCTTTATAATGCTGAACAACATGCTTGCTTTTGCAGACCTCTAACTCCTTCACTATAGATGGGATAGTCCAGGCTATTAATGTGGGTGAAACTCCTCAATCCTTGGAAAGAAGGCAGGATTAGCAATACAGGTTTAACATTTTGACTTCTTGTGGCAGGACAGGCCAAGTATCATATTGTCATATTCACTTATTGCCTACACAACACATCTAAAATTGAGGAAACAATCCTGGATTTTAGGATATTCAGAATGTCTGCCCCATGTATGACAAATATAAAATGACAGCTGTCAATTCAAAACAGTAGTCCAAGCTTACTGCCTGAAGTGTGGAAATGGAAATAATTGTATCTTTTAAAATTCCCTCTGACCAGGTTTAGAAGGGAAAGCAAGTGGCTACTTTAAACATTAACATAAGTAAGCAAAAGGAAGCAGTAGAGGGGTAACCACTACAAGAAATCTTCAAAGATTCAAAGAAAATGCATTCTCTCTGTAGAAACAGTCTAGCCTAAATGAAACATGAAATGCAAACTCCATACTTGCCAGCAGATACCAAAGGGAATACCAGTCATTTTGTGCAACAGTGTACAGTAAAGCACATACGGGTGGCCAAACAAAATTGTCCCTACATGTGTGCATTTAGGCCACATTTGTTTATTAAGCATACAAGTTACACTGTCTCATGTTACTCCAGCTCAGAAACATCTGAAGACTTCGCTAGCAGTTTTGTAGAAAACAAGGGTGATAAATGCATGGTTATTTTGCCCAAGAACAACGAGGTTATCAGTAAAGGGATCCTCAGCTTCTTTTTAATGAGAGCTATGAAACCTCCTGTTTAATTTTAACAGCAACTCAACCCATCCCTTCAAATAGTTAGCCCTAGCAGGTTCAGGCAAACAAGAGTTACAGCCACTTTTCATACCTATATCTTAAACATTTGATCTTTTGGACTTCCTGTAGTACGGTGATTAGAGATAATTTGCAACAAAACCAGGCCCAGTTTTCTGTAGCGTAACACCTGTAAAGGTTCAATTCTCTGCACATCAAAGGATACAAAATAAAAAGAACATTTCTGAACCGACAGTCACAATGTTGCCACATGGAAACCCCTACTGATGAGTAAGCCACTTCAAAGCGGTGGATGGCCCAGTATACAAAGAGCAGTAACACTGACAGTTGTGGTAAGATGAAAAGTCTGCAAACCTTTCCAAATAGAAAGAGGCAAGATCGGGGACCAAAACCAATGCAAATGAGGGGGAGAGACAAGACGGTAAATGAAGGAAGGGCGCAGGGATAACACCACAGCCTGATGGTTTTACAACCATCAGCCATGCTGACCTAAGTACTTTTGTGCCGATACCACTATCAGGCGTGTAGGCACAGCATTAAAAACACTAACAACTATGTTTGCAGTACTACTTCATAATCCCAATTAACATGCTACTATTTCCTGTGAACTTGGGAATGACTCATAAATCAAGATTCCTGGGCACTAGAAAGAATGCAAGGAAAGGCCAGAAGTTTCATATCCTTCACACTGTTGGGTTTCTTGTAATTTTAATTGGAGGGACAGGAGACTTTTATGTTAGATCCATGAATACTGTTAGCAGCTCAAGAACACAACTGAAACATCTCATCAAGACACATTATTTATCTTCGTAATACACTTAAGGCTAAACTAGTAACAGTGAAAAAAAAAACCCAGACAGAACTCTCTGCACTTACCTATATATATTCCATGTTGCTACTGGCAAATTAAGGAGAAAGATGAACCAGTGCAGTGAAATAAGCATTAATACAGTTACAACAGCATGGCCAATCACCTCAGGGACCACCCACTGTAAAAAGGGAAGAAAAGAAAAGAGTTATATGCACAAATGTAAATTCCTTTCTGAAAAAAGAGACCTATATAGAGTGGTCTGATTCTGATCATGTAAAACTTGGAGAGAAAATTCATGGCAGAAGCATGCAATTTCATCACAATGTGGGGAAATTAATACCTTCAGACAGATTCCACGTAAGCAAGCCAGAAATCAGGCCCTAAGATGTTACAACAGAGGTACTTTATCGAAGTATTACAAAAATCTCTGGAGAGAAGCACAGCAGCTGTTTGCACACAACTATATTACACAAGCACTTAAGAAAGCAGGTTAAGAAAGTATACAGTGCTCCTTTGAAATCACTGCAGAGAACAGTGGATTTAGGAATGCAAGAAGCAGATAATTAAAATCTGCACAGGCACAGGACAAACACCCTCAGGCTTGGAGCAGATAAAGTTGATCAATATGAAAACTGGCACAGTTAAATTGGGTCAGCCCCTGGCATTAACACATTTTTGGCTTGATAGTATCCTGTAGCATTCTCTCTTACATTAAGAAAGAAAATACCTTTAAATTGAAGTGAACACCCATGTGGAAAGGCCACACTGATTTAATGAAATCAATTTTAAGCAGATTTGGTTAAAAAGGTACTTCTCCTTATCACAGTAAAACTCTATACTGTTCAAGAGAGATTAGAAATTATACAGAAGTATCAGAGAAAGTTGCTATAAAGATCGTGGAATTCAGTTACGAGCAGACATCCTTGGTGTGGCACACCTACAAGAACGAAAGCACAGAACTCAACAGCTCTGCGAAGAGTTAAGTCTTAGTCCCAGGAATTCAGAGTAGCAGCCCATCTCAGAGCACCAAGGAAGGAAGGGTAGCCTTTCGTGACTGAATTTGCTGAAAGATGGGCATCCGAAGAAGACAAGCAGACAAATAAAGGATACATGCAAAATATTGCCAATCAAGGCTCTTAAGATACACATTACACCCCCATTATTTGTGATGCTAAGGTGAAGGACTGTTTTCTTAAACTACATTAAATGCAAAGAATAATAATTTACTTTATTGAGTTTTGAGCAGCATGATCTAGCGTTAATGTAGTCACATTCCAAATCTGATAGTGTAATTATCTGAAGTCCAAGATAAGGAAAAATTTTACAGTAACTCAGAATACACAAAGCTTTATTTTTATCCAGTAAGTTGGGGAGAACACGCTGCTCTCAGTGTAGACTGTCTTGTTCTATAACTGATCTGCCAAAGGCATATTTCAATTAGTTACAACTCACTCCTACTTTAGGTAGAAAGTTAGGCCACATTTTATCATCAGGCCAAGTGATTTTATGATGTTTTACCAACGGCAACCATTTGCACAAGTGCTAAAGTTCAGT
This sequence comes from Sagittarius serpentarius, assembly GCA_034782735.1. Lineage (NCBI taxonomy): Eukaryota > Metazoa > Chordata > Aves > Accipitriformes > Sagittariidae > Sagittarius > Sagittarius serpentarius. The sequence goes on along the minus strand of JAVKLA010000054.1, from coordinate 14,223,158 downwards.
TCAACACTTAAAACAGACCAGGGAGGCAAACTCAATATTTTTAGTACGAGAATTATTACTACAACACTTGAAACCAGAACTTGAAAGGAATAAAAAGTTAATGCACTTTTTAAACTCTCCTCACAATAAAGCTAAGTAGTGCAGTTTTAAGAAGTGGATCTACTGTTTTTACATTTACAGCAACATTGGATTAATTCATACTTTGCTAAGAAATAAGAGGGTAACATCATTATCAAATGAACTTTCAGAACTAAAATATTAAGACTGCAGACAGAAAAGTCCTTTCAAAAAAGGCTTAGGATGCATGTGTGCACATCATCATGGTACGTCCTGTAAAGCTCGTGCTCCTTTTCTCCAAGGAAACAAAAAAGCATGAGATTTTTTCTATCCCTAAAATACAGGTAAAGTCCTTTCATTTTTCAACAAATAACCTGTCCTTCCAGGACCAATTTCTTTCAAGTGCTTCTGTACTTTTTTCTGTTAGGAGAACTGGGTAGATTCTGAAATAGCACCAGGATTTAAAAGAGTATGAGAGCAATTCTCTTACATCCAGAAAAATAAGAAAACAAAGCCAAATCAGCGCTTTTACATTCTAACAATGCCAGAGAGCAAAGACCGCAGGCAAGTTTGTAACAAAGAATACAGAAATACTATTTGTCAGGGAACTCAAGAGTCTCCCAGCTACGAGCTCACATCTAAAATAAAAATAATGTATCCTTACAATTAAAAGACTATCGCGTGGATGTATTTTTTGAGGCCTGCGCAGTTTCTGAGGGTGCGAAGCACGCTTCGACACCCTTTCCTCTACACCGATGCCAACCACATGCTACTTCTGCCGAAGCACGATGTATTTTCCATAGCACCGGCCACACACGTCCGTGGCAGCCTGCAGCCCTCGGAGCTCCAGCACTCGAAGGAGCAAACATATTTCGAGCGCCTAATCACTCGATGTTTCCCTGCAACGAGGCGTTGTTTCCCGCACCCCCTCCCCGCCCCCGGCTCCTGGGGGCTGCAGCCCCGGGCACCCCCCGCCAGCGGCCATTACCCAGCATAGGCCCTCACGCCCCACCACTCTCAACCCACCGCCAGCCCGGCGGCTCCGGCCCCGGCCCCACTCGCCCTCAGCGGCTCCTCAACGGGCCCGGCCCACCTTAGTCCCGCCGGGCGCGGGCACCGCCCCAACCCTACCCATCCCGGCTGCCCTCCAGCCCCAGAGGAGAAGGATACGAAGTAGACGGAGAGGAAGATGAGGGCGCAGCAGTCAATCAGCGAGAAGATGAAGACCACCGACTCCATACCGCCACGGCCGCCGCCCTCCCGGCCGCCGTACGCCCTGCCCCCCCTCCCCCTCAGCCCGCCCTGGGCAGGGCCGCGCCGGGCCGCGCCCCGCCCCGCCGCGCAGCATGCTGGGAAATGGAGTCCCCGCCGCAGCCCGCGCCGGGGCCCCCTCAGGGCTGGCTGCTGGGCGGTGACAGGCGGGGCACGTCCCTGCTCTTCGTGAGGGCGCGGCGATGGCGGTGCCGGGACCTCGTGCAGCTCTGACCGGGGGCGGGGGGTGGTGTGAGTTTGTGCTATTTTGAGACTTAATTAGCGGCCCGGTGGGTGAGAGGCGGGAAAAGGGAGTGCGCCCACAGCCGGCGGGCAGTTCGAAGGGGGCTTGCGGCGGCGCCGCTGCTGAGGTGCCCGGCCGCCGCCTGTGCACAATTCCCGCCCGGCCGCCGCCTGCTCACAATTCCCGCCTGCCGGCCCCGGCGCAGGCGAAGCGCACAGACAGCCCCGGGGCTGACGGGGAGGACCTGGACCGAGGAGGGCGGCCAGCGGCGATGCGGAGCCGGCCGGGGCGCTTCGTGGACCTGCGGCTGAAGCAGCGCGTTAAGCAGGTACCCGCCGCGGGCAGGCAGCGGCGGCTGGCCGTCGGCCCTCATCCCCGCGGGGCGGGGGGGGTTTCGCTCCCCGCGGCCGGTACGGCGGGGCTGGCGTTTCCCCCCTTCCCGCTGAAAGGGGCCTTGAGCGTCCGGCCCGCTCAGGTGTGGGAGGGAACGGCAGCGAGCGCCAAAACCCGGCCTGCTCTCTCAGGCCTTTAAAAAAAGACCTTTGAAAAGGTCTTTTTCTTAAATTTTATTTTATTTTCGTTTGTTTTGATGCTTTCTTCCATCCTCTTCAGTACTTCTGATCCTGAAGCTGGCTGCTGTTTCAAGTGGGAATTGGATAGTAAAAAACCCAAAGCCCTCACAGTCTGAGCACATGTAGGCAAATTGGAAGTGTTTACATTTGGAAATGTGTACATCGGTTAACTAAACGTGTGAAATAAAGGAAAAAATGTGCTTATGTTCATAATACACATGTGAAGGGTTTGGAGAGAACAGCAATTCCTTCAGGTGGCATACTGCTGTATTATATTTTATGAATATTTATGGTGATTTCGCAAATTAAACACCGTTTTTCTGTGTCTGTGTGTAAGTGTATTCTGCTTCTAATTCCTGAAAGTGTGAGCGGCTGCTTGAGGGAGCTTGCTTGTTTTCCTTTACAAGATCACAGTGGCTGTGTCTTGGCTATTCTGAAATGAGCCAGCTGCATTTATGGTAGGCTTGATACTTTCTCAGGTCAGTAGCTGCCCATGGGTGACAGTGAAGTGTAATATACTTTTAAAAAATAATTCTGAGTTCAATTTTGAGGTATTAATTTAAATGCGACTTTGAAATTCTCCTTGCTGTGACATTTGTGATACTATATCTTTTAGGGAGATTCTCTGTCTCCGTTTTCTTTTTTTAAGAAGGAATCCACCATTAGTGTTGAAACTCCTCCTGACTCCTAATTTGGAGAGTGGGGGGAAGAAAGGAAATGGAGTACAGTTGTACCTGAAATTTAGTGCGTTTTTCCACACTTGAATAATTGTGGTTTGAAAATGGGTTGGATCAGCTGCTGTCAGGAAAAAAAGAAGGCGTGGTAGAATTCGCTTTCATTTATATACTTTTCTGTAGTATTCTTTGAAACACCTTGCAAAGATTAAAGTCCTTATTATGACAGTATCCATAGTAATTGATGTAGATTTTTCATTTTTAAGGTAGATCTAAAACAAAAGGAAAACTGAGAGAAACCAAGAACTTCAGAATGACTGACAATAAGATGGTGTGTGGGTTACGTAGTCATCTTTCTTACTAACTAAAAACAACGGAGTTGCACCAGCACAAGAAATCACCAAAGCACCAAAATACATTATGCTGCTTTTCCCTGGGAAACTTAGCTAGCTAGTTATCTGTGTCTTAATAAGCATTTCCCATTTCACTGGGAAATACCGTCTAGTGTGTTCCAAGGCAGTTCAAAGCTGTTACTGAGTTTCATATTGACTTCCAAGAAGGGTGGAATTTGAAATAGGCATGTTTGATCTAGCTGTTCTGGTGAAGTGATTGACAAAGATTTTATTCACTACTTAAAATTCTTCATTTCAGTATCTTGCAAGTAGTAAATGTGGCCAGTATGTTGACATTGGAATTATAGCATCTGATTTGCAGAAAACCTACAGGTGAGCAAAGATTTGTATTCTTATATTCTACCTTCAGAATATGGAATATATGATCTTGTTGTTTTGCATTTGTGTATTTTCAATCAAAATTTTAATTTTCATTGTATTAACTTCATTACCAGTTGTTGAGGTTGATTGAAACAATAAGATCATTTCCACTCCATTGTTTTCCTCTGCTTATATATCTAGTAACTCATATTTTATATAATGCATTGGCATTGCAAGATCTAGTTGCGGTTCATTTTTTGTGGGTTGCTTTTTTTCTTGTAATGAAACATCTACAGATGAATTATAGCATGTTGGTCCTTACCCCAGTGAGCTTAAAATATGAGGGAAAATAACGCTTCAGTGCAGGCAGACGAGGGAGATGCAGGATTCAGTAAGACAGTAAATCTTGCTCAGTCGCTCAGCAGGACAGTCAGTCTTGCCTAATTATAAAAATAATAAATAATTATAATATATTGTATATTAAATATATACATAATAAAAAATAATTAGGCTGTTACGCTTTTCTGGGTGGGAAGCAAGTTTGTGTTTCAGCACGTCATTGACGGGTGTTGGGGTTAATGAAGGTGGAGAAGTATATTCATTCATGTTCGCATGTTCTACTTATTTGTGCCTTGTTAGAGAAAGGGAGACAAAAACCCCTGCTTACAGGTCTTGGGTTTTTGTTTTGATTTTCCTCTGTCAGCTATTATATAGAAGGAAATAAATAAAATATACCTTCAGTAAGGCAAGGTAAAAGATTGATGATTTTTGTTTGCATTTAAGTATGCTTATTGAATCAGGTTTTCTCATAGTGACCATTATCAATTAGCACAGTTATTCCTCGCTGGACTGTCCTTTGTAGACTGTAGTCCTGTGTCCATATGTTCTTGTTTGAATTAAAATTAAAAAATGGGTGGTGGTGTGAAATAGAATCCAGTGTGTTCATTTGAACATTGCTGCTTCTCTGTATCTACAGTGAAAGAGGACCTTGATAATTTTTATTAAATGTCCCTTTAGAGACCAGTATAGTTTAGTGGCTTTGTTTCATCCCAGTGATTGAGCTATTCCAGGCTTAAGAAAAACTGATCACTTTCTCACATAGTTGTTTTTTAATAAGAACTTGTGTAGAAGCTCGGGTATCAACTTACAATGTACTTTTTCCACCGAGAACGACAATATGTTGAGGGAAAAAGTAGTTGGTGTAACTTGTTTATTTTGGTTTTTTTCAGTGCAGAATATGGACGAAGAAAAAGAAATGCTTTTAGAATACAAGTTGAAAAAGGTAGTTCTGTTAGTATTATGTCCAAGACACCAAATTCTTTGATGATACTTTGGCTGTTTTATTAGCATGTTTGAACGTTTTCTTTCAGTGTTTGGGATAATCAGTAATGAAAAAGAACGCGAAGATTTAGCAATTTTAGAAGCTGAACATGTGGCAAAAAGAGCAAGACAACACGAGAAAAATGAGTAAGAAGAATTTTTACCATTAGAATACTTTAATAATGCCATTAGTGTTATAATTTCTTTAAAGCTTTCTGTCTTCATATTATTAAATTTTGGTAGTTTCAAGGTTACAGATAGATCCTTGATTTCTCATAGGCTTGTCTTCATCAGAAGTTACCTGTAGTTAATGGAAGCACTTTTTTCACTGAAGACGGGCAGATACTAGAGCCAATCATGATTTCTCTGTTACGGGGAACATACAGCCCTGAATTAGTGGATATCCTTGGGGCTTCCTTGATATTTATCCACATAAGGCCCCATTCCTCATGTGATTCAGTTGCTTTGCTTTGTTTTGTTCTTAATCTTTTTGGGGTGTGAGAGATACTAGCTAAATCTGAGAGATAAGACTACAAGACAGGCTGTTCAGAGTAAATCACCACTGGCTATGAGATTGGAATTAAGATTTCCTGACTGCTGACCCTGTGCATAGTCTCACGGACCTGTGATGGATATTAAGGGTCTCATGGGAAATTAGGACAAATTAATTAGGGAAATTGTTGTCAGAAGGACTAGTCTATAGTTCAGCAGTGATTTGCTACTACTTCCCTTATGCCAGCATTGGTGATTGTGTGATCTCTTGGTGAACTGAATCAGATTGATCCTACATCACTTTTTGGTTGTTTGTGGGGGTTTTTTTTTTAGGACTGTCTTTCAGCCAGGTTGCCAGGTTAATCCAACTCATCACAGACTTGGAAAGGCTGCATTTTTTAACTCTTCATACTAGTAAATTTAGAGCATGCAAGTCAGGAATTTTTCTCCAGTCTTAGGCTACATATCATGGTTGTGGGGAACCTTGTTGTGGAAATTGCTTTTGGTTTGTTTTGTGGGTGTCTCACTTGCAGTTCTGCTCTGATACATTAATAGTTTTTGTCTTCCTTCCATGTAAAGGACTGCAGGAAGTGCCACAGATGACTCTGATTATGATGATTATCCAGAAGATCTGGTAAGTTGTATTTTATTATGATTGTTTGTGTTTGCATAACACATGACTCTGTTGTGAAATTGCAATGCACTTGGAGAATTTAAAAGTGGAGATGAAGATGAGGTATAGTCAGAGTTGGCAATTCCAACCGAGAATCTATTGAGCTAAAAGGAGGCTATTTTCTGAAGAAAAAGGAAGAACCGGTGTTGAGGAAAGCACACTGGGTACCTGTAAGACTTGGCTATCAAATGAATGAAATGATTGGAGGAACTGACATATCTATTACTAGAAGAGGTGACTGTCAATTAACAGGGGTCATTTCAGGGTAAATCGCAAAGACTGTTGCCTCCTCAACCAGCAGATGTAGTTTTGTATGCAGTCATTTAATTTGCAGAGGAGTGGATTGGAAGATGCATGACTACTTTCTCCAGCAGGGATAATGCTAAATGATGTTTATGAAATAATTTTCATAGGCGTCTTAATATAAATAATCCAAGTTATAACCTGTATATTTTCTTTTAAAATACATGAATCTGCAGTCTACAAATCATATGAACAGTTCCCTGCTGAGCTTATACAAGAAAGGAAATCCCGATTCTGTTCCAACCACTCCAAAAAATGAACCAGTGGACCCCCCCCGTCCTGTGCAAACAGCACCTCAAACAAGCACCCTTTCACCAGGAACAAGAGTTCAAACATGCATCTCTGAAGGGGGCTGGTTCATTGATAAAACTCCATGTGGAAAAGACTTTTTCATTGACATTTCTGAGGATGGAGAAGGAGACGAAAAGAAGCTGATTTCTGAGGTATTGTGTTTTACAAACCCAATGTGATTTAAGTAGCAAGTATGAATATAATTTCCTGTGTAATTTGACAGGCTTTTGAAGGGTGATACTAAGATGGAAAGGACTGTCTGTCTTTTTCTCTGGATTTTTAAAATATATTATTTTTATTACAAACCGCATTTATTACAATGCGGCATTTAAAGATAGTGAACATGTTAAATAGAAAGGAAAGACTGACTTAAGCCCAGTGGAGTACTTGGTTTTAGCTTGGTTTCTGAAGAAGGAAGGGCTGAGCCCATTGTTCTGCCATGTCAGAAGTGATTTTTGAAGCTTCTGGCCCATTTCGAGCATGTTTGTATGGGAGGTAGAAAGTCACAAAATTATGAATTTCCTCCGCATTTTTTGAGGAAAATGTAGCGCTCAGTATTAGGGAGATCCAGATTAGTGCCCATACTGAGAAAAAGGTAAGTGGAACCTAGCTGTTATTTATTCCGTTTGCCAGTGACCAGCCTAACTAGTCAGGAAGCATGTGGCTTGGTCTAGCCATAGCATGTGGTCTCCCTTAGCCAGTGGTTAAGTCTTAGTGAGCCTGAGGAAAGCTGAAGTTTTTTAGATGGACAAGAGTTGGGGAAACTGAAAGGAAATTGCATTGACTTATAAAGCAGTTAAAAATAGGTCCTACTCCCCATCCAGATATATTGCCCTCCTCCCTCCCAATTTTTGTTTCTTATTTAGAAAAAACCAACTTTGTTTAGCTATTGAAAGCTTTCCATTTACGTACGGGAGATAACATCAGGTTGTTTGGCTGATCAGACATTTTGGCAGGATGCTCTTTTTTTTAATGTGAAGAAAGAACTACATTTACGTCTAACTTTCTAATTACACAAAATGCTTACTGAATAGGCAGATTTGACAAATCATCCCTTTATCCTAGCAGTACTTCATCCTCTTAAATGGAAAAACTGAATAAAAGGGAGATCTTCAAATTGTAAAATGTTTGCAATACTTTATTGTAAACAAGCAAACAAACCCAGCATTTGTCATTGAACCTCGTCTTATTTCTTTTCTTCTGCATTAGTCCTTTTCTTACATGCAGTTAACTCTTGTCGGCACTGAATAATATTTTCTTACAGCCACTTGTGATTTACTAGTAATAAAAATTGTTTCCATTGGAGTAAATACATCCGTACAGTTTTATTCATCCCCAAAGTGGATTGCTCTGTGGTATGCAAATAACTGGTGTCTGATTTTGGTTAGTGGTTTGGGGGTTTTTTTGCTTCTAAGTATGTACTCTTAGCAAAAAAAGTCACTGGTGTAGTTAACACTTTAAAAAAAAAACAAAAGGCAAATCCTAAGTAGGAAAAGGATTTTCTACAAAAAGAAGGGGTTAAATTCCTGCCTTGCTTGTCTTTATTCATGTAATATGTGTAAGTTAAGCATCGTAGACACTGACACATTTTGTTCTTTTAACTATTTGCAGAAATTCACTGACTTGGAAAGTTTTGTGTATATAATTATGGTTTTATGCCCTAGAAATCAACAGAATTTTCTGTCTTGGAGAGTGAAAGAAAGAAGACAAAGGGTAAGAGAGCAAAAAGAAAAAAAGAAGAATTTCCAGATGTAGATGGAGAAATTGATTCTGTCTTACTTAAAGAGAAAGGTGAGAAGTTATTTTTGGCCTGCTGCTCCAAACAAAGAGATGGTATTTGGCCGTGGAATCCGTTACCAGAGAAGTGACCTTGAGCATTTTGTTAAGAAATTTAGCTGTAATGTTGTACTAAAAAAATATTCCAGTTGTGTCAAAAAATAATACTACTAAATAATAATAATACTACTACCAAAAAAAATACTACTCCACGTACTTAGCTAGTTGTTTAGGCTGAGTACTTTTTTGTTCGGTGTTAGCAACTGTTACGCCATGTCTAAATTTGCATGACTTTTCCTCCTTAACAGTTAGAAGTAAGGGACCAGAGCTTTACCACCCTTCAGTGAAGTTTGAGAATGTAGGAGGCAATGATGAAACTTTAAAGGTTAGTTAAAATTTTATTTGTGGGATACAGAATGCAGTGAATAAAATGTCACATGAAAAACGACAAAGAAGAAATCTGGCAGAATTCATCTGTGTGGCACTGAGAATAGCTGCTTATACCAACAGCAACAAAGTTTTGGGTTTTTTTTCCTGTGATTAATCTGTATGAAAGCAGTTACTGAAATTACATTAATAAATAGAACTTGCTTTATTTTGGCCTGTCTATAATATTAACTATCTATAATATTAATTTCTGCAATTTAAATGGAAGTCTCTCTTGTTCTTAACAGGAAATATGCAAGATGCTCATTCATGTCCGTCATCCCGAGGTCTATACCCACTTAGGTGTGGTTCCACCTCGCGGCTTTCTTTTACATGGACCACCTGGATGTGGAAAGACACTACTTGCACAGGCAATTGCTGGGGTGAGATAGCTTTAGATTTACAGTTTCTTCTTTTTCTGAATTACATTTAGAGAGGAAAAAAACCAATCCTCCTTCATGATAGACTAGATCTTTCCTCTTTTTTATCTCTTTTCTCTTCTTCCTTTCTTAGTCTAAAATATATTCATCTTTGCTTCCTTTGTTTAAATTCCATCTGAATCTGTACTTGATAGACCCTCTTCTATGAAGAGGGGACACAGTGACAGGATTTTATGTTTGACTTAATTGTTTTGAGGCATTCCCAGGACAGCAGTGTAGGCATGGGTATTGAGAAGGCTATAAATGGAAGATACTTTGGGTTGAATTTACCACAGCGTCTTGAGTCTGGACTCAACCTTTACCATCTTTTACGAGGCACTACATTGATTCTGTTGGGTGGTATCCGTTAAACAGTGATTTCTGAATTCCAAAACTGGATGTTGCCTTGCCTGTGTCAAACTAATGATTTCAGAGCATATGACATTATTGGTTTTAAGAGCTTGGTGTGTGGTGAGGCTGCTGTGCTGCTATGTGCCTGTGTTAGATATAAAACTAGTGGCTATTTAGGGCTATTCAGTGATAACCATGTACATTTCTTTTTCTTTAATACAGTCGTTCCTTAAATGTCACAGATTATAACCTCAAATTTACATACGTGTAAATTACGAACTTTTGTAGTGCAGACTTTATCTTTGAAAGAAAATACTGATATTTATTCCTTAAATGTTAGTTAGACCCTTCTGACATTGTTTCAAATGTTTAATTAAAAAGCTTTCGTTTTTTTCTTTTTAATGCCTTACTGTAAAAAGGTACCCATTGAATGAATCTGTGATATGTAATACTTCAGTGGGTATTTGTATGCTGGAAGGCTGCTAAATTCGGGGAAAGAAAAATGACACAAGTAAAAAATCTTCAGGGATGAGATAAATTTAATGACTACTTCTTAAATTATTTTTCTTAAATAAGAGATTTTCGATAGTGCTGTTTAAGGTGAATTTTCTCCTCCGAGCCCCAGGTAGTGCCTCTGGTGGCCTTGATTTGTATAAACTAGGTTTTCAATTTTTTTTTTTTTTTTAATATGTAGTTCAAAGAGCTTGAAATAGGCTGCAGCTACCTGTAGCACTACTGTGCTACAGTCTATAAAAATTCTGATTTTATTTATTTAACTTTAATAGCAGAAAACCTTGAGTGTGAGCTTTACAAGTATCTTATTGTACAGTCCTGCTCAGATACTTCTGGAGCGAGACTAAGGGAACAAAACCTGGTGGGGATCTCTTCCACACTGCTAAGCAACGGTTTGTTACAGATGGAAATAGACAATTTTCTCAAGAAGGGAGCCCAAGCATGAACTGAAATACGTGTTGTGAAGGACTGGGTTGGGGACCAAGGTGCAAAGCTATTTTACGGTGAAGTAGTTCTCTAACTGAGTTAGGGAAACCTGGTTTTTTTTATCCATTTCTGTTCACTTGGCCAAATGGTTCAGACCCATTTTAAACTGGAGGATGCTACTTATCTTTTTTAAAAGCTCTTTAAGATTTAGTCTTGATTCCATAATCTTTGGGTGTAAAAGATGTCTTACTGGAAAATATTTGTCCTCTGGGACAGCCGACGTTTCTAACCTCTGGATATATCATACAATGTTCCTTGTCTCTTTCAGGAACTTGAGCTCCCGATGCTGAAAGTGGCAGCAACAGAGATGGTGTCTGGAGTGTCAGGGGAATCTGAGCAGAAACTGAGAGAATTGTTTGAGCAGGCTGTGGTGAGAATGCCTATTGGAAATAACACCGTGAATTGTTTGTCCTTTTCTTTGTAAAGTATGTAAACATACTTTGTTGCTGTGGTTTGAATTTGAGTGAATATTAGTGAGTGAATCTTTATACTGCTGCACACAAGTCATAGTGTCTCCCCTTCTGTGACCAGAATCCCATTGTACGAAGTGTCATGCTGTTGTAGAGCACAAAGGTTACTATTCTGAAATCTTGACAAAAGATAGTTCGTCATATCAATGTAAAGAAAGCAACATACATTATTTACCTATTTGGAGCTGCTTGGCTTGATATATAAAAAGTAAAGATGTAAGAGCAGTTCACTGTGCTTTTTTGTTACGTGGATTTTTTGCTGGTTTTGTATGGCATGGAATTTAAGTGAATGTGAGAGACTTAAGACTTCGGGAGTTTAAGTATAAAGTAAGAAATTTGGGACAAATATCATGAAAGTAGGAGTCAAGTTACAGTTGAAGTCTTGCTTTGGCGTGACTTCCAGACTTAGTAAGAAGTGAAGAGAACCAGACAGGTTGGGATAATTTTAATTTAAATAAACACAGATATTTTTTTTTTAGTATATGGCTAATGTTTTATTTCATGAGGACAGTTTTCTGTTCCTGACCTCTGAGAATGTTCTGGTTTTCCAACTTTATTCCATTTTTCTTCTGTCCCTCACAACCGTATATAGGTGTTTAGAGTATGCTTCTATAAAAAAGAATGCTAAACAGGGCAAACAGATTGATTGTGAAGCTGTTAGATTATTATGTTTCCAGTTCATACTACATTTTAATTTTTAGAAAGCCTTGCTAAGATGTTGTTTAGAATAAAATTAAATAAGTGATTGCACAGTTTTTAGAAATTACGTATCTTTTGTACGCATAGTGATTGAGGGGAGGTTGCTGTAAAAGTTGCTTTTGAAGAAATTAAATGTATTGCATAAAATATATTTTAAAATAAATTCTGTTGCCTTTCTCGTAGTCCCTCACATTCCACTTAGTTTTTGAACCAATTTTTGTGCAGGGAAAAAAAGACATAGTTCCACTCTACATTATGCAGGTACTGTGGAATCTATAGCTTAGTTGCAGTTTTTCCCCTTCTATCAGATAGTAGAAAAATGAATGACAACTAGATGGCGCGGTTGCTACATGATAACACAGAATGCATGAGTTTTAAAAAACTTTTTTTTTTTTGGATGATTCTAGTATTTTTTTCAACATGATTTTAGTGTTTTCCTTGAGTGTTTCTTTGCACTACTAGTGCTTTTGGAGAATATTAATGATCTTATGTCTGTTCTATTAGTTACAGTAGTTATTATTCTATATTAGTGTTGACTTTTTATGAACATGAAGTACATGGAATTTTATAACACTTGTAGGAGTTGCTCACTGCTCATTTTTACTCTTTGAACATGGTCAGGCTCTGTAGTAATCTTGAAGTTGGGAGATCATTTTTCCTGACCACCTACCACTCCTTTTGTTCCATTATGCGTGCCAGTAATACTAGCTCTTGAAATTCCACAGCTCTAATGCCACTAACCAAACAAACAAAAAAGCAGATCAGACCTTTCTTGTCTGGTTTTCTTTTTTGAACTTAAGCAAGTAAGCAGTCACAATGGAATATTTATGGAAAACATGAAGCAATGTAAAGGTACATTTAAATTTTAAACAATATATAGAGACATTTTAAATCTCATGCCTTAATTATTTCATAGCCTCAGCTTAGCACAGTGTCATAGTCTGGTGGCTCTCCAGAAAGTCAATGAGAGCAGAATTGTTCCTGGACAGGTTGATTGTGCGGCAGACTTAGAGTAATAATTATAGAACAGAAGATACGAACAAATTCTTTCTCTCTCTTAATACACTATGTCAGTGTAATTTTGTAGTTATTAATATTTCCTGTTCCTAGTCCAGTGCACCATGTGTCCTTTTCATTGACGAGATTGATGCGATCACCCCGAAAAGAGAAGTTGCATCGAAAGACATGGAGCGGCGAATTGTTGCTCAGTTCCTAACTTGTATGGATGGTCAGTTTCAGGAACATCTGTACTAAGCTAAACTTTATAGTTATCAGCCTCACTGTCTGCTTTCCTTCAGTAGTGACTCCTGGTTACTTTAGTGGAGATAGTGGTAACAATTTTTTGTATTTTGGCACAATTTACCTGGGAGGTGATGGGAAGATTCTAACAAATCTGAGGGGATGTTACTACTTTATTTTCACAGTGGTCTGTACAGCATTATATAACCCCATCTGTTGCGTAAACAAATATAATGGGGAAAATGTGTCAAGTGTCATTTGAAATGCTTATTTTTGCTTGATTGTGCAAAATGCAAATGCTAGGTAGTAGAAACAAGGACGAACAGCAGTTTAGTATGACTCTTTGGTTAGTTTATCTCTGCTATTCTGAGTATTATTGTGTGCTGTAGAAACAGAATCACACAGATACCAGAACGAAGTTGAGACAGTGGGTAGAAGTACTAACTTCCTTCCTTCCTTCCTTTAGACTTGAATAACGTGGCTGCCACTACCCAGGTTCTTGTTATCGGAGCAACTAACAGACCTGACTCGCTGGACCCTGCACTGAGGAGAGCTGGAAGATTTGATCGAGAAATTTGTTTAGGGATCCCGGATGAAGCAGCAAGAGAAAAGTATGTGTTACAAAGTTTAAGCTTCTTCTTGATTAATTAATAAATAAGGAAATAATGTGTAAGTTAACACACAAATTAAGGAGAAGTGCTTTGATGTTTAGTCCTATTTGTGCCTGTACACATCTGTGGATCAGCACACACTGAAAAGTGCAGAATACATTAAGTGTGTGTCTACTCTTTGTCTTGGTAGCTGTGTCTACATTTGGGGTGGTTTCCTTTCTTGTGTGCAAATCTGCTTTTAACATTATGTTAATGGCTTTTGAAGTGCCTTAACAGTATAGATGATGGAACGAAATGTATCTTTTCTGTTGTTCAGGAAGTTAACATTCTGTCTTTGGTGCTTCCTATGTAACTATTAAATTAGGAACATAATTTAGGTATAGCCTGTTTGTTAGTCCTCCCAAGCACATATGTTAAGCAACAGGCCTGGATGCTGCCATTCCATTCCTTGTGGAAATACACCAGTCCAGGCATTAAGCTGAGCTGCAGTCATCCTGTTTTGTGTAATTAGCCCTGTTTACTCCAAAGATCCGTGACCGTCAGGAGATTAAAAAAAAAATTATTATTTTTTTAATTAAAAAGGAACTGCTACTCATTTCCACAACAGCAGAAAACACAGGAAGGAAAGTTTGAAAACAGCTGTGGCTTATCTTGTTATGGGAAGGAAAGAAAGGTTAAAGGATAAGTTCCTTCTAGCTTAACTGGTCTTATCTCTAGGTTGAAAAAGCAAACTATTCTGCTTGCAGCATGGCTCACTTTGTGTTGGCAGTTCCGCTGGCCGTTGTTGCACCCTTTCCCACATCCCCCCCCACTTCTGGCCATGCCTCCGCTTTTTTTTCTTCCTGCTCCCCCCGCTTCCTCCAGATCTACAGCCCTGTAGTAATTATGTTCCTCTTGGTTGTGGGGAGACATGCATGTGATTAGGGTTAGAACTGAAGAGTTGACTGATGAGAGTTCTGATTCTATGATATTTCTTAGGTTCATGTTAAAATATGATGTTCCCAGAAGTAGCACTATTTCAAAAGACAGACGTTGTGAATGGGAAAGCCATCATAGCGTGCAGAGATTGTTCGCAAGTTAGAGTATAGTCACATTTGTTCATATTATTGCTTTGTACAATTGTCTGATTTTGCGTTCCTGGAGGTGTAGGCTTCCAGGAACCGTTGATTTTATTTTCTTTTTTAAAATTATCCCCTCCCCGCAGCTTTTCTGTTTTGTTTTGGGGTTGGGGTGGTTTTTGTTGGGGGATTTGTTCCTTTTTTTAAAATAAAAGGATCATATAGAAACAGAAGTCCTTATGGTGTGCTGATCTACCACATAATAAATCAGTCTTGCTGAAGGCGTGATTTGAACTGCTTAGCTGTGGTTCTGCAGCCTTAGTGGGGTGGAGTAGGATGAGGAGGTGTACCTGGAGAGTTGGCTTTACTTGCAGTGTTTTCTTGTGCGCGTATGAAGCACATGAAAGAAAATAATATATCTAGGACACAAATTTGAAACGAGCCATTTACAGTTCTTTACTTTTTAAGTCACTTGATTAGCTACAGTTGTAGTCAGGTTGAAAAATTCTTGAAACCAAGTTAATATCACTAATAAAGATTTAAATGAGAGATGACGGAACTTGTTAGTGGGGGAGGCAAACAGATGAAATGTATTATAATTTCAGAGTTTTGAATAGTTTAATAACTCGTTCTTTTCATAACTTTTCTGTAGTTACATTACTTGATGTGGAAATAATTTAAAGTAGTTTTCACTGGAACTAGAAAGCATGTTAATGATCTTCACTTCTTTGTTTTGTGCTGCCTTTTTAAAATATTTTCCCAATGAAGTGATGTTTTGCTGATAGCTGCAGTTACATTCCACTGACAATAGTAGGTGAAAGATACTGAAGATTAAATGACAGAGCTCACACAATCTGATTTCATTTGCTGCTTGAAGAAGTTTGTTGTAGATTTGTCCTGGTTTCGGCTGGGATAGAGTTAATTGTCTTCCAAGTAGCTGGTAGTGCTGTGTTTTGGGTTTAGGATGAGAAGAATGTTGATAACACCCTGGTGTTTTCAGTTGTTGCTAAGTCGTGTTTAGACTCAGTCAAGGATTTTTCAGCTTCTCCTGCCCAGCCAGCAGGAAGGCTGGAGGGGCACAAGAAGTTGGGAGGCGACACAGCCAGGACATCTGACCCAAACTGGCCAACGGGGTATTCCATACCATGGGACGTCATGCCCAGTATAGAAATGGGGGCGGGGGTTGGGCGGCAGATCACTGCTTGGGAACTAACTGGGAGCAATTGCATTGTGCATCACTTGTCTTGTGTATTCCAATCCTTTTATTATTATTGTCACTTTATTGTTGTTAGTTGTGTCATTGTTAGTTTCTTCCTTTCTGTTCTATTAAACTGTTCTTATGTCAACCCACGAGCTTTACTTTATCTTCCAATTCTCTCCCCCATCCCACTGGGTGGGGGGGGAAGTGAGCGAGCAGTCGCGTGGTGCCGAGTTGCTGGCTGGGGTTAAACCATGACAATATTCTTCAATAGATAAATAAAAGTGGGATGGAACAGACAATGCAGGCTAAGGTTGTTAGGAATACAAGGTTAAATATCTCAATGGATAACTTGTGTGCATCTCTGATACACTCTGAGATCTACTCTGTCAATTTTGAACCACAAACTAAGGTTTAAAGAATCTATAGTATTAGATTCACCAAAACTAGCTTTTACCTCTGATTGACATTGCCTGGTTGATGCTGTTGGTTTTCAGTTTTAAGAACTGAAACGAAATACATAGCATAGTTTTGTGGGTTTCAGTGTTGGTTACTTCCTAGTTTAATGAAAACTGTTTCCACTGTACTACTTCAGTTCATGTGGACTGAAAGAGACCTTAAATCATTGCTGTTTCTTTTCATATGAAAATAAAAAACCCCACAGCTGCTTCTTTATTTTGTTGCTTTTTTTCTCCCTACTTGATTAGAATTCTTCGGACTTTATGTCGAAAACTTAAGCTTCCGGAGTCCTTTGAATTTCATCATTTAGCACGGCTGACTCCGGGTTATGTAGGTGCTGATCTGATGGCACTTTGTCGTGAGGCAGCTATGTGCACAGTGAACAGGGTCCTGATAAAATCTGAGAAGCAGAAAAGGAAAGACATGCACGCTGGAGGAAACACAGCTGAAGAAAGCATAGGAACAGACATCCTAGTGGAAGAGGATACCAAACAACTAGAACTTCCTCCTAAGGTATTTGTTCCTTGAAGCATGTGCCTTTAACATCTTAAGAATTAAGCCATTTTATAGTTGTGAAAGTCATTCCTCATAAATCCTTAAACATCTATGGCCAATGTAATACTAAATTTAGATTTAGATATGTTGGCTCCTAAACCAGAAGCTTAACTCCTAATGACCCATGTAATGGGTGTGAGTAAGTAGCTCCCAAAACCCACACCTTCCAAAAATTGTGTTAATGTTTTATATGAGGTGTGGTTTTTGACTTGGGTTTTTCGTTGTTGTTGTTTGTGTTGAGTTGTGTTGTTTTCTAGCAGACCAGTGGTTAAAATAGTGGCTATCTCTCTCAAAAAAAATGTATCAGCTGTAAGAGAATTGTAAGAGTATCAGACTTGCACGGAGTTTTTACCAAGCTGTTTGCTGTGCTCTCAGTGAAATATCTATTGAGTTGCCTGCGGGCTTTTCCCTAACCTGGTATAGCTACAGTTAGCCAAAGTCTGGAAGTATTTATGCAGTCTGCATTTTCCCTTCCAGCTATGTGCTTACTTGGGGTAAACCGCATGTGGTGTCTAGTACCTATAGCAAGTTTGAGGAAGAGGTATTTATCCAGTAGAAAAGTTGGGTTAGCAATGTGACTTGAGGTGCAGAGAAGGTATCTGTTAATGTGCAGTACAGCTGGAACTTTGTTGCAGAAAATAGCATTTCCAGTGCCAAAATTATTCTGTGGCCCAAGTAACATGCTGTGGTCAGTGAACCAGAAGATCTTTATATAGAAGTTCTTGGCCCTGTTTCTCAAAATCTGGAGTGTGTGTGTGCCTTCGTTCTGTGTAGGCTTCCTAAAGACTTGTCTGGAGAAGTAAACCAAAGTGGTTTTAAATCCACATTGAACTCAGATTCTAGTTTCAGAAGGACTGTCAAAGAAAAATGTTATTGTAGTTAACAAAAACCAGTGTAAAAAGCTGTAGTAAGTCTTTGTATTAGAGTAACAATCATAGTGCATACCTCCCAGTCTTTCCTGGGGCCTGATGTAGCCAAAAGAAAGCGGGGAGGGGCAGGTAGTTGCAGTTTTTATCAACATCAACATGATCAAAGGGTTTATTGAGGAAGAGGAAGTCTAATCCTAACAGAGCCATATTTTGATAGCTGGCAGGAGGTTGACATAGTCTAATGCACGGTATTGTCATTAAAACTGCTCCATTATGTTTATAATGGAAAAATAAACATACAAACCTTGTAAAAATCATTCACACAATTCAAGTAAACAAACCCAGAGGTCTCGGCTATTTCAAAGTTTTTCTTAATGGCTCTGTTAAGAGGAGGAGGGAGGTCTTAAAAGGAGTGTCAGGCACTATAAACACTTCCATTTCTTTGTGGTCAGTTGCAGAGCTATCTTAGTTGCAACAAATAGGAAGTAATACTTTTCCCATATACTGCTGTAGGAAAAATGTGGAAACTTAACAGAGTTTTTACAATTTTTTTTTTTCTTCCCTCTATCTTATAATGAAAATCCTGGTATAGTTTTACCCATCCCATTAGAACTGGGATGTTTTTTTGTTGTGAAGGTATAAAGTCCTTTTGATCAAGTATTTTCTCAGATAGTTTCCCCAATAAGGAACTGATTGGGGAAATTGGAATGTACCTGCCTGAGGTGCTGTGGTCTGCAAGATGGGACAGTGCTGAAAAGCATTACCCTGTATCTGTATTGTTTGCCCAGACTTCACCAGGGCCTGGTTATAAAACCAGTTCTAATCAGCCTGAGGAAACAAGTTGATGACTTGAAATCAGATTATGTTAAATAGAAGTGTATAATCTAAAAATGTGTTAAGCGTTTTAAAGGTTTGTATGTAACTGAATATTCCACAAATTGCTGACATTGTGCTGTTCAGCAGAGTTGTTCACTTTCTCCTGAGAGCAATTTCTTATTAAAAACAGAATTAATACATATAATTAATACGTATTTTGGAAATTTCAGCATGGAAAGAACTTTCTCCTAATCACTGTGGGAGAAGCAGTAAGAAGAATTTGAAGACAGAATACATGTGCTATTTGTTTCTGTGGTATCTAAATCAAGATTGTAGTCTGTCAGCTCAGTGCTTTCACAAGTGTTAAATGTACATAGTGCTTTCCTGGGATTCTTATCATTAATGTTAATTTTTAATGTTGTTTTACATATTTTATGTGTACTGTACATAATAGTTTGTTTTATAGTAATTAATATTACAGTTGAAGAAAGTATTGCTTTGAAAAAGCCCTTAAAAATGGTTTTTAAAGTCTAATGCAGTGCATAATCTGTTTCTCTCCTTTTTTGTGTACCCTAAGGATGAATTGCAGAGACTTTTGGATTTGCTGAAGAAGCAAGACCCCTTGCCGGAGGAGCAGCTGCAGAAGCTGTGCATTGAAATGAATGATTTTATTGTTGCACTGTCATCAGTGCAACCCTCTGCCAAGAGAGAAGGCTTTGTCACAATTCCTGATGTGACATGGGCAGATATTGGAGCCCTGGAGGATGTTCGGGAGGAGCTGACTATGGCAATATTAGTATGTCTTAACTGACTTTCAAAGATCTTTTGCATTTCCCCATATGCAGGAAGTAAAACTATGCTTGTTTGGTTTTTAATGCTTATTTAAGGTATAATGTGCTACCCATGAATTATAAAATGCTATAAACTAGAAATTTTGTAACACCTTCATTTAAAATAGTCAAGACTTCTATCATTTGCTTTCAGATTTGTTTCAAGTCTGGTGCATGTACTTATTTCACTTATTGTAATCATGCTTTCAGTTTTCAGTATGTTCATTATTTCTGAATCTTAAGTATTCTAAAAGTTTTGTACCAATAACCTTAGTTACGCAACTGCCACAGAGAATTGGAGACTACTTAGCTGGAAGGTTAGCAGTCTTGCTGCCAGTCAGAGGGATACTTAACGCTAAACAGCTGAAGATGAGAATTTGGGTAAATAAAATCTGTGCCTCTGAATAATAATACTTCTCCCATTTTGGGATACTTACCAGTACAAGATAAAAATATGCTGATTGACTGTTTATTCTTTCAGCCTGTGAAGAATTAAATAACTTATGAATTATTTTTCATCCAACTGTAACTGAAATGAAAAGTTGCGTGTTAGCTTTTTGTCACGGATAACTATGATGATTTCTTTTATAGGCACCTGTGCGAAACCCAGAGCAGTTTAAAGCTCTGGGCCTGACTACTCCAGCTGGTGTGCTGCTTGCAGGGCCTCCTGGGTGTGGCAAAACACTATTAGCTAAGGTAATACATTTTCTAAACGTGTTTAAAAATATTGGAGAATCTTCTTGAAGTGGATGTTTTTCTAGGAATGACTGAGTCTGGATGATACTGCCAGAACTTGGGCTTTTGCACCACTTCTCATCAGAAAATTAAATTGGGCCTCTGTGCTAAAGTTATTTGATTGTCTTGTCATGAAGTTACAGTTTTGGTTGAAATGAGAGGGAATTACTGCAGAAGTTGAAGGAATGAAGTTGGTTAAGAAGAAAGTAGCAAAAATGGGAAGAAACTATTAGATAACCACTTCTATGGAATATTTCACTGGAACCAAATTATATATTTGGAAGTAGTCTACACTCTATTATATTTATGTATTCTTATTTATTATATTTACCTTACTGAAAATACTTCTGTTTTCCTTCTCCTTGAGCATTTCAGTTCTTGTGATCCCCCCATGTAAATGCAGATAATCATGCAAGTTTCCAGATTGTCACTCATCTTTGTCCTCAAATGCTCTTACATAGTTGAATATCTCTTTAACTCCCCCTAATTATTGAGAATTCTTCAGCCAGTATGGGGGAGGGGAGTGGGGTCTGAATCTGGAACACTCCCTCATTAAAGAAAGAGAACATCTTGCTAAATTCCCCATCCCCCCTCGCACTCTTAATTGCACATAACTATACTTTGTACTGTTTTCTGTATTTTACAGTTGATAACTGTGTTCCTTCCCTTAAGTTTGTTTATTGCTCCATGGACAGAACCAAAGAAAACATGAAAAATGTGTGGTTTATATATACATCTGTCTCTTCTTTGTTGATAGGCCGTGGCAAATGAGTCTGGACTGAACTTCATATCTGTGAAAGGTCCTGAACTGCTAAATATGGTATGCACTAATCATCGTGCTTTTGTTACTTATGGAATTCTTGTCCAAACTGTGGGGCAAGCAAAATTCCTTATCATTACATAACTGATACTGGTGCAACTGAAGTTGACTCATTTAACCTCTGCTTAAGGTTTTTAGCAGTGAAGTTGTTCATGTGAAAAGGAAAAAGCTATCTGGGTAGTTTTAAGTGTATCCGTTGGTTTAAATTACCTGGCAGATGGAGCCTCCTTGACTAAAGTAGGGTTTCTTAATGACCAGCTACGTGCGTCATTGCTTTTATGTAGATCAGGAAAAAGAACAAAAGTTCAAATCTACAGTGAGAACAGTTGGTGATCAGTAACTGCAAATCAGCAGGTTTCACTAAACAAAATAAAATTTTCAACTTTCAAGTTTGGAAATGTCTTTCTTCAGTCATTTTAGCTTCTTAATGGAAGTTTGAAACCTTGGAAAGCAATGTGGTTTTTTAGTTGATCAGAGTGATTTTTAAAAATTTTGAATGTTAACAGATAAAAGTGCTGTAGTCTGAGTTTTTGAAGCACTGGACTTAGAAGTGTTGTGATATAACCGGTCCCTTTGAGAGTTCAGAGAATGTATTGAACTGAGCAAGATGGCTGCAGCCCACATCTCAGAAGACCATGGTAGTTACCTGTTTATCAATAAGGTGGAAGCTAAAACCAGCATACAGGATTTGATTAGTCTTTTCCCAAACATTTTTTTTTTTTAATGTGTACTTCAAGTACTGCTACAGGCAAGAAATATAACTCTTAAATTAGTGAGGAGCCCTACTTCCTTGTGGGCTAAAGAGAAAATGTCTGGCTGTGATTCAGAGGCTGTGTTAAGACATAAATTGTATCAAAACGTGTTTGTTTGGAAAAAGTGAAGTATTTGCATTTACAACTTGGCAACCCCTGCCCCTGCAACTCACCATTCAAAGTGAAATTCTGGCTTACTTTTCAGTTCCATACCATCAACCCACCCTGTCTTCAGGCAACTACTATATGAAATTAAGATGTTCATTGTGTTCACATTGCTCACTGGGTTTGTTTATGAACAGCCGATGAACACAGTGTCCTTAATGAAGATTGTATTTGTTAATTCTCACCAGCAGAATGATGGCAAATTAGATTCATTCCTCAGAAAGTAGGAATTCTATTAAACTCTGAATGTAGTGCAAACTGTCAAAAGTGAGCTAGTGACAACTAGTTCCCATGTAAGTCTTGATCAGAATGGAAATAGAGATAGCAGACTGTTATCAGAAGTAAACTGGTTAGCAAGTTGCACTTCTCCCTTGCAAAGCACCTCAAATACTGTTTAAAGCTGATTTTTTTTTTTTTTTTTCAAGCGAAATCTTCATGACTTACATTGTTTCACTGTGATCTGTCATTTGTTTTAGTATGTCGGTGAAAGTGAACGTGCTGTACGTCAGGTATTCCAGCGTGCCAGGAATTCGGCCCCTTGTGTTATATTTTTTGATGAAGTTGATGCTTTGTGTCCTCGGAGGTCTGACCGTGAAGTGAGTCTGTCTTAAAATATCTCCATAAATAATCTCAGTTGCAGCTTTTGTGACATAGTGCTAGTAACAGAAGTACCTGGAAGGGTACTATGTTGAGTATCTCCCAGGAATAACAATCCAATAGGCTTTCTCGTATTTGAGGAAAAATATGTTGGTCAACTTTTATAAACCTTAATACTTTTTTTAGTATGCATATGTAGAAAAAAAATATCCAGAGAATGTGTGTATATCCACCGACTTGGCTGTGTAGAGCCATAGGAAAAGATGGAGTGTAGTTTAATATCATGCTTAATTTATGGCCAAATCCTGACACCTGTATGCAACTATAATGCTTGCATGAAGTATATACTTATTTGAACAACGTGAACTGGGTCATGAAAATATTTGAGGCGGGAGCATAAGTGGAATGCATTAGACTTCAGAGCTATTCCACCTCTGAAATTTTCTGTCTCTTTTTTTTTTTCTGTTGTTGTTGTTTTGGAATAGGAACTGCCTACATCTAGGATTAACTTCTGCTTTTGGGTGGGGCAGTATTAGTGCAAACTGTTACTGTGTTGAAAGGAAAGCTGCTCTGTTTTTTATGCAGAGGAAGTGCGTCTGTTTTATGATACTGTACTAGTGCATCTATGTTGATGGCTGAAAGAAAAGATGCTTTTTTTCAACAGACAAGTTGAGTACAGTAGTGTTCAGATATTGCCATCAATGACTTTAACAGAAGGACTGTTGTAGTTCCAGTTCATAGGAGAGAGGAAGTTTGATCAACTGTTTCTGAATTGTACCTTGTCTTCTGAATTTGCATACTTCACTTCCTATGGAAGACAGCCAAGCTGAGAAGTTCAGATGACTTCTTGAATGTTCTGAGGTGATGGTTCCCATAGAGCCATAAAAGGTGTCTGGTACTAGGCACCACAGTAGGCACAGATGGCAGCCAAGGAGGGGGAACAAGTGTACTTTGGCCTCACTATATTTCACTTCTGTGGTGGCAGCAGCAGGCAGCAACTTGGTGCCTAGAAGCTCACCCCTGCTCTTCACAGCCTCCTTTAACCATGTACAGGTACTGTCTGGGCAGGAGACTGGTAACTTTATTACTCAGACTGGTGACAATCCTTGGGATTCGTAATTGAAACTCAGGAGCGTTTGGTGTTTCCATTGGCTTTTTGAGATCTGTGTGCATTTCCACTGCATATTCTAATCATCCATAGGTGGATTTATATTTTTGTATGTTTCAAATAAAACAGTAACACTTAGAACAACATTCTTCAAAATCATCAAGCAGTTTTACTTCATAATTGAACTCTTGTTCTCCAGCTCCTCTGTTTTTTCTCTTTCTGTCTCCCCAACTCTAGAAGGAAATTCAGATTAAGCTATTGAGTTTGGTTATAGGATGTCACTACTATGGAGTTAACATTTAACTCTGAGCTCCCCTGCTGAATCTGTTGTTTCAGAGGTTCAAATATTTGGAGAACTTCCCCCCCCCCCCCACACACACACATGAGTATTGAGACATTTTGGGTGTTCTTGTTGAGGTAGATGTGAGAATGATTAGTATAAATACCTATATGTACTTTGTACTTCTTTGAGTCCTTCATTTTTAATAGGAAAGAAGAGGTTTGCCACATGTTAAAATTTGTGGCAGGTGTATAGGTAGCATGAATTTGAGGTGGAAACATGCTAAGAATGTGGTAGTAAAAATCCAGAATGCAGCTACGTTGGAAGTGTGAAAAAGAAGCTTTTTTGTTGAGTAGTATTTCAGGGCAGTAGATCTTTTGTTTCTTTTACTTTGAAATATTCACATTCCCACTGTTTCCTCAATTTTGTTGACAAATTTCTCCTTTTAAAGTCAGGAGCCAGTGTCCGAGTAGTTAACCAGTTACTCACAGAGATGGACGGTCTGGAGAATCGTCAGCAGGTTTTCATTATGGCTGCCACAAACAGGCCTGGTAAGGACCCAAAAGTCATAAAAAAGAGAAAGGGAACGTCCTTGGTTCTCTTCTAATGAAATCATGCATTCTTACATATTTGAATTCTATAACTAACCTCGTCCTGTGCTTAAAATTACAGTCTCTCCTCAAATCCAAACCTTTTCTGATAAATTAAATCTGTTCCACATTCTTGTGACAGTGTGAGATGAAGCAACCTCTTTAAAATGTGTCTTAATTATCACCTGATACCATTGCTGTAAAATGCTTTGAAAGACCTTTGACTTAATTGGACTTTGGATTACCTCCTTGGAACATGAAAGAACAAAAGAGAACTAAAACATAAATTATGTATTTTTTGCTCCTTGCATTGATTTACTGTCCAAAGCAACATTATAGTTTTCTGCTAGTTTTAATATTTTTTTTGCCTTGAGGCATCCCTCTCATGTGAAATCATTTTTCCATTTGCTTATCTTTTGCTTCCAGGGTGTCATGTTCCAAACTCAGTTCCCTCAGCCTGAAGTTACTCTGCTGTTCCCTCATGTTCTGTCAAGCTTTGATATTGACAGCTGTCTGCTTTCCCTTGCTGGCTCTTCAATTTTTGGTAGCTTTTGTAATTCCTGCAGCATCTTCTTAGTTAATAAGTTAAACACTAATATCTGCTTTACAAACATCATATGTTTTACAACCAAGTTTCTGCCTCTTTTCTTTGTATTATGGAGAAGTCTTGTGTTTTGTATATAGCAAGAAACTTGTCTCTTCCTGAATTTGAACTCCCGTCTAGATGCTGAGTTAGAAATTCAGGAATTTGTTGTCAGTGTAGAAACATATGCATGAAGATTTTTCACTTCCTTGGTTATGAGCATTTTTCTGAATTTTGCAACTGAAATTAAATACAGGGTTACTAGTCTATCTCGGTAAAACCTTACTGGGGTAGGTACCAGAATTTTGGAAAGAACCTTTGTGCCTAGAGCATGTATTTGGCAAATCACTGGTAACAACAAGACACAGTTAGTTGTTTCATACCTGCATGTATTAAGTATGGACAAGATGTAGAATTCTGACGAGAAATGGCTTAACAGGGAAAAACAGTAGCATGGCTACTTTAGATATTAACTGGAAGATGAGAAAGTTAAATACTTGACAGATTGCTTACTTCCTATAGATTAAGGAAAATTTGGTCTGCAATCATCTAAAATAGACAGCTACAAGGTGTTTTTGGTTTTTTCCAACGGTTAAAAAATTCAAAGATTTTGAGGAAAATTTCCCTGTCTCTTGAATTCTTTGCACGGCAGACTATCAAGTCTTCTACAAGGTGAAGTATGGCAGTAGACGCTTAAATCTATATCTGATTTTAGAAATTCTTTGATTTAAAGTGGTAAGTTTTCCTGGCATAAGCACGATGATTCTGACCTATTTATCTAATGTAGAAAAGAGAGTAAGGTTATGCAATGTAGCACATCTATATATAGGTACAGTTGGATATACCAAGGGTATTAGTACTAGTGTCATCAAGTTGCCTTAAGGAAGAGATATCTTGCTAAATAAATACTTGCATTAGGATAACTAATACCAAGCAGCCTTATTTGTTAGTGTTTCTCAAGGGCTTCATATCTAATTCATACCTAATTGCTGATGATGGTAAACTCGTCGTTATCTCTGACTGGTAGCTTGGAGTGTGAATTCTAACACTTTTTGAAGTTGAGGAAACATCCAGCTTGGCTTCCTGCAGTGCCACCTCAGGTATACATGGGACAAATACTTTTAGGGCCAGTGTGTGTACGTGGCACTGTTCTCAGGTAATGCCTCCTCTCGTAGATCTCATTTTCATGCATATAGGAAATAGACACCTGTGCAGTTGTTAATCCATCCCTTTATAAGCCTTATACTGGATGCAGTTTTACCATTATGTTGGTATAAAATACCTCTGTAATGGTTTGGGGATTTTTTTTTTCCTTTTCCTTTTTTTTTTTTTTTTTTTTTTTTTTTAGTTTTAAAAATTTACTGTTGCCTTGTTCAGCTGCAGTGGTATATCTACTGTTTTACTATACCAGAATAGGTAAAATTACAAAACTTCCATGAGTAATGAGGGTTGAATTGATATTTCCCAGGGTAGCTGTGAAATTTGTAAGGTATGAACTCAGCGGTGTATTGCTAGCCAGTGACATTGATGAAAAAATTGAATTTGAGGTAAAAATGCCAAATATAAAGAAAATGCAAAGGCAGGTGTAACAAATATAATCATCAAATTGAATGGTATAAATGTATCTGCAGATTCTGTAAATGGCAATGGATTTTATCTTGATAAAGGAGTTGTTTTACCAGCACAATAAAGTAAAATTTTCTGAACAGCAAAGCTTGATACATCCAACTTTTGCTAGAGGAGGCAGTTATCTATGCAGTTTGGATCTCTTGCTTCAGAAGGATGTCAGCTGTGGGTATTGTCCTGGTTTCGGCTGGGATAGAGTTAATTGTCTTCCCAGGAGCTGGTACAGCGCTGTGTTTTGGGTTTAGGATGAGAAGAATGTTGATAACACCCTGGTGTTTTCAGTTGTTGCTAAGTCATGTTTAGACTAATTCAAGGACTTTTCAGCTTCTCCTGCCCAACCAGCAAGGAGGCTGGAGGGGCACAGGAGAGTTGGGAGGGGACACAGCCAGGACAGCTGACCCAGACTGGCCAAAGGGGTATTCCCTACCATGGGATGTAATGCCCAGCTTGGTGGGGGAGGGAGGAGCGCGGCTTGGGCATCGGTCGGCGAGTGGTGAGCAATTGCATTGTACATCGCTTGTTTTGTGTATTCCAATCCTTTTATTATTATTGTCACTTTCTTGTTGTTATTAGTGTCATTGCTGGTTTCTTCCTTTCTCTTCTATTAAACTGTTCTTCTCTCAATCCACGAGCTTTACTTTATTTTTCCGATTCTCTCCCCCATCCCAGTGGGATGGGGGGGAAGTGAGTGAGCAGCTGCGTGGTGCTGAGTTGCTGACTGGGGTTAAGGTTTAAACTACAAACTTATCACACTGACAACTGCAGATATTGCAGAAAAAAACATAGTTTCCAATTGATGCCACTTTTATCAGAACAACTTGTACTGAAGTTGTGGTTAAATTGGGGAAACTGATTTTTCTCGTGTGGTTTATTTACCAGTATGGGGCTTAGGAAGAGGCAGTGTTCACCAAATTAGATTTTGCTAGTATGGCCTGGATTCTTAATAGGAGCACACTGCAGCTAGAGAACAGTGAAGCCTATGCTAGTAAAGTGTTCTTACCACCATAAGAATGAAAAGTCCAAGCAGAGACCTGTAGGAGAACCATAGCTTATACTGGCTAGTGTATTTAAATGATTCCCGCAAACAGTAAAAGTTGTGGTGCCTGAAAAGCTCTATTGCTTGTAAGTCTGACATTTGTATGAAAGATTTTTCTGTCATAGTTATGTTGAATAGAGGTGCTGGGGGCTTGTGTAATATAAATAATACGTGTGTCCCAGCAGAACTTCCTGAAATCTTCTGCTGGGCCAGTATTGTGAAGTGTGAGATCTCATCTTTTTTAATCCATGTTAGTATAATTTAATGGGAGAGAAAATGGCTTTTCAAGATGATGCTTTTTCAGAGTGGTTGCATGCATGGTAGCTTTTATAGTTGGTTGCTGGTACCATTCATGACTGTTGGTGTATGTTGACAGCATTGTAGTCTCAGAGACCATCATGCCAAAAGAAGTCCTCTGTCACAAAAATGTTATTATTATAAAGCATAATAGTACTAGTAGTAGGGTAGCAGTGGCTCAGACAGTTTTGGCATCAAGGTATGTTCCTGGCACAGTTGTTTCAGTGAGGCGTTAGCACCTGTGACAAGGTATTATTGTCAAATGGTAGTGTTTTATATACCCCATGGCTGAAGACTGCCAAAATCTTTTTTTATAATAGCATTTAAGGTCTTGGAACACTCTAATTCCCATTTTGCCAAAAGGGCAGGCACAATAGATTGGTTCCTTTGTTTATCATATACACTCTGCAAGTGGTAATTCTTATTCTGGCAGTGCTGAAATAAGCCTTTGATCTGTCCTTAAAAGCAGGATATTTTAATGTTTTTTTTGCACTTACTCAGTGACTTTGAAAGTCCTCTGTAGATCTTTCTTGACTACTGCTAAATTAGCAGGGATGCAGTATTCCCAGCTCAATCTCTTTGCACCTAAATGCAGAACCAATGTCAAACTCTGTCTGAAGAGGATTAAAGCGGGGGAGGGGGGAGAGGGGCAGAAATGTCCTATCCTGTTAGAAACTTTATGGGTCAGAAAAATTACATTCTTTTTTGTCTACTTCCTTCCCCAAATCCAAGACTAAATACTTACAAAACCATCGAGCACTACTGTTAACTAAGGTCTGTAATTTCCCACAATTTTCTACTTACCAGTGTGAGTTTCAGTACTGGATACTGCTGCTTTCAGCTCTTTTCTTACTTCCCCAGATTTGAACATTCATAAACTCTTTAGAGAAATGCTGACCAAGGCATCAGCAGCATTTAGCATGGATGGGATCTAAGGAACTGTATGTAACCTGACGAAACAGATAAGAAATCAGTGAAAGGCTACAAACTGATAGTGATTTAAGGTTGACATAAATTGTGATGATATCTTTTCTTTTATTCATGGTCTTTTTCTCTAGCTTTGTAAAATTAATTCTTGCAAAATTTCCCTTCTGCTGTTATCTTAGAGCATGGTCCTAGTTTCAGTGAGTTCTATTTTTCTTTAGCAAGTTTCTGTTAGTTTTCTAGAGCTATTCACCTGAACCACGTGTTTTGAAACACAGTAAAAAAATAATCTTCAGTCTCTGACAATAGTTACAGTTTTGTTTTGGGTTTTTTGTTTGTTATGTTTATACCTGTTTATACATGTTGCCGAATTAAAGGCAAGATAAGATCTAAGAAAAGCACGTAATATGTGAGGCATGGAACAATTTCTTTCATAATAGTTCTAATTCACACAAATTATATTTCTGCATTTCACCAGTCCTTGAATGTTCTGTGTCTTTCACAGTAACTAGTGGAGTTCGTTTGTTGTGTAGGAGCAAAGTTGTTAACTGTTCATCTGGAGTCTCAGAAAACCTTTTAGGGCTTCTGAGCCTACATTCCAGAATGTCATGAATGTAGGGGCCTAGATCTTGTATTCTTCAAATATAATTTTAAAAAGCTATAGTAAGTATAGGAGAAGTTTGATGGACTTAGCACAATAGTTGTTGTTGCTGGTATGCACTGAACTTTCGTAAACATTGTTGACTCTTGTACAGTTGAGATGACATGAATAATCAACTGGAAATGAGTGTGAGACTAATAGATTTTATTATAGGACAATAGAACGTGACATTACAGGGATTCATGTGAAGATACTTTCAATAGAATTTAATGAAGAGGATAAAATTTTTAAGTAGTTTGGAGTGTGGTGTAGCAAGCTGAAATATTACATAATTCTCTAGAGGCTAGTGCCTGTTTTAACCTTTAAAAACAAAGCAAGGAATGGATGTACTCTAAATGTCTTCAGATGTAATTTTGCCAAATTATTTGGAAAATGCACTACTGTCTTCTAAGGACATAGCCAACACCATTGACTACACCAGAAAACCAAGACAGAAAATTAACTAGACATTTCTCTTAATACAAGTATATTCTTTCTGTGGGACAACTGCTTGGAAAAGAAGTGCTCTGTGTTCTCACATTTCCATGTTTCACTTTCAAACTTGAGAGAGAATAATAGGCTTTGAAAGAGGTTTCTGTGATCACTACCTTAATTTCATTAAAATGTTAAATGTATCTAAAATTTGTTGACTCTCTTCTGTTTAGGTAAGTTTCGAGATAGTGGATATGGAGAGAACATCATGATTTATCAGGTTGGATTGCTTTGAAATTCCTGAAAGGGGAGCATTATTCAATTCTTTTAAACAGATATGAAGGGCATTTAATGAGTGAGTCTGACCAACAAGTAAATACTAATTTTCTGTTACGTGGCTTGAATTTTCAAGAACTTCAGGCCCAGGTCCGAACCAGCAGAGTGAAGTGAATTGACTCATAAGGAGATGGGGAGCGTAGATCTGTGTTTTAAGCTTTGGTATGGTCTTCTCATTGTAAACCACAATTACTGCAGTTTATTGAGTTAGTATGAGTTGTAATTCTTTGAATGCGGGCAATGTAATTGTTTACGTACAAATGGATGAATGCATCTTTAGACTGTATCACTGACTTCGTATCACTGGACACATAGTGTGGCAAGTGCCGTGTCTCAGCATGCAAAATGGAAACATTATTTTCCATATCAAGATTAGTATTTTTAAAGAACTTTTGAAACTTTAGAATGAGGAAGTTATCAAGTGCATGATGTTGTAATACAATGCCTATTGAAAGCATTTGTTTTGATGTTTGTAATTGATCTGTTGAGTGAACTTTGTCATCTCATCTTAATAATGTGGCAAAACTTTGTCCACAGAGACACAAAACTAGGAAAGTGCACTTGTGCCAAAAGCAAGATAAAGTATCATATAGCACGATGCACAGACATACAAGAAGGATGTTTTTGTCTGGGCCTGCCATGGCAGTGATTCTGTTTAACCCTTGTTTCATCTGGTCTGGATTAAATTAATACATCAAGTTCTCCCTTTTTTCTCACCATTCTTGTTGCATTTGCAATAGCTGATTTTTGCCTACATAGATACCTCTGGCCATGACTGCTGTATCTTGGGGAAAAACCTCTCTTTTGTCCAAGAAAAAGACAGTGGAGCAATTTTTAATGTATGCATCTCATTCTACTTTTTGTCCTTAAAGAATAGGTGAGACAGTAACTTGAACAAAACTATGCACATCTTTAAAAAGTGAATCGAGACTATGTTGTGGTAGGATTGGGTAGTTGGAGTCTTGACAGAGTTAAGCAAACTTTTTTCATTTGCAAAAAAGGGATAGCTGTGCTTCCATGCTGCTGTTCTGCGATATGGGTGGTGGGTTTTTTGTTCTGTTTTGGTTTTGGTTTTTTCTTTTAAACATCTGTACTGTACAGATTAACAGCTTAACTTTTCCTTGTTCTTCAGCTTTTAATATGCATGAATGCTTGTAGTTTGTTAGCTACATTTTGTCAGGAGGATGTAACGCTTGTATGGTGTTGACAGCTTCATTTAGAGTCCTTGATAGTTTCCAGCTTAAAACTTAGGTGTAACTTTGAACTGTTACTTTTGGATAGCTTGCAATAGCTACCTAACACATCTATGTTAACTTACAGACTTCAAAAAAGTCTGTTATACTAAAAGCAGTTTTCTTTGTATCTTCTGTGGGTGCTGTGGTGACTTTGCTGTTTACATTACTGTAGTAGTAGGATATCATAGAATCATTTAGGTTGGAAGAGACCTTTAAGATCATCGAATCCAGCCGTTAACCTAACACTGCCTAACATTGCCACGTCCCCAACTGCCACATCTACACATATTTTAAATACTTCCAGGGATGGTGACTCAGTAGAGTTCCTTAGTGAAACAGAGCAAGTAATACTGTCATTGGTTTTGGTAGATAGGAAAATGGGGCATCAAGAAGCATTTAAAAACATTATCCAGGCAGTTTGTGCTGAAATACGAACAGGAATTGATGTCTTTCCCCAGTTATATGCCCTGTCTGTATCTTGTTATACCAGTAGTCCTTAGTATTTATATCCTGACTTACTGTTTGTGCAAGTTTAGTATTGAAGCCTGTGGTGCTAAAAGGCTGCTAGACATTTCTACTACATTTAAGCTTTGAATGGTTTTCTAGAAACATTGCGATGATTTTTGATTTCTTACTTCTCCACACGTAATAAAATTTGGAGTTTGTAGTTCTTCCTGGGAAATAAATTCTGTACTTTGCAGCTGTTTTGTGTTTTCATGGGTTTCCTATTTTACCATTCAGAAAATTAATATGTAGTAGAAATGCAAATGACGAGTAAAATTAAGTTTACATATTGGTGCTTATGATTGGCCCTGTGTTCTTGTTATTCTTAATTTATCTCTGTGCCTTGCAAGCAGATTTGCAGCAGTTAATACGGGTAGAGTTCCTTCCAATAGAACAAACTGGAAGCATTTTTTCCCTTGTTATGAATTAATGCGGAATTCCTCACTTGACCATGCTAGGTATGACAGTGAAAATGTTCTAGTACTGTACTGCCAAAGATAGAGTTGTCTTCATTTGTGAAGAGATGAAGCTAGTATTTATGAGCCATCTTTGAGCAGATGCAGCTTAACTGTACTGGGTAATAGAGGCTCATAGTTGACAGAGATGAAACTGTTTCAATCAGCTATTTTAATGCTCAGAGCTTCACATCATGGAGCAAATGCTTCTTTGAATCTTGGTACAAGTATGCATGTATTCCTTCTTGTGTGTACCCTTTCCTAAGGGTGTATCTCATTTCTGAATAATTTTATCTCTTTTTTTTTTTTTCTTTTTTTTTCCCCTTCCTAAGATATAATTGACCCAGCTATCCTGCGTCCTGGTAGACTGGATAAAACACTCTATGTGGGTTTGCCACCACCTGAAGATCGACTTGCTATTTTAAAGACCATCACCAAAGTAAGTATTTGGAAATAAATCCTCATCTTGAAGCTTGGTGGTATGATTTAAGATAAATTTTACGGAGAATTGCAGGATCCTGTCTCATGAAACACTTTCAGATATTACATGAAGTCATTAAAAACACCATCAGACACATTTGCTGTTAAATTTGCTCTGAGACTGCAAGAGCTTGATAGACCTTGAGTAAAGGAAACCTGTTAAACATAGAAGCTGCTGCCTTTGTAGTGACAGTTTGAACAGATTTAATTAAGATTCCTATCTGTGTGAGTAATGAGCCTAGAATTGTTTTGTAAGCTTTTTGCAGGGGAGTGGGGGGGCTTTCCACACATTCACCAAAATGATTCACAAGCTCCAGCTGTATTTGCTCAAGAGGAATTGTGACACTTAATTGCCTTTAGTATTAAAGGAAGCTTGTGATGATAGAGGTTGTAGGTCAAAGTAAATGTGAAAATGTAAAATACCTGCCTTAATGGGTCCTCCCTGTGGTTAATGGCACATTCTGCCACTTCAGAGATTTGGATTATAGAATTCTATTTGAGTATTTCTCCAAGTACGGTACAGCAGCAATCAAGGCCTTAAAAAAAGAACATACAAAGCATTATGAATTATTCAGATATTTCCTACTTTTTCCAGTAGGTAAATATTGATTGTTAAGAGCAGGTGTTCTATCGGGGGGGTTTTTTGAGTTGCAAAGGAGACTAGGTCTTCACTATAGAGAAAAGATAGCACTTTATGAAAAGTGTTGCAAAAATTATTTAGCAAATTTGTAAAAAAGATAATTCAGACTTGCATGAGCATAAAGTTGTGGTGTAGGCAATAGTTAATCCATAGGAGAATTCAGAAAGTGAGAGCTCGTTCAAGCATGTTCTTTCACGCCAAAATGGCTGTTCAAAAGTCAGGCTCTCCTTACAAATTCAGGATGTTTAGACTTTCCTTCATTTGTTCTATGGATTACTTCATGGAGGAAAAAAGTAAGTATGTCTCTGTTTGCTGTTAGCGGTAGATCAGTTTATTGTTTCTAAGTTTTATAAAAATATTTCAGTTAAAACTTTTTACAACCCTGTTCTTAAAGATGGCTGGTGTTTGAAAGACCTAGAGGGAATTTGAGTGTGACATCCATGAATCATTTTTCAAACATACTGTAAGGAATTAAGTTTTTTATTTTAACAAATTTTATTTTTAAAGATAACTTGGAAGTGGTGTTTAAAAATTGGGCTTACGTGATCGTTCTGACTTAATACAACCAACCTTGTTCTTCTGGAAGAAGTGGGTAGTAGGGGTCTAGTCTAGTGACTGTCTAAACAGAGCAGAAGGATTCTGGTATGGAGTTTACATCTGCTCTGGTTTTTAACATACAGGTGTTGAGCCTTGCTCTCCCTAATTTTTGCTGTAGAATCTTTGGAGATTTGTAACTGTCTCAAGTGTTTTCACTGTAATTAGTGGAGCAGGAAAAGGCTGCAGCAAAGCTTGATGCAAGACTTCATGAGAGGGGAAGGTGGTATTAAACAAAACTGATTTCTCTCACTCTCTCATAGATTTCAGTTGCTCACACTCTCACAGACACATATAGTCACCAAGGTGCGTGCATCCACGTGGTAGGGCCAGGATCACTTGTGTTCAACACGGAGGATAAAGAACTCCGAGTCATCATTTCATCTCTTGGCTTCCCCTTGACTGGTGATGACAAACTGGTTGTTAGATAGAACTGTTTTCTAGATTCCCTTTAAGAATCAAGCAGTTCAGAATTGTGCTTACTTCAGCTGCCATACATCTTGGGCGAGGTTGCTGAAAAGTCTTTGCTCCCTCCTTCTGGGAATCTTTGTGGCTACAGTCTATCTTCCTGTTGGGATAACACCGAGAGGAGTGGCACACGGGATGTGATAACCTTGTCATTATCCTGTTATCAGAGCATATTTGTCTTCTCCTGACAAACCATCTTTGCTGTGGCCTTACCTGATTACGGGCCTTCTTACGATACAAGCAACGCATTGCATAGTGTTTACCAGTTTGGTTCCTGTGGATCCTGTCCTTAGGTTATGAGGGCATGTTATTTTTGGAATGCCAGATAGTTGCATGCATACTTAATTCATACTAGTCTTAGTATTTTGGTTACAAATTTTTTTTCTCAGCTCTTAATTAAGAGGCCAGCAGAAATGAGAGAGACTCTGAATGAGTCTTTTTCTTACATGTTTCCATGTTCATTCCATGAGAAGGCTGGTGCTGTTCTCACTTTACTACTTCTGCAGTCACCAGAGTTCTTGTAAAGCTAGGCAAAGATTTGTATTTCTAGTGTTAAGAACAAGAAATAGGTTGTTATTTTCTTTAAAAATGTATAGGAGTTATCTGCAAGAAGACCATGGAATATGGAGCCAGGAAAATAAGTGAAATTAATTGAAATACCTTATTTTTTTGTCAGGCTTCATCCATGCATTCTAGGTAAGAAAATTTAAAAAAAATCTGTGTAGAGGAACACTTGCCTAAATATGTGCTTAGGGTAGACAAAACAGAATGTTTGGTGCAGATGTGAGTGGCTTCTGGGTGATGGTATGCATTCCCAGAAATCCCCAAGGAATACATGCACAAGATGTGCAAACTGAGAATCATTACTAAGCGAAAACATGGATGCTTACAAAGGCAGCATGAGGAGCAGAAAAGGGAGTTAGGGGGAGGAACAGGTTGTAAGGAAGACAGACAGCCTAAACATAGTTGAAGCTTTGTTGTGAAAGAGTTTTATTTTAGTTAACTTGTACAAATCAGTCATTTTCAAATTGCATATTAATTATGCAAGAGAAGCATGTCTTCACATGCAAGCTGTATCAAGCTTCTCTAGTGCACATACTGCTGAGCTTGTCTCCAGAGTAGGCAGATCATCCCACTCAAAAAATGCCCAACGTATGTTGCTACTCAAAGCAATAGGTAAAACGTTTCTTTTTAGCAGAGAAGGTGTCTCTCTGTCTTGCAGTCTTGTACAACAATTACTAAAGTATCCCATATGTAATTGTACGAGGCTTCCTTGTTTCCAGGTTAAAGTCTCTCCTTTCAAGATGTTTCAAAATCAGACTGTTCCTTTGTCTTTTTGTTGCTTTTTTGGTTTTGGTTGTTTGTTTGGTGTCCCCCCTGTCCCCCCACAACTGGTATTCTACCAAAGATTCATTCAAGTTTGCTCCCTTACTCTGCCTAGTCCTTGATTATTCTACTGTCTGTTAAGTATTTTTAACTTGCCAGTTACTATACTTTTTTTTTTCTCATGAAGGTATTGTAGGTATGTGATATATTAGTTTACCTGAAGAAGTCAGAAAAGAATTATATGAATTTGTGCATTTCTGTCAAATGAGTTTCTGGCAGAAATACATCAGTTGTGTCAAAAAATGTCCTTTCATGTCTAAACTCAGGTATTGTTTGATACTATAGACATTAGAATCTCTGTACTACCATGATACTACTTTACTGTTGTCTAAGGGTAATAGGGAGATCTCCATGCTTACAGTGTTTGAAAATTTTGTTGACTAGTTTCAAATATCATTTATAATTTTGCTCAGTATTTTTTGCTGTTAGAGATGCAAAAATAATAACAGAAGAAACCACTTCTGGGATCTTTGTGGAGGAAGCAGTAATAATATGGAAGATTAGTGTTAAAAGTCTACAGAAGTGTCTACAGTATATGTAAACTTTTATGAAATCCAGAATGGAAAACTTCTAAGTTTGAAAATGTGTGTCTAGAACATAAAAGATATATAATTATTTCAGTCTTAAAGGGATAAGACTAAATCTACATGCTTACTGCTTAGCTATTTGATTGCAACACATAGTAAAACTAGAGGAAGTTCAGCTAAACAGTGCTGTTGATGTAACCAGCTACTTAAGGCATGCCCACATATGGAACAGTGTCAGCGTTGCATTGCCCTGTGACAGGCTGGCCATCATTTTATTAGAGAAAATCTAATCTGTTGGTGGGAAGTTAAAATTTAGCATTACTTATTATTTCATAATTAAATGTTTTAAAGGCTGGTTGGCCTTCGTGTCAGTTTGAGATTAAAAACGTTAATATTTGTGGATATTTCAGGGAATTTGTCAGACCCCTATATGATTCCCGACTGATGAAACTTAATCACTTTGGGGATGGCATGTGTAAAAAAAAAAAAAAAAAAAAAAAAAAAAAAGTTTTCTCTCTCTTTTTATCTCAACTCCTTTAGGACGGCACCCGGCCTCCACTTGATATTGATGTAAGCCTTGAAGAAATTGCTTACAGTCAACATTGTGATTGTTATACGTGAGTAGCTTCTAGTTTTGACTTTGATATTTAACAGGCAGTGCCAGCAGTCTTCTGATGAGTGATAATGTGTGTTATGTTGTTATTATTAAGAGGCTTTCTTAACTTTCAGGGTTTACGAGCCTTTTCCCTTATACTATTTTAATTGCTTTCACTTGCACTTTTTTCTAAGGAGTTGGTAGGAATATAGGGCCAATATGCTAAAGTCTTTTTCATCTGGAATAGTCCTCTTCAAGTTGTAAAAAAACAGATCTGTAGAGGCCTCTTGGGTTTGTTGGTTTTATTTTACAATTCTTGCATAATCTGAGGATAAAAGAGCCCTCTTCTAGTTGTGGACACATATACGATGATGATGAAAGCAAATTGGTTAAACGACCATAACCAACTTGTTCTGTCACACAGTTGAAAGCAGTGTGTTTGACAAAGTAATGAGGGCCTATTTCAGCTTGTGCTTTGGGAGTACCAAGGCGTATTTTTTTAGGAAAGCTTGATGGCCATATTTGTCAGAATAATTTGCAGTTGCATTGTACAAAACTTAAAAAAGCTTTCATCTATTAAATGATTTATTAATAGTTAATGATTTTCTGGAGTTCCCAAAAGATAAAGTTTATGACATGCTGCTTGTCACAATATTGCTTTTTAATCTTAGAAATGGAGGCTATTACCAGTAATGATTTTTAGTTTGTCATTGTTTCATACTTGAGAAAGATGAGTACTTTTTCTTTGCCCCTTTCACTCACTGTCTTTTTTGGGGGTGGTGGTGGTTTTGGGTTTGGTTGTGGTTTTTTTTTTTTTTATGTTTGGGTTTTGTTTGTTGGTTTTTTGGTTTTGGGTTTGTGTTGGTTGGTGTTTTTTTGTTTTGTTTTTTTTTTTTGTGGGGTGGATTTTTCTGGTTGGTTGGTTTTTGGTTTCGTTTTTTAAATACAGCAGTATTCCTAGCACCCCAAAATGAAGCATGGGGAGTTAATTGGGAATATTTTCTTTGGTTCAGTGACTTTCACCAGTATGAAGGCTTGTGAAAAGTTCAATGGATAGAAACAAATATTTAGCAAGACTGATCTGACCATGTATTGTGGATACTATTATTTTAAGAGCATGTTAACTGTTGATGCAGCTTTGAGCAAAGCAACTCCCTTTTGTAATAATGGGTGATTTCATTTGAATCTTTCATAAGACTGATACGAAAAATAGTATCGTGTTCCCACCAAGTGGCATAATATTAATCAATCCTTTGGCATTTTTAAGGATGCTGGGTGGGGTTTTTGCCTCTCCTCTTGCTTCTCATTTATTTGATCTTAATCTGCGGCCAAAATATGGAGGACGTCACTCCATAATGAAGGTTGCAGCAGTGGGTTGTCCTTGGACCTCTTTCCAGTGTTCTTAAGATGAACCTTTATGATGGTACAGCAATCATTTACAGTTTCTTACCTTTCTATATGCCATCAGCAAAAGATGAGAGAAATTTATCCTAAAATAACCTATTCTGTTTGTATCTGTAGAGGGGCAGACCTTTCTGCTCTAGTGCGTGAGGCTTCAGTTTGCGCCTTGAGACAGGAAATGGCCCTGCAGAATACTCAAAGCAAGAAAGGTAAGAAAGCTTTACAAAAACCTTAACTGAACCAGTGGAAAGATAAATGGAATGTAGAGTATTTAAGGTAGTTCAAGACAAGCATAAAGGTGTGCATGCTGTACATAAATGATTGATAACTTCTGAGCCAAACAAAAGTTAAGTCAGATTTGTTTCAAGAACACATAAGTATCTTTGAAGTAGATGTAGGGGAGAGTACAGGAAAAAATGGTTATGCTGGAGGTTCAGCATAAAGTTTTTTTTCTAAAAGAATTGAACCTTTTAACCTTAAAGAAAAGTTTATGTTAAATGGTAGTATAAATTGACAGTTTATGTAATAGACTGAGTGTGTCTTTGCCAAATTGTACTGACTTATATGCAGATTTCAATACAGTTGTAACTGTACGCATACTGATCACATACCTTTGGCACACAATTGTATTGTGTAACTGAATGCATGCATCTAGTAGTAATGGTGCTGGGAAAATCTTGAGTGCCCTTTTTGATCTCAGGCATTTAGCTATCAGTGGCTCTTGCCAGGACTGCAACAAGGAGTTATACATTGTTTCAAGTACAATGTCTGCCCTTTCCATATCTCTCTGCACTTTTGTTTTAGGTTGTATTTTCCTGTTTTTTAAATTATTTTTTTTTTTCTGTGCAGATAGGAAAATGTAATTGGAAATTGAAACTCTTATATAAAAAGTGTGTATGTAGATTTTTTTCCAGTAATTTTGTTTGTTGTTTTACTCAAGTCAAAATGCAAAGCTGAGATGGAATTGTGACTTTTCAGATGATGCCCTTGGAAAATATATTAGGCTTTCATTATACCTCTGATTTCTAAGAACCACGCTGGAATTTTAATGGCTTTGAATCATTCTTTTTGATCTAGTACATATCCAGTCTCATCTGGTTTTTAACAGTAGGTTAGCAAAACAGAATGTTTGTATTTCTTGTTTTGAGGGAACTAGCATGTTGGGGGGGGGGGAGGGGCGGGGCGGAGAAACAAACTATAAAAACCTTCACTGTTGTATTGTCTGAAAAGCAGATTCGTTACCCAGTGTGCAACAAGCCAATAATCACACACTGAGGAGGGACATTATTTCATATTTGTACGAAGATAGGTGCTAGGTGGCAATTCCACAAAGCTAGCACACCCTACAGTTAAACAAACAAGCAGTTTATACAGGTTTAGATTCACCCATTTAGTTTCCAAAGTCCTTCCTCAACGTCATTATTGGTGGTCACTTACCTGTCACCATTTCTATTGGGCTAGGTTTTCTCTGCTTTGAATTAAAGGCACAGTGTTCTTCTAGTCTACAGCACATGCTCTACAAGTAAGGGTCTCTGCCTGGGCCAGGGTCTCCTGCCCGGTGGGTGTGATTTTTAGTATTATAATGAGGGCAGTTTGCATAGTTTAGCTAACTATCTAAAGTCAAGTATAAAAGTGATAATTAGAACATGTATAGTTGACGTATTTTCCAGGATGCTGCTTCTTCAAGGATAGCCCCCTCCTGATTAGAAGTTCTCTAACTCATCGCTTCTGACTACCTCAAGGACGGTCATCCTGATCCTAGACATAGTGTACATATTTGGTTTTCTTAGTATGTGTAACGTCCAACTTCACTAAGTTCTTCACAGATTTTTAACCCTCTACTTGCTTAGATAACAGTATGACTTGGTTACCCATTTTGTTTGCTGTAGATGGAAAAAGCTCTTTGAGATGGACATTTCTGAATTTATCCTGTTCATTTTTATAATTACCCAGAATAGAGCAGGCTTTATTCAAAGATGTTCATCATTTGAATTCAGCCTTCACATTTAGGATTGCAGCCTGAGTGCTTACTGTAGGGATGTGTTGGCAGCCAGCAAGTCTGTAATATATGTGCATAGCTTGATCTGCATGTTTGTAACAGCTGCTTGTTTGGAATGTCCTTGGGTTCAGATTTCCAAAATGTCAGCCCTGGCTAGTATGAAAGTGTGTAAGGGGGTATCTGATTTGAGACCTTGTTCATTTATATCTTCAAAAGGGTACTGTGCATACACAGACTGGACAGTTTTGTCCTTCCGTGTTATCACAGGACACGCACAACTGACTCCCTTCCTATGCTCTGTATATGACTGAGATGGGTGCTGTGTGTCCTCATCAGTCAGTACTTTTGGAATCACCTGGCTCCTTTATATCCTGTAGAAATTATGTTGCAATTTCCTTATTATACCTGATGTTTTCCCTCTGGAATAAATTCCAGGGTGCGTTTTCTTAACACTCAGCAGTGGTTTGCTTGAAGGGACTTCTATATAGTGAAATGGAAAGGTATCCTTTTTGTGGTATTTCTTGTAAGAATCTATAAATTCTACTTCCACCTTGAACAGTCCTAGGAGAGCTGATCGTATTAGTCACTGCAGTCTGGGAGTCACCAGGTATTGCAGTTTGTCTGAGGGAAGGAGGGGGGAATCCTAACAAAGATTGGGCAGATTTCCAGTTTTATGGGGTCCCTCTGGAGTTCCTCATCATTGGCCCAGCATTTGACTGCCTGGAAGAGCTCAGTATCATTTGCAAACCTAGAGTTTCTACTTCTGGCTCCCTTTTTCACACCACTGATGAAGATGCTGCATAAAACAGATTTTAGCACTGATGCCAGAGTGGGACCCTACTGCTGCCTGTTCCCAATCCTTAAAAGTGACCATTAAGCCTTACGCTCTATTTCATATCTTTTAATCAGCTTTTCAGTCCACCAAAGGATCTTTCCTACAATTCTTTGGAGTTCACCAGTCCTCTGGTGGGTATAATAAGAAGTTACACAATTCAGCCTGCAGTTCTGTGGTTTCACAGACGAGTTCCTTCAGAACCTCTGGGTGAACACCATCTGGTCCTGATGACTTACTGTTAACATCCCAACTGACCTATTTTAGTTTAATACTTTCTGTAGATTTATTTCAAATAGATCCAGTTACAAAGAATGTATAGGGCACGAGAATCTCTTTCAGCTGCAAAGACAAATGCAGAGATTTTACTGACCTTCTAAACTATGACTTTATCCCTGGGTGTCCCTTTTTGGATATTACTGTTTGTTTTAAAAGATAGCCAGTGACCCCACATCATCTGCGTAGTCTGTAAAGCTGATCTTCTTAAGCAAAGAGTCCATGAGACTTCTTGTTACAGCAGTTAAGAGTGACTGTGGTTTAACAAGTGAGATTAATTAAAATTGTGTGGTTTTGTGGTTGTATTTCAAAAGCAAGATCTGGTCCTTGTTTGATACTTTCAAATTAAGAGGAAAGGGAGCCAGCTATCCTTCACTCATCTATGTAAATAGGAAAAAAACAATTTAATGACTCAATCTTAAAGTAATTTGGCTTCTGAGAAAGACGCAAGTTGAACTCTTTCTTACTATAACTAGTGTTTCCTTGGGGAAATAAGTTAAAATGCTCGTATTTTGAATTTATATCTTCATTTATACTGGTGTAACTTTATATGGTAATGGGAATCTTGAATAAGAGCTTCAGAGAACTGAGATGAGAGAGCAGCAAGGTTGTATATTTAGTTCAGTGAATTTCAGCCTTCATCTTTACTTTTAAAGCAAGTAACAGTAATTGTAAACTATTTGCTGTCCTGTTTTATACCTTAAACAAGTTCTCATCTTTAATTTAGTGCCTTCCATCTGCTATGTAGTCTTTCTCTATATCAGC
Source organism: Sagittarius serpentarius (assembly GCA_034782735.1). NCBI lineage: Eukaryota > Metazoa > Chordata > Aves > Accipitriformes > Sagittariidae > Sagittarius > Sagittarius serpentarius. The sequence goes on along the minus strand of JAVKLA010000054.1, from coordinate 14,180,715 downwards.
AGCAGATTTTTGTTAAACTCAGGCCTCAAATATATTAATGAGGAATCTTAAGTTTTTTCATGTCAGTACATCCCATTTCACTTTACAAAGATGTATGCAAAGGTAGTGGCAGTATGTAACTGTGGAAGCAAAAAGTGTCTCAATGAAATATATTTTTAAAATGCAACAAATTGACTCTAAAGACATACTTTTTGTACCTCTGTCATATCTGATACCTGTGCATAATGTTAGCATTGTAATGAATCTGTATGGTAGTGGTATCTTGGGATTCTTAAGTCTAGATTAAACAAGGCATTTGTTTGTGAGAGCAGAGGAATCCATGATTTATTTGAGATATGCTTATGTTTTAGCATACTAAAAAAAACTGTTCAAAAGTTTGTGGTTAGGAATAATTACTGTGGATAGCTGCATTAAGGTCAAGAACTTGCATGAACTTAAACAGAGGGAGTTGTAAAAGTGAAAGCTTTCCTCACTTCTGGGTAATGCCAGACAAGGCAATGATACGAAGTCAATTTTTTAGGAATTGAGCATTCTGTATAGAATTGAAATGATAATGTTTTCTAGGTTCTTACTAAATAACACTCTGTAGGAAAGCTTAATATTAAATATGTGTAGAAAATAAAAAGCCAGAACTGGAAGCAGCAGCATTTGAGACATACATTTCCATATGGGTTAAGGGACTTGAATTCTAACTGGATTTGATGTAAGCTGCAGTTAACTCAGCATCTTTGAGAATGAAATTCTCAATCTGCAGGTAGAAACACTAATACCCAAAATAACTTTATGAAACAAGTATTTTTTGGCTTAAGGTGCAAGGGATAGAGGGATTAAGATCTTGCCTAAGATCATAGACAAGAGGCTACATAAAATATAGTTCAGGTGTTCTTACTCATCCAACTGACCAGCACATGCAGTTAGTTAGGTTTCATGAATGCTGCCTGGAAGTACATGCAACAATCATTTGACTGTCACGTGCCTGCAATTTTAGTACTTTATTATGCTTTTTTCTTTAAGGAGAAATCAAGGTTTCCCATAAACACTTTGAAGAAGCTTTCAAGAAAGTGAAATCTTCAGTATCAAAAAAGGTAAGATAAGCTTCAAGTATTTAAGACTCATTACTCCCCTAGAAAGGATACTTTTTATGCTGGAGACTGGTGGGAATAGTTAAGGTTGCAGTATAATTGCATGTATTTCAAACTGACGCTACCTGTTTCTGCATTAAGTAAACCTGATGTTTTTTACAAGGTCAGAAATTGAAGTCTCCCTTTTCAGCTGCAGATAATCCATCTACATGCAATGCATCACCATGCTATCGAGGTTATCTTTTAGTATGGCACCTTGGACTTCTCATTGACATTCCCAGATTAGTTACTGACCTGACCCTAACCTCTTATGTCTATGGAATTTTCAGTTAAAAGTCAAGGCCTTTAGAGTACACCACACCTTGCCACCACCTTTTTTCTCCCTAGATGGATGTGACACCCAGAGATGGTCAACAATTTCTGTTAATATGCAAAAGACATCGTTTTGAGATAGCACATAAAATAAACTTCATCTTAGTTATTTCCTATCAGTCTTTTCATTACGTGCATTTGTCAAGGAAACCTTTAAAACAATCTTCCTTATGACCTGTTCTTTTTAATAACTGAAAGAAAAGCTGTTCAATCATCTTAATTAGTGTAACTGAGAAGGTTTTATATATATATAGGAATTGTTATTGCTGCAGAGCTTTTGTGTATAGGTCTGTGTTGCCAAGAGTGTACTGCAGCCAAAATATATTAATATATTCATTTTGAACACTAGCCAGAGAGAAGTCAACTATTTCCTTTCATTATTATTGTATGTTGATGGTCAGTGACCTTTTCTGAAATTTAAAAGTGATCTTTGGCTCCAAGACCCTTTAAAGATGGTGTTGGTGGTTGTTTTCTTCCCCTCTGCTAATCACTAAGCAATCAGTTCAGAAGCAACAGCCACAAAACCTTACAACATCTCCTCTAATATAGCAATCACTGCTAAGTATTAGTACATACTCTTCGGTTCTTAAGAGTTAACCAGAAATGTCATTCTGCATCTCAAAGGCAGCTTAAATATCATGTGTCTGAGCCCTATATTTCAGTTATATCCATCTGAAGAATTTTCTGTTAGGTATTTTGAAATACCTTTTGGAGTACAAGAAAGGCATCTGGAAATGGGACTTCTTATCTGCTAGATAAATTCAATCTGACAAAAACTCTCTACATACCTTCCTATGAATACTGGAAAATAAAAAGCTGCATCTTGCTGATTTAGTGCTTCTAACTGTTCTTTTCCTTTTTGTTAACTTGCTTTTGGTTTAATTGGTTGATTCAAGACAAACCAAAGTAAGTTGTTCTTAAAGCTATGGACAGACATCACCTTCTAAAGCCAGTTATTTCAGTGGATGTTGACATCTCAGTATTCTGTTCCTCAGAACTGTCATTTCGAGTGACTCATGAAAAGGATTAACAGTTAAATTAGATTAGCAAAAGAAGATCTTATCAGTTCATTCTGGCAGAACTAGGTGGGGGAATAAAGTGTCAGTTCAGCAGTTCCCCTAGTAAAGAGGGCAGTATTGTCTTAGCGAAGCTGCAAACTGAACCTAGCACGGCAATATTAAGTCTTAAGAACTCTGCCAAAGGCTTCTATTAATTACATGTCATTGGTGACTATCACTGGAGAACCTCATTTATGAGCCAGGGTAGTGGGCTATTGCCTTATATAGGTTTTTGTTTGTAAATATTTTAAAATATAGCTAGTGGCTCATATAGCTGGTTTGTTTCACTCTGTTAAATAATAAAGTCACTTTTAAACATTGCATGATTTTTTACTGTTGTCTGAAGTATTTTTTCCTCTTATCTTGGCACTGTTAGGATCAAATAATGTATGAAGAACTACATCAGTCACTGTGCAGGTGATACATACGGACAATTTCCAAGAGAGACTTATTCTGCATCAGTGGAGAGTTTTGTAATACCTGCACCTGATTCCAAGACAGGTTGGAAAGAAGCTGTACTAAATCTCTCAACTTTCTAAACTGTTATCTGAAAAAAGGTCATCATAACATACTGTTCTAAACCATCCTTAATTTAACTACTAGAATAAAAGACAATACACACTTCCTGCTTATCACTATTTACATTTTAAAAATGAATGCTTTTAGTGCTAAAGAGCTAATACCATTCTGATGTATCTGGTTACCCTTAATCAGAAATCCCTCAGAGGCAGACAGGCTAACCCTTCCAAGTGTTTACACTGCTCAAATAGCTGTTTTCAACTGTAAATGAAAACAGCTATGGTTTTCAAGAACAACTACTCTGGAAGAATCACTGGGAGAAAACTGTGAAAGTAGACTGGGAAAGTGCTGCACAGTATGTTATCATACTATTAATCATGCCTTTCCCAAATACAGTGACACATCATCATTGTGCCAGCACAGGTTCTCAGAGCTTCTAACAGCTTCTCTTCACTTTATCGAAAGAAACTATCTACAGCTGGCAAGATGTCTTAAAGTTATCTAGATAAGAGAGTAAAGTTTGGAAATCTGAGAAGTGCTATGATATTATGATTCAGCAGCCACCTAAGAAATGTTTGAAACAGTAAAAGTAATCTAACGAGCTGCTTCTTAATTTTTTTTTTTAAACAGACAAGTCTGCAGCAACAAAAAAAATTCTATTACTGATTTGAATTTAACTCAAGTGTTTTGATATCCTCTGGAGGAAGGAAAATGTTACTGTTTTAAGAAACAGGCCAAGAACCCCAAGCTTTTTTTTTTTTAATACAAGAAATTCCATCTTTGAAAGAGGGTCATAACTTTTAACATCAAACGGGGAAGTACCCCAAGTTAAGACAAAACACTGACATTTGACAGATACTGAGCAACTAATTTCTGAAACCTACAAACCTTCATGGATATTTTTTTTACCACTGTCATCATTCTACAAAGTTCTTTAATCATTAATCTCAGTTCTTCTCTCTCATCAGTCTTACTCCTAAAAGCACTGCAACCATCAGTCAAGGATCAGAAAAGGAAATTGATGATTTCTGCTAGCACATTTCATAGAAAGTCTTTTAAGTTTGGTAACACCAAACTTTAAAAATTAAAGTAATAAGATTTCCATATAAAAACAGTAATATAGTTTTTGTAAACAACATTTATTCTGTAAGCATCCCCCCCTGCTTACTTCTAACATTTAAGAGGGAGATCATTTAATCTCCTATTCAAATCACAACTCATTTAAACAAATTGCCATGCTTTACTAGATGTGACCCTGAACAACCTGATCTAACTTTAACTGACCTTGCCTTGAGAGGGAATAGTGCCTTACATCTTCGATTCTTCTCTGAATTGCCATCTGACAAAAGATTTTGCACATTTTTCCCAAAGGCAGTGTGGAAGGCTATTACAAATAACTAATCACCACACACTTGTGTTTTAAAAATACTGACACTCATGGCAGCTTGTACTTGCCACTGATTTTTGCATGACACGGTACAATATTCCCTCCCTCTTCTAGGGAAGCCTGAGACTCAGTGACTCAGGATGTGGTCCATATGACTAACAAATGAAGTCCTTGCTTATAAAGCCAGATGATATGTCTGCTTGTAATTATAAATCAGGCTTAGAGCTTCAGGAATTACTGTGATTCCCAGAAATCCAAGATGAAGGATCATCATTTTATCTTGCAGTAGTTTCACTTGTAGATGTTCATTACTGTGAGGCAATGCAATGAGTACATTCAGCAACTAATTTTCATGTAAAAATCTTTATCTAGATGTTATGTACAGAGCTATATAAGAACTACCCCTGTTACATAAACTCCTGTTTTAGCTCTAATCTAAAACTTTACAGTTTTTCTACTACCTTTCTTAAGTAAAAGGTTTTTGTTTTATAGGAAGCTACAACTGTGTAAAAGTAAGCTGTTAACTCTTTCAGTACAGTAATATACTCAATTCAATTCACTTGAGTGTTTGCAAGTTGAGCAATGAAAAGAATCAAGCAGGACCCCCATGAAAACAGTATGAGATACGTCAAATATCAGTTCTGAAACTGTCACCCATTCTACCTTTAGATATGGTAATTCTAAAGGCCATCACTGGTTTTACCTGCCTGTGGCACACATTGGTTTCAAAACAAACTGTAAAAACTCAAATCAGGAATTAAAAAAGGTCTAACTGATACAACTTAAAAATACTTGTCATCCTTTCTTGGAAAAAAAAAATGTGGCAAGCCACTCAGCAGTTGAAAATAACCACATGAATGTTTTTTCCTTTACGGATAGATAAAGGAAAATTGCATTACCATACTTAAGAATAGCTGCAGTTGATGAGCTTATGAAGGGATAAAGTCCTCAAGCCATGGCATATTCACCTAAGAATTTTCTCCTTTCCTCTTATGATGGTATTATTCCAGCATATATACAGAGCAAGAAAGCGAGGTAAGATGACACCAAGAAGAAATACTGTTCTAGTAATAACAATATAGTCTTGTCAAGAGTTCTAACATACATGTTTAATATACAAGGTGTCTGATGATCACTTTTTAACGTGACAGTAGAAGAAGTGGGGTGCAGGAGGGTTTGAATTTACAAGAAAATCTGAAGTTAAGTTGAAAGACACAAAAAGCCAGATCAGTCAAATGTCCATATCCTGTTTGTTTACCTTGCCTGATCTACATGTGTCAAGGAGCAGACAAGGGTAGGCGACTGAACTCTAGCTGTTCACACAAGGAAGTGCTGTACCCACACTGCTACTTTTTCTTGTGGGAAGTTCTGCTTAGGCTATAGTACTTATCACTAAAAACCAACTTGATAAGAAATAAAATGCAAGATCCCTTGTACTTGTACACAGAAAATGGGCATTGCTTTAAGGAACAAGCCTTTTCATGCAATAGAGAGACCACTACTTTGTTCTGCATATGCAGCTACCACCCCTCCTAGCAGACATGCCTAGAGGAGGCTTTCCCTCTAGTCATCTTGTTTCTGTTGTAACAAGAACTTGTTCATCATGCCATTCTTCTCTGCCTTTTCCTGAGGCTAGCCACATATCTAAATCACAAGAATGATTCTGTCCCAGAGCATATTATATGGTAACTTAAGCATGGATAGGGGGCAGAGGCAGTGCAGGGATGTTAGCAAAAAAAAAAAAAAAAAAAAACACAAAACAAAAACACACCCCAAAATTCATTCGTGGCTCAAGAGGAAACTTTTTTAAAGTTTCTGTCCTCCCTGAAGTCTTGTATACCACTGCAGGCTTGATTGTGAAATAGAGCATTTGACAGAGAAGAGATAATTGTGTATGTAGACTTGCAGGTTGCTATACTAAAGGCATATCTATGTGATCCAGACACACCTATTTGTCAGATTGTTTTCCTAGGACCTTGCAGAAGCAATCTTGGCAGACCCAGAAGTGGCTCCTATGCTTTGCATTGTGTAAGCTCAAACACCAGAACTTGCTTTGCCTTAAGTCTTTTGAGACTCTTTCAAATTAGAGGAGTACACTTTCCAAAAGCTGTGTCTTAGACCACTTATCATGCAAGATCACTACCTGAAAGTGACTTTTCTCCCATTTGTCCGCCAGGATTAGTATGGCAGCCTGCAATCTATAGCATTGACATTATTGTTGCTGAACCTTACCATTAAATAAGGAACGAACAGCTTTAAGTTCTGCTGTGACACACTGCATCATAGAAGAATAAATGCCAAGGAGGCAGAGGTGAACCACTGAGCTCATTTCTAGGTGTCCCCTTACCTAGAATTGATCCCTGTAGACTTTAAGTATGTGTTACATGCTTGTTTGCTACATTTACAGACTTAGAGGAATTCTGAGATGTAGAACCAAAAGTCTTAACTATTTTTCAGCTGACCTCTGGTTCCAGGTAGGAAGTCTTGCTCTGGATCTGAAAGTATGGCACTCTGTAGCCAGAAAGATGCACCCATTTAACACGTTAATTGGCCACTGTTGTGGAGCAGACAGGTTCAACAGCAAACAAGAATGCCAGAGGCAAGAGTTGATCTGAAAGAGGAATACCCACACCCATCCTGTGGGAAAACTCATGCCTAGTATGATCAGATTCCAGGATGTATTACTTATTCCACTTAAGCAGCTTCAAGTAATTAGGGGAGGGGTGTTAAAAGCCATGCAAGGCAGTTTATTCTGAAAACTAAGTTACTCTGAAAGCCCTGAAGGGGATTCAGACCTCTCCACAATTTAACTGCAGCTAAATACTTGGATGACATGTTTAACACAGCTGACCTAAAGTCAGGTGTGTTTTTACAGTTAAACTCCTGGCTGATGTCACATGAAGGAGAGGTTTGCCAAAATGATGAACTAGTAAGATGCTTTAAGTTACACAGGAAGGAACAAACCCTAACAAGCATGTAGAAAGGCCAAAGATGACTCATTCTATCTGAATAGATTTATATAAGTAAAATAATTAGGTTAACTGTCAGGGTTCTTAATGCTCTTTAGGTTTAATTTGTTCTTCACTGGTTAGTCAAAAGCTCCCTCCAACTTTCACATAAAGTATTTCAAAAACTATACTAACCTGTTTCTGCCAGATATATTTTAATAGCATTAATGAAAATTATTTAATTTGTTAAAATAATGTTTCTTATTTCTGTGCCATGCCTTTGGACTGAACACCACATTTTGACTGGAAAAAGCTAGTTATTCATTTAGAATATATCAAACACAGGTCAAACAGTCCAGCTGGTCTTAATTCCTTTTACCAGCGGTTCAGAAATGCTTCTGTTTTTTAGGGATGAAACTACACTGCAATATAGGTTAATTTTCAGATGATCTGCTTCTGGCAAAATCCTCATTACTGAAGTTAGATGTCAAGGCCTCTTGTGTATTACACAGGAATTATATGCCTAAGAATGGTAGCTACCAATGCTTGGCAAGAATCAGACCATGGGTTAGATCCAAACTTCAGTCTCACTGGCTCGGATTAATGTAGTCCAGTAAGTGTTCTCCAACAGGTAGCCAGTAGCAGATATTTCAGAAAGATTATGGCAAGCATAGATATCTGCCTCAAAATTACCCACTATTCTGCAGCTCTTGAAGTGAAAATAGTGTATTTATAGTCAGAGTTGGAAGGGAAGATCATAGTCAGAACACCTTAAAGCAACCTTTGCTATTTTAAATGAGAGAGGGCAACTTCAGTCCTGTTTAAAAGCAGGAACTCACACTCGCACTACCCATTGGGTAGGACAGTAAGGGGCATCAGTGATTCCATGAAGTAGGTGACTAAGCCTAAGGATAAAATTTTGATTCTGAACTCCGGTTATCTTAAGTATTCATCTAGGATAACTGAATTTCTTAACTTTAGCTTTTAGCCATAAAACTTTTGAGACACTTTCAATCCTTCATCCAGCTATGGTAAGCTATCAACACTGAAGAGATTTAATTCCACCTCTTGGTTCTTAAATTGAGCAATCATGCAGAAGCAGCTTAAAAAGAAACTGTTTTGCAACTTGTTAAGCCTATTCAAGTCTTTCTTCTGAGTAGAAAGGAAAGGCTATGGTTCTTTACAGTTCATCTATACCACCACTCAATAGAACAGGTCTTGCATCTGCTTTAAAAAATACCAAATTTCTCTAAAGCTTAAAGTCCTTCAGCATAAGGGGACCAGTCAAAAATTTACCCAGTATTACCTTAATCTGTACTTTTTAGTTACATGTAAAAATACTGATAAACTATATTTCGACATTACTTTCTACCCTGAGCAATATGCTGGCTACCTAGCATGTTATTGGCATCATAATGAAGTCACTTTAAGTGGCTGGTATGCTTTCGTACCATTTCTGTTGCTTAGCCACAGATAAGGGCCCACAATTAAACAAAACACATTAAAAACAGGACTGCAAGCAAGCAAGGGTTAAGAGGTACCAACGCATTCTTGTCAGGCACTCAACTTCAAAAAAAAAAAAAAAACAAACCACCACACAACCCAAAACCCAAGATGCAGGAGTTGAAGGCATCTAAAAATTAAGTTACTTACAGCAGACCAGCGTGGACAGCAGCTAAGACTTTCACCTTCATCAGATTCCATCTTTCAGATAAGTGAACATACCATAGGATCACCATTTGAGATTTAAGGGTGCTTTGTAGCCATCTTTGACAACTTAAAGCCATTATCAATGCATTAGATGATAGAAGGCAAATATACTGTGCTGAGCTATGTAGAGATTCTTCAGTGTTCAGCAAGTTATCCATTCTCTGTTCACAATTTAAAAATTTCTCAAGCAGGAAATCTGGTATCACCTCTGCTCTCACCACATTTTAATATGCAAGACAGACAAGCATTTATGTAGGGTA
>JAVKLA010000054.1:14149601-14165918 GCA_034782735.1 Sagittarius serpentarius | reverse complement strand
GGTCCGTCGAGACCCACGCGAACTCCGCTCTGGCGACGGTGGTACCCATCCCGGCAGCGCGGCGCCCCCCTCCCCACGACCGACCGACCGACCGGTCCCTTCGCCTCCGCCCCGCAGCACCAAGCGCCCCCCGGGCACCGCAATTTATAGCGCCGCGGAGGCGGCTCGGCGGGCGTCCCGCCCACCACCCGGTCCTCTCTCCCCATTGGCTACTTCCGGCTGTCAGGGCATGCAGGCCCCGCCCCCGCCAGAGCGTCGCGCCCCCGGCCCGCCGGCCGGGCGGGGCGAGGCGGCCGCCGAAGCCGTCGCCTGAGGGGCCGGGTGGCGCCCCTGCCGGGCGAAGTCGCGCTGCCGCCCGCTGGAGCGGCCGTGGCGGCGGCGGGGAAGGGACGGGCTAGCCCCTCAGCTCCCGCTTCACGCCGGAGGCAAGTCGTGTGTGTCCCCGTCTTCATAGGAGAGGAGGTCCTACTGCTCTGCCCCGGGACCGCCCGGCGGCCTTCCCGCTGGAGGCGGCGGGACTGGCTCACCCCGCGCCCGCCCCGTCAGTGAGAGGGGCCCCTGACGCTCTGCCGCCTCAGGGGAGGGGAGCGCGGGGAGGGAGCGAGCCTCTCAAGCCGGCGGAGTCGCTGCCTGCGCTGTGGGTGCCTCTAATGACGCCGCACGCATAACTAGTATGCAAGGGGGAGAGAATATTCTCGGCTTGTAACGCTGGGCCTGCCTCCGGGAGCCCTCCCGCGCCGAGGCGCTGACGGAAGCCGAAGCTCCTTCATCATGCACCGAGGTAGCGAGGACGAGCTGGCCTTTGAGAAGCTGGGCGGGTGAAGCCTCCTCGGCTTCGTGTTCACCCAGCCCGCCTCCCCCGCCGTGCTTCCTGCTGCCTGTGATGATGTTGATACAGGTTTAGCTGTCTGTGAGATTTATGCCCCTCTCAGTTGTTGGGACTACCTGCCCAGAAGCCACCGCAGTCGGCCGGGCAGTCTCAGCTGACCCGCTTTCTTGAGACTGGAAACAGAAACAGCATCTTACAGCAGCTCTTTAAAATATACTTTTTCTTTTCCAAAGGTAAAAAATGTGTGGTTGTGTGGACTAGCTATCGTTTGTCCAAAATCTAGGCTTCTATAAGCTACCTAAAGATATTTAACTACAACTCAAAACGCCTGTGCCAAGGTCTCCGTTTTCTTCACTTTTTGTAGTAAGATATTTTAAGAACTTCTTTGACAAACTCCCCTGAAAGAACTAAACTCCATTTAATCTGTCCCTCCATCTGTTTCTCATGTAATGTTGACTGTAGGCAGTTCAGTTACAAAGATCACTTTATGTAGGAGTTGAATGACTACTCGCTTGGAATTTTAGTTGTCCATAAATCCACTCAAATTAAAATAATCTAGATCACTAATAGTGATAAAAACAACAGAGGAAGTTATCACAAAGTAAATTATACCTTATCTGTTAAAGTAATATGAATATCTCAAGGTTTATGATGCATCACTTAAGATTCATTGGTAATAATGAATAAAAAAGGCTAATATGTACTACCTGCTAAAAGCCCCCTGTGCAGATGTAGGGGAAATACAATCCCTACTTGAAAATGTTTACAATCTAAAATAATAGACAAAGCACAGGATCTATAAAACATAACAGCTTCATGAATATTTTTGTTTACATGCATTTTTCATCTGTGCATATTAGAATGTGAATTAGAAGTGGAAAAGGGAGCAAGTAGAGGAGAGATGGGAAAGTTTATTCACAGCTTTTCCCTCCTTAGTCACACTATCTGAATTTTGTAGACTTTGTGAGGACTGCTGCAGCGTAAGAGGTAAAACAGATGTTTAGGTTTCATCAAGGCATTTTGTCCTTACAAGGGATGTTGAGTTGTACTTCTTGCTCAGTGACCACTTCACAGTAAACCAGGAAAGGCTTTTGAGTTACCAGCGCAGAAAGCGGCTGAAAAACTGCCAGGATCACAAGTGTTTCACTCAGCTGCACTCTAAACACTGTACGTAATGTTGCTGAAAATGTTCCCTTCTTGTAGTTCAAGTATTAGCACAGCTATTCGTCATTGTGCTAAAGACCTTCTCATCTGTGGGAAGGATCCTGCCAAAAGAACAAATGCACCTGCTGATAAGACAGGTTGCAGCTGTTGACAAGAGCATCAAGGAGGGACAGAGGATCAAGAGTTCAGTGGACAGAGGCAGGTTTACAGCACTGCAAATGTATATAGGTTTGTACATGGTCACAAGTTTCAGTAGGGTAATTAAATAGAAGGGCCCAGATTTATAAAGTAAACATTCTATAGCAGCCAAATGAGGCTTAAACAACTATGAATAATATTAAATAAGAAAGTTTTGGAAAATTTAATTGCCCAAGTGTCCTAGGATGCAAAGCGTTTTTCCTATTTAATCATCGAGTCTTTCTGGTTTAAGCAGTCCATATAACAAATCCAGGTATCACAAATCCAGGTATCTTACGTCTTCAGCAAGCTAACAATTTTTGTACCTGACATTTTCCCTCCCAAAGACAAAGAGATCCAGAACCTTGTGCGTCTTCAGCTGGCACAAGGCTAGAACAAAGATCCTGGAGTGTTCAGTTACACGTAAACCAAAGCTGGCAGCACAACCCCATCCAACCAGGAAGGTGAGATCCAGTAAGCACAACTGCAAGAGCGGAGAGCACATGGACAAGTGAGCTGGTCCAGGTACGGTGCAAAGTAGTACAGGTATGGAATTGCAAAGTATCAGAACAGTTCACAACTAATAGACACGTTACTATAAAATATTCCAAACGACATTTACTGATGAATGAAATAATAATCTGTCACTGTAATTTGCCAGTTACCTTCTTAAAACCACCAGGAACACCTGATCAAAGAAATCAGGCAGTCCTCTCCTGTCTGAAGACACATTTAACTAAATCCTATGTCATCCGATTTCCAAGAGGCTTTTGATGTTGAAAATTCCTTAGGCAATCTTAGTGCTTCCCACAATTAACTGTTAGAAGATCTCAGTAAAAGCAACTAAGTTTCTGTTCAACAGTCTTACCTTTTACATTAAGAAATTACGTGAAGGTATCCTTGTAACATTAATGAACTTCTGTGATTAAACAAATGTGCTGCGCTGAGTGAGTATCAGGAACTGAAGAAGTTACCATGTTTCTATCTGTTCTTGAATCTGAGAAATTTATCTTGTTAAGCAGGTTCCTTCAGGGCTTCCACCTATTAGATCCATTAGCCCTTGTTTAGAAGGTGCTTGCGTACTGCATTTACATAGAAGTTGTTCAATTTGGGGAGCAAGACCTGGTTGCAAACAGCTTTTCCTTCAAAAAAGTACCATTGTGGTATCTTCTGATACCATTTTCATCATGTTCACTAGATACACAAATTTGTAAGAAATCCCCAACTCTACTATGAAACACAAAGCAGTTTACAAAGCAAGCTGCTGTTTTTAGAAAAAAAGGAAAGCTAGCCTCAGTAGTTTTAAGCTATTTCAAAAAACTAACTATAAAAGACACTATTGCTTTCTCTTTCAGCCCTGAGCTGTTCAGTTTCAGCCCTTTCTACAAGTACTAAAACTGAACACTGGTTGGGAATAAAATGATTTTTCATGCAACTTTGTAAACTACATCTGTCTCACTAGTTTGAGGTTTTCCCTTGAACAGATAATACAATCACTAATCGCTACTAACACTGTACATTTCGAGGCTGATATACCAACTCATGTAAACTTGCATAGAAATTTATAGTAAAAAGGGATTTAGTTTTACTTCAGGCTATTTATCGGCTTGTTCATATGTTGCAAAATGCATCTTTTTTATTTAATAAGGGACAATATGATGTCAGAAGTTAATGTTCCAGCTGTTTTCTCTAAACTATTAGTTCATTCTGTTTCCTACATTCCATCTATACCACCAGTGCATATTCCAGTCTGAGAGCCATCCGACACTGCTGTCTCCCTTGCTCCTCAGGAAACGAAAACAAAATAGTGGTATACCTTTGTTGTGGCATTTCTCATAGCTGGCTTGTAACCACCCCCTCTACCCCTTCTGTTTCATGGGCCTCATTCCATTTTACTACGCTTGGTAGCACGCAGAGGATCAGGATGCACCTGCAAACTTGCAGCACGTAATGCTTCCTTGAGTTGAAGGTTCCAAGTTGGCACAATTCACGGAATATGTTTCACGTAACAATAGGCTGCTGTTGTTCTTTCCAGCTCAGTTTATGCAAAGCTAGAGCTTCACCACCATATAAATAAATGGTACTCTTGAATTACCTCAATCTATTTGTATATCGTGAAGGGGGGGAAATTGTTTGCATCTTCTAGAAACAGAGAAACTAAAGTGAAAGATATTAAGAGATGTACGAGTAAACCTTTTCAGTAAATGCAATTCACAGGTATGTACTTGTTTAACCATAAATATCTGGTAAAGTAGACGATTACAGGAATTTGTCATCATGACTGACCATTAAATGAATCTGTATCAAATTATATGCTGTAATTACAGCTATCATGCTGACCCTTTGATTCAAGATTACTATTTTTTAAAAGATAAAGTATATGCTGGTATTTTTAAACTGAACAGCAAATACCTATCTTAAAGAGAACTTTAACAGTAAAAAAAAGTTCTGAGTCATGAAGACCAGTAATAGCAAATGCTCCTTTCACAGTTTAACCTTTCCCACAGATAACCTTTTATCATTTCCTTGATGCTTTTAAGAAACATGCCCCCCCCCTTTTTTTTTTAAAAGACTCAAACTACCCAACAAGTTTATTTGAAAATTAAATGTCTGCCAGAAATTAGGCATTTGCAATGTTATTCTGATATGAGCTAATATGTTTTAGAAGTAAAAACTGTAGCTGAAGATTCAGGAAAAATGTCAATTTTCCCACGATTATGTAACATTTGACCAGACAATTTCCGATTTGTTTGGTGATTTAAATACAACTATGTTATGCTGACAGCCATACAAAACATAAGAGAAACCTGCACTTTAACCCATGGCAATTTTGAACAGCTACAAATGCAGCACTTGCATTTTCAGTGCCGTACCAAGTTGAATTCAGTATCACCTAAACCCAAAGCAGCAGCTGATTAAAAAAGAAAACATAAGTCACATGAGAAAGCTACATAGTTTAGTACATTAAAACAAAACCAAGGACAATGGTATTTGTATAATGTTCCAAAAATATACAGATGGGGAAAAAAAAAAATCACTGTACACAACTCTGAGGTTGTTAAAGTGACCAGAGAGACTGAACAGTGCAAGACATGCTTTTCCAGTTACAGGCTCAAAACAGAAGTGCAAAAGAAATTAAAGCTTTGTCTGAAGTGATTTACCTTTTAGGGTAAGGAAAGCTTAGAATATTGTCATCAGTGTTACAGAGAAACTTCTATCCCACCCCAACCCCAACACATACACAGAAAATAGTTTAAGTTTTTCCATAATACAGCATTTCATTCAAATGATGTCGTCCCCCTGAGCTTCGTTATTGTAGGGACAGTTTGTCTTATACTTATTAGATGTTGGCCTACGAATCAAGTGATGCATAGGCAGCTTCTCAATTCTCCAGCTTTGGCTAACAATACCTGCAATTTACAGGCAGCGAAAGTGGCAGATAGCCTGGGTTCAAACTCTCCTGCAACTAGCTTCAGAAGACCACCTCACTGTAAGAAAGCAGTTGTGCTGAAAGCAGATGCTAAGTTATGGCTGAGGAACAAAGAAATTGCTTTATAGCTCTCTCTGCTCTCTCCCAGAGTTAAGAACAGTTTCAGGCAAGTGCTTTTAGCAGGCTGACTAAGCTGCACATGCATCTATCCATGCAAATGTAGAATATGGCTCCCAAGACCTAGAACCAGGGTGTGTGCATGTGACGACTGGATAGAAGGCCCTTTCTTCTAAGTTTACAAAAATATATAGCCAATACTGTAGCTTAAGAAGTCAGTTTTACTCATTACAGAGATTCCCCAAAAGTATTAACTACTTTTCAGACATTCCAGACAAGGTCACTTGTAACAAAAAAGGTCAAGTTCTCTAAAACAAGATTTTAAAAAGTGGATCTTTCCTTCAAGTGAACAGGACATCTGTTTTTACGCTTAACTTTTTAGTCAGTTAAGACTGAATTTATTTAAGATTTTATGTGAACATATGCATAAACACAAATAAGTTTACTTTAAACACATATGCACAGAAAAAAAGATTAACCCTTCAAAACATAACAGAGCAGGTCTGGTTAGTATGTATCTATTGCAAATCTTAAAGATTCTGTGCATTAGGCCCACCCATACAGAAAGCAGGGGAAAAGTCTCAATGAAAGAAAATAACTGTTCAAGTCTAAGTGGTGTTTTGAAGAGCCAGCAGCCTAAGTGACACCATGAAGCTAGTCACAGTATCCAAACAAGCAGACCTGCTTGGGCTACTAAAGCAGTGTATCCTCCTGAAGATGTCATTTACTCCCAAGTTATTTTCTGTTTCGAAGGCGTTTAGATTTCCTAGGACAGTCTGTGGATTCAACCGCCTTCCTCCGTTTTCTAGGAGACTGTTCATTTGAGCCAGAACCTGAAGAATTTCCTACTGTACTCTCCATCACCTCTCGCAGCTTGCGTTCAAGCTCAGCCAATCGGGCATTCTGTTCGCCTATGATTTGGGTTTGCTCTAGCAGTTTCTGATCTTGATCTTGGAGTTGCTTCTGTTGCTCTTGCACTTTGATGCGAAGCTCTGAGATTTCCCGCTTCAGCGCTGTCAAGCCCGTGCCATTCGCTTTTACTTGCTGCTGGAGTTTGGTGACTTCCTGTCTTGAAGGGTTCTGCTTGGAGAACAGCTGCATTGTTGTCAGTGCTGCAGAAGGCCCTGGAACTTCAGAGGAAACTGTGATTAATCCTCTACAACTTTAAGACAAATGTAGAAATTATGTCCCATTTCTCCTGTTTTGCTTATCCCCACTCCCCAAACATGAATCCGAATACTGGCTGGAAGTTACGTGAACATGTAAACAGATTTACAGTCATTTAAGTGTCTAACAAGAGCATATGGTATCTCAGAGCACAACTGGTTTAATTTAAAATACCTAGATTTTCAGTAGTCTGGAAAACAGCTCAACATTCATTTTCTGTACATAAGCCCCCCTCCTTTTGCTGTATCAAAAATTACGTCGAGATATTATGTTGTCATCTAGACTTAGGGTCACAGATGTTAAGTCAAAACCCCACAACGCATCTATAAATTACTTATTACAGAACAGTTACATTAAATAAATATATTTCAATAGAGCAGTACAATTCTGCTGTCTTAGTTGCAGACAGCTAAAGTTCTAAAATTTTGTGGTTTGGGGCTTAACAAGATATTTCAATTTAACTTACTTTTTAGAAGAAAGGAATTTATTTTCCATGCTTCTTTAGAATCACTCTTCCTAAGTACTAAAACCATACTGGAATTTGAGCTTGGGAATGTTGATTTTAATAAAGTTCCTGCAAATCAAGGAGACTAACAGCTACTGTATAATTTCTTTCACTTTTTCTGTCATAAAAGATATCTATCACTTTTTCTTTCATTTTACTCTTCTAGCAATGCTGTGCAAGTAAGATGCAACTTTTAAGTGCTACAAGACAGAACAGTCTGAACAGCCTAGAACAGTCATCCTCCTCCTCTTTTTTTTTTCTCCTTTAAGATGCCAGCATAGCGACAGTTATGTGACACTAAAGGGTTACCATTAGATAGGTTATGCTCCTCCCTCAACACAAGATAGGCATTTTTATGCCACATAAAGCCTTGACCTTGAAAAGCCAATTGACATCATCTGTGGTTTTGGGTAATACTTCCTCAACCAAGAGACTCAATGGAATTGAGATGTAATTAACAGAATATAATTAAGAAGTGGCATACACACTTACGGCTAAAAGGATGGACAGGACATACCAGAAACAACAAGCAGCTCCTACAGTTAGGCCTATCATTTTTGCTTAAGATGTAATTATTTTTTTTAATTTTTAATAAGTTATCCTTTCAGAGAGTTAATTTCACAGTTCCTAAGAAGTGTGAAGGTGTTCAGCACAGGCAAAACACTACAGTTCTACTAATCTTTTGCTTTTGGCCATTGTATGAGGCAACTACCTTAGACTTTGCTTCACAAAAGTTCTGGAAAGTCTGACAGAGTATACGAAGGACTAATTTAATTGTTCATAGACTTATTTTAATTGCCTTTTCACTATTACCCATAAGTATTTTGCTTGTTAGTATATACATTAGTGCCCCAGGAAAGTAGAAACATGTAAGTATGTTCTAGCTCTCTATGCACTACAACAGCTGAGGCTAATTCATTTGCTGATCATCCTAAAAATGAAAGGCATCGAGTCGTCATCCCATGTGCCAGATTTCAACCAAGTGCAATGATAAAGTCTTATTCATTGGTGGCACAAAAGCGTTTGTTTAATGAATACACACTATGCATAATTCTAACATACATTTGAGTGACTGTTCTTTTGGTAGTACAAAGGCTCCTTAAATTTCAAAGCAAATGAATTTCAGTTAGCATTCTTAAGAAACAAGGATCATCAATATGCATGTAAAATAAAGCTCGCATTTATGGGAGGGAGCTTTAAAAAGATACAATGCTGTGAATTTTTACAGAAAAACTAAATAAAGCTTAACTATACATTGGAGTTAATACCTGGGGCAGTTCCTATCAGACGTCCCGATACATCTGACCCAGGCATCTTTCTTTTCAGTATTGGAACAATCTTCTCATCAAAATATTCCATAGCCATGGAGGAAATGTCCCTTAGTTCTTGAAGAACTTCATGAGCTCTCTGAGGAGCTCTTGTAGAGTTTACATACCTTAGCACACGATAAATTTCATCTATTACCTAAAACATTTAAGAAGAATTAGGATTTTCTGATAAAGGCAAGATTATTTCAGATCATTCTAGAAGTGCTGGCGTATTCAGGGGCTTTTACTACATAACTGCTGCATACCACTGTGTGCTTTAGTTCTAGATCAGCTTTTTGAAATGAAGTGCTGTGTGTGATATATCAGAGAAGCTATTCACTTGATCTATCACAACAACTCTCTTTGAACTCATGAAATAATGCTCATTGTGTGAAATTTTGTTTTACTTCATCCATACTTGGGTTCTACATTATATAATCTATATTCAGCAGAACATAATCATTTCTTTTTGCAGAACCTGAAGCAAGATACTCTAAGCCACAATGCAGAGCAGTCACTCCCCCAGCCAGTTACGAAACACACGAATGGTGTAGCAAGAATTATCATTATGACAGTCTGAAGAGCTGTAAATATTTACTTGAGTCCACTTGCACACACCCAAAATATTGCAAATTCGGATTAAGTCCAAAATACATTAATTTATAAAACATCAATCCACTGCTGACGGAGAACATAAGCACCCTCTTAGCATGTTTGACAAGCCCTTTGGTTAGGAGAGATACACAGAGATGAAAGGTGTCTCATTAATCTATGAATTATAGTCTGAGGCAGGTTAAGATAGGAGTGCCAGTTTCTTACCACTAAAACTACTGACACAGGTATTTTGCACAGGACTAAGAATGGCTGAAGTCTCCAGAAGAATACAGGTTTTAGAATCACAGGGAAGACAATACAGTTGCATCTTGTGTTTTAATAAAGGAAGTTTAGCTAGCAAGTTGCAAAGGCTAGACAAGAATGAAGTGTCTCATCATGCAACAAGCTTACAATAGATTTCTCTAATTTTACCCACATTATATCCTGTTAGCAACAACACGCTCAAAGTATTCTTCTGCCATGCTCAATATAAAATCTTGCTCTGCCATCACCAGGAACCCTTACACAGAATGCTGAACCTCAAATCAGGATTCACATATTCTAACACAAACTGACTTCCTGACAGTTCTGTGACAGCTTCATTCAGTGTTTCCTGAGGGGAGGAGGGCAGACTGGGGGGAAACCACAGACTAAGTGGACACTAAGCCTTGAAACTGCTTGACCAAAATAGGATTTTCTGGTGAATTGGTAACTGTGCTGAGAAAGCACTGGCACTAGTGAGCTCATACACTAAGTAAATAATTTAAAAACCCCAACTTTTTAGCTGTTATATCAGAATACAAATGAGGTCCTTATGACTCAGTGCCCACAAGGAAAACGGCTGGCAAGCTCACTTGCCCAGCTCCTGCACACCCCAGGTCTAGATTGAGTATTGCCTTTCCATCTAATCTTCAAAAAAGTAAGGCAACATTTCTTTTAATTATTCCATTTACCATGTAAGTATCAAGGCCTTAAGTTTATTTGACTTTATGTTAAATTACATTTTTTAAAATACATGGTATATATAAAAATATAAAGTCAAATAACCATAAATATATTAAACTATAATGATTTAAAATTAATTAAATATCAAAGTCAACAAGAATGTACAGGAATCAACTTACTTCTTCAAGATAAAAATATATTTCATCCCAACAGCCTATCCTACTGGACTGAATATAAAAATCCCTGCCATGCTTCACCTGAATCCAACAGCTAACTTTTCCATTCATCCCAGTGCAATTCAGTTATCCGCCCATGAAAAATTAATACCAACATATCCAAACCTTACACAGAAAGATCAATGAATACAGCGTTAAGCTAATGTTCATAGATCTTGTTTCAACCCTGAGCTGTACCAGGCTTCCTCAGATCATGACTTTGTCAATTCCCCGGTGCACTTCTGTTTTCACAGCTTATAAAACAGTGATACCTCTGATGTACATCTCACTTGCATAATTTATATTTTATGTTGGGGTAGTATTCTGAAATACCAGAATTGTTCAGTAGTATTAATATTTAACACACTTTATCTACATTTAAAACTAATTCCACCTACTGTACAAAAATACCCCATCCACTGTAATACTGAACAGGTTCCACATACTAAATATCTTAATTCAGTTAATCAGAAGTACTCAAACCCTTAAGAAAGGTGCCTAAAATCTTCTGATTGACTGAGTGCTTAGTGTTATATGTAGCCTAAATTACTACATCTTCTGATGACCCAGCCTCCAGCTGTTTTGTACAATTAAAATTCAGAATTAAACCCTACATATCATGTGTTTCTTGTAAAAGGTTGTACAGGATGTATATGCCACAAGTCAAACATCAGAATTAGAGAATATAAGGGAAAATGGAAATCAAATTCAAAATAGTTAATATTTAGATATAGTCTGGTTCATTCATTTCAGACTGCCTGTTACAGCAGAGTATTGGCTTGTGTGTTTGTTTGCAAGTATCTGAAACACAGTTTCACTATATATATATTTACACACACACACATTATATAAATTTGTCCCAGCTGTCCCAGGTTAAGTTACACAGTCACAAATATACATTCACATAATATAGTCTACATTTTACCTTTCCAGGTATGAAGCAACACAGATTGGAATCGACATACTTCATGAAAGTCATATTTAACAGAGAGAGTCTCGTTTCTACGGCAGCAAGGATGTCTGCATGACGAGCTAATGAATGGTTTCTTCTTTCTGACTCCCGTCTAGAAGACAGACCATTAAGTGACACTGATTTAATAGTGAGTCAACAAAATGAAACTGTAACAACCGCTCAAATTAATTTCACCCTTAAAACACTCTGAGGTTTGAAAATGTAGCCACTACCATTACTCCTGTCCTTACGGAAAAATACTGATACAGATTGAGAACCAGCTAGTACTAGCATACTGCACTTTTAAACAAAATTTGTTCTCTAAATAATTACTACATCTTATGTGATCCATAAACTCTATATGTGATTTAGGACTATTTAAAAATGAGCTTTCAGTACTAACTGGCAGTAGACACTGAGTCAAGTGTGGATATATTTATCCCCCCATATTCCTACAGTTAGTACTTCAATGCAGTTGACATTAATTAGTATATTAGTGCTAGCTACAAAGTTTAGGTTGAGATATAAGCTCTTTTGATAAAGGATCTCTACAGTAAGTAGCATTTAGTTTCTTCACTCTGACTCGGAAATCTAATAGGACACAGCAGCATCTGCACTTATTCACTGGCAAGAGGAGAAAACATTGCTTTAGTGAGAAACTAGCTCCCAGTAATGCTCACATGTCAACCCCCCCTCCCTTTCCCCTGTTTAATCCTTGGCACTGAAAAACCTTGCTTTTTTTTAAGCAGAGTCGTAGATAAATCATCAGTGAAGGCAGTCGGTCTTGAAAAGGAATGGCATTTATTCATTCCTAGGAGTCCTTGCTTGATTTGCCAGAAGAGTTGAGTAACACAGGACCCACTCTTCTTTTCTCTGTTTAAAATACCAGAGACACTTTCCAATATTCCAGTTCATAGCATACACCAACTTACATTCATCCACACCATTATTCTGTAATTAGATCTTACGTTCAAGGTGCTTTTGGAAAAAAATGAAATAAAAACAAATGTGACTCAAATTTTCAAGATATATAAGTGGAATTAGCCAGCAAGAAATTCCTTTTCAATGTTCTGCATAAAAGAATCTAGCACATTTAAGTTTAACTACAGTTTTAAGTGGTACATACCTTGGAAGCTGAGCTTTAACTTGCTTTTGGCACAAGTTGTGGTATCTTTCCACTTTCAGAAATCCCTGATTTAACATTCGCTGGCAAACCAAGTCCATTCGCTTACAAACCTGTATTTAAATAAAAAGAAAAACTTAAGGCTCAATTAAGGCCACAAGTCACTTTGACTATTATCTTATCCATACTTGCTGGGTAGCAAAAGATTCTCTTACCAGTTTTTGCTCCATTTCAAGAAGTAGAAACTGTAGTTGAGCTTAAGGCATCACCACCACTAACAACGATCATAATACTCCAAAAAGGATCAGCTATGTTCCACACAGTTCCCAAATTAATTTCCTGATATTGCGTAATGAGACAGTAGGCTGAACGCCACCCATATATAAGCAGATACAATTTCCTCTGGTTTTAATGGAAGTTGCAAATGCCTGTGCCTGGCTTTTAACTTGCTCTCCAGAGTGACTGTAGTCTCAAAAAGCAGCCTTTAAAAACAAGAAATTGTGCTGTTTTCTTTCAGCATTTAAGGCTTATGGTTTTGAATACAGCCACAATTAAATTTAAAAACTTATGCAATACAATGCATGTGAAACAAGATTCCTTTTTGTACAAAACCTCTTTTCTTCTGTCTTTAACAGATTCCTTTATGTTGGATACCAATAGCCTCAATTTTTTCCACAGGTTAAGGGGAAAGGACAGTTAACAGCTGCAGAAAATATAATAAACTTCTAAGTTTAACCAGTTACAACACAAAGCCAACTTGTAATAAAGTTTAAAGCAACTGCAATTCAGTTCTGAAGACGCAAGAGCTCAGTGAACCAACTGTCCTTTGAAATTGTTTTGGGGTTATTTTTGTACTAAAGTGCACAACTCCCACTGTGACCCCACTTTCCAATGGTTTAACTTTGGGGTTTGGTTGGGTTTTTTTGGGTTTTTTGGGTTTTTTTTGTTGTTTTTACACACAAACACTCCTTCCCTCCATGCACTACTCATTTCATAATTTTAAAGTCTATGTAAGTTTATACCTTGAGGAAGAATATTCTCACTTCTCCCAGAAAAGCCTGCAATTATTTTCTGTTTATATGGAAGGCACTACTTAAAGTTCTACTTTCTGTGAGTCTTCCTCTAGCCACAGCTAGTTTAAGTTCTGTGAGTAAGAACTGGCCATTTTCAAACAGATCTGTATTAACAAACCATTAAGCAATTGCTGTCGATCTGTCTGTGCTCCTCTGTATTACATCTTCCTTGTTAACAGTCAAAGGAGAAGGATCAGACAGGCTACCTACAGAGGTACAGTCTCACCGCACTCTCCCCAATATTGACTGAATCAGCTAAATCACCTCCAGTGTATAAAAATAATGCTGGCCTTTCAACTACAGGAAGAAGGAATTTGTCACCTTTCTTCTAAGATATTAGCTGCGTTAGGGATGCCTAGATCTGATACCACTTTTGAGTACAAGACTTTACAGCTTCCTTGTAGTTCTAATGCTACCAAACCTCTGAATTAGGAACTAGTACCTGCACAAGGGCTATGGTAGCTATGCAATTATTCAGCACAAGAGAAAAACAATCCTAGGTACAATACTAGCTACAAATTCAGAGGAAGCACAGAAAGAGTGGTTTTAACCATGTGTACACTGACATCTGCTGGCAGCAAGGACCTTTCCGTGAACTGAAGCCCTCCCACACCCAAGACAGTAACGTGTAACATGAACTGCACTAGATTTTTAAACACTGGATTTTTTAAATCTTACTCATTTGCTTACACTACGCAGCACGAACAGTTATTTGCTCCAGTTTCTGGATATTACCCATATTTGTGCCAATAATCACTCTAGAACCCAAACACCAAACATAACAGGTACCACCAGAAACCAAGAGTGTTTGTCTGTGACTTATTTTACCAGTGATCTCTTAACTCTCAGCTGGTTGCTGATGTCACCATTTAAACCATATGGCATCTGTACTTATAGGAACAATATACCTCTTTCAGACTACACAGTCAGCAGTCATATGCAAAGTAGCATTATTACACTTTTAAGTGCTCATATTAGTCCAAGACAGTTTGATACTAGCTATTCAATGGACCACAAGTAAAAACTCAGATTTGCTCATATTTGTATTTGCAAATTTTTGTGAATATTTTCTTATTCTAGCCATAAAGCTGAAAGAGCCCGAGTCTCCTCAACTGTCAAGTCCAACCAGACACTGTGTTCAAATTTCATTGTTAGAAAGTTATTCCAAGTCCACGTGAAATGCAGAATGAGAAGGTGGTTGCTTCTTAGCATGCTGACTTATATGTGATAACAGCTTCTATGAAAGAAGTAATTTTCCACTTCATTTGTAAACATACTGACACGATCTGCTAGACAACTACTACCAGCTTCCCTTTCCTCAAGCATGTCTTATTTCTTCCAGTCTTCACTGACAGATAACCACTATCAAAACAGAGATAAAAATATCCTTAAGTATTTAGATTCAATATATCTTCTTTTTCTTAGAAGCTACACAAACACCATGTCTCATAACGCCTTTCTAGGGTAAAGTATAAGTAAGTGACAAAATGTTGATGACTTCAGCAAGAAGCTTTAAAATAGGAATGTCCATAAATACAGCCATGCTGTCCAAAGGCTATCAGTCCTTTTTTGTGCTGTGCAGAAAATAAGCACAAGTTTGCTGCAGAACCTGACACTTCTGACACGAGTCAGAATCCAAGATAACCTTCCCCTCAGAGTGTTCATGGGAGGAGGTTGTGGATTGTTTGTTTTTAACCACACTTGCTGTAGTAATAGCCTGAATAGAAGTGCATTTCCGAGCTCAGACATGTGAGTGAAAAGAAACTGGAATATAACAATTTCATTATTATCCCACTCAGGTAAAAATTCCAGAGCTTCTGTAAGTCATTAAAAAAATCCCAGTAAAAGCAGCCTTCAAAAGCTGGAAGATAGCTAGCTTCCATATCAGCATGCACACGAGGCTGCAGCTTGTCCAGAACATTGCAACTTCAGACATAAGGATCCTTTGGGTTTTCTGTGTTTCTCTTATGATGACATATCAGAGGAAGTAGATGAAGTAAATACTCAGAAGGGCTGAAAGTAAAATGCTGCTGCTTTTCCTCTCATTCACTTTATTTGAACAAAAGTCTGAGAACTCAAGATTTGCACTGAGGCATAATTTCAGACAAGATTGCATTCTGAGTACCTATTGTTTAGTCTCCATTACTTTAGATCTACTCTACCGCTTAACCAGTAGGTGCTTCACTTACGCTTTTTAATGCAGTAACACCAGGAATAGCAGAAGCATTATGCTCAGGAAAGCAAGTGCTTCTTTGCACAATGAGGGGCCCATGGTCTTGCCTTGCCTGATGGCAATCTTCATAAGCAGGAAACATTCTTTACCTCGTCCTTTGGTGACAGAAAAAGACCTACAGATCTTAAGCCTTAGATTATGCTCTATATAAACAATATAGGTTCCTAACTATTTTAATCTGAAAACTTGCTGATGTTCTATGTCCTCCCACCCAGTCAACTCATTAGTCTGTCTTCTTGTACACACTCAAGATCCAACACCAGTCCAACCCAAAGATACAGTCTTTTTTTTGGATCAGTGAGTTAAGGTGATCCAGAAAGAGATCAAGACATCAATTTCCTTCAATGCTGGGATCCAGAGAATGCATCAAAGTGATCAGTTTAGGAATCCACATTTTGTGCCTACACACGTGTCCTGGTTTCGGCTGGGATAGAGTTAATTGTCTTCCTAGTAGCTGGTACAGCGCTGTGTTTTGGGTTTAGGATG
>JAVKLA010000054.1:14114801-14130132 GCA_034782735.1 Sagittarius serpentarius | reverse complement strand
CCCCCCCCCCCCCCCCCCCCCCCCCGATCCCTTTTCTCTGTGGGCTGTCGACTTCCTGTCAAGTGTAAAAACTTATTTAATGCTTTGGAAACTGGAAGGTGCTCCTATTCATGAGGAAATGAGCAGATAAAACTCTTCTCTTTGCTCTCAGTTTTATTATCTTTAGGCCTGGTTTCTCTCAGCTTAGTCACTTGTGAGTCAGGCAAAGTCTTTTTGATCTTCAATTCTCAAACAGTCAGATGATATTGTGTATAAAGGTCACTAGAAATCCTGGACATCATGTGAAGTATACTTAATGATCTTAGTCACTGTTGCTTAACTGTTTTAGAGGTTTCAGGATTTTCTGTGGAATGTGAAAGACCGGAAGTATTGCCTAAATGGTGTTCGATAACTCCTGCTGTAGTTTGGGATAAATGTTCATGGAGAGGGAGCGGTGAGTGAGTCGGGAACAGAACAACAATCATCACTGTCATGATGCTGGACATGTTAAAAGGCAGAAACCAGTCTTCTGCTTGCTTTTGCTATTTGCTTTTTGTTAATCATTAATATTCTGGATCTTGCTGCTGGTGTTTAGAGTTAGTCATGCATATGTCCTCACCAGTTGTTTCACCATAGCGATGGCATTATGTGGATGTTGAACCCAGTTGTGTCTAAAGGATGAGCCCTTTGGGATTTTGTTGCTCTGGTGTTGATACCAAGAATTGCGTTAATGAGATGGTAACATCGTTTCTGTAACAATTTCTTCTATGCTACAGTGATGCTTCTAGGTCTTAATATGATATGATTCTTTGATGCGTGCAGTGCCCTAGCTTTTATCAGCATCTGTTTTTAGAAGAAGGATTAGGGGAATAATTCTTGCCTTTTTCTTGGGTTTGTTTTTTTTTTTTTTTTTTAGTCCTACTCTTACATCTTTATTTCATCTTTTTGCAAAGTAAAACACATACATTTTAAAATCAAACGTACTCGAGTTATCCCTTGTTCTGCATGGTTCTCTTCATTATGAAATTGATTCAGGAAAACCTTTATCTGCAATGTATCTGGGTTATAGTTACAGTATCCAAACTCAAGTGAAAACATGGATGCATTCACATTGCTGACTTGAAAGCTTCTGACTTTCAAAATGAAACATCTGGCCTGTAAAATACTAACTGCTATGGAGCAGAGCATTTATTAAAGTGAGTGGAAGGTGCAGGGAGGTTAAGCCACTTGTTAAAGGTCAGGCAGTGAGTTCAGCCTGGGATTTGGGAGACCTGTAGAGTCAAACCAACTGGTACATTGTGGTGCAGCTGGAATACAAGTTTGTCATCCAACATAAGCATTAAATGATCTTGCTTAAAGTAATTACATCGCCTGCACCCCTGCTTCTGTAGGGTTAATCATGAATGAGGAGAGAACCTTGATGGTAGTTTATTCTGTTCCACACTTGAGAACAGTCCCCAAAAGAAGTGCTTGTTCATAATCCTTTACACGTGTGTAAAGTCAATATTCCTGTTTCACCGTTTAAGGCAAGGCATATATTGGATATAAGAAGCAGCATGTGAGTTTTGTTTTGTGTTTTTTTGTTTTTGTTTTTGTTTTTTTGTTGTTGAGTAAGTTAGGAGATTTTCCTTGTCTTTTGATACTTCGATTTTGTGAGGCTTAACTGCTTAAGGACCAATTTAGATCTAAGCTTAGATTACTAGTTTTCCTCTATTGCAGAGGACTGTTAAATCCCATTGTTTCTTTAAATTGAAAGCTAAGGAAGAGTCTCTGGAATCGTGTATTTTTCTTACCTTCAGTTTCCTCCTGTCATTTAAAAGAGGAAAATCCATATTTTCTTAAATCTTTTTCAGTGGGTTCTTTTTTAATGGTGTCATTGTTATCCCATTTGAGCTCTATGCTGCACCAAACCACCAATGTGCTCTGGTACTCCAGTGGAGCCGCGGCCTGCTGGTCTGTGAACATGCCACAGCCTTGCAGTGTGCAAATAAGGAGCTGGAAGACTACACGTAAGCACTGGTATAGAGTACCCCTTTTGCATTCTCAAGGTGTGGAGGCTTGGCCTTCTGCAAGGTGACTATCCCCTTCTTGGGTTTCAGTAGCCACAAGCAGGACACACAGGGATCTCACCCCCCTATTCCTTAGTTTTGCTGGACAAAGGTGAAGTTGTGCAAACTGACTGGGCTAGCAAATCACATAGAAATGTACGGAAAGGCTCTTACTCCCTGTAGCTGGGGCTTTTATTCAGCTGTTTCTGTCGTATCTGTGCACAGCTGTAACTTGGTGGTTATTTCCTTGCTGCTTGAGTGTGTGGCTTGTCTGGTGTTTTTTTTTTTTTTTTTTTTTTTTTTTTTTAAAGTGTGTGCACACACTTTTTTTTTTTTTTTTTCCCCCCCTGCTCTCCATCCTACATAAGTGTATGCTACCCTGAATGCGGAACCCCACCCAGTATCTGGGCCATGCAGAACACTGATTGATGGCTCCTGCCTTGACTTCTCCAGGAAAGTGAAACCCATTCTTGCCATTTTTGGGCATCCCAGGGCTGGGAAGACCCTATAAAGGATGGGATTCCCAGAATTTGTTAGTTCTCTGATCTCAGCTGTAGTAAGAATGTGTGTGTGTCTCAGTGTAATGAAATGTTTAGGAAAAGCTGACATAGCAGGGTATGTGACTGATTTCTGCCTGAAAAAGAAGGAGAGATGGAGATGTTGCTGAATTGTGAAAGGCAGGGTACGTAGGGGCCAAGCAAAAGACTGTAGACCTCCTTGGAGAATGCCATGAAACTCTCATGTGAAATACCAAAAATGACAAAGTGACTCTGCCATGGGTCACGTATGAGCTGTGTTTCTGAAGAGCATTGCCTATTCATCGTGCTGTCCCATAGCCACTTTATCAGTGATAGCCACGCTGTGTCTTCCAGCCTTCTGAGAACACATTTTACTACAAGTAAAGGTTCGTGTGTGGAAGCTATGGAAATGGCACTGCATGCTTCTTGCCTCTGCATCATTATTCCAATGCTATTGTACGTAGGTCTTGCCCACGAGGCCTTGCTGCAATTTGGTTTCCTGGAGTTGCACAAAAACATGGTTATTTAGAGTCCTTCTCTTGCAAATAGCATTGAGTGAGGTTGGGTTAGAGAAAAAGTTTTCTACCTTCAGGGAGGCTGAATGAGTGGCCAAATAGCAACAGGCTGAGCGGGACAATTTCTAGAGTTCTTGGGGCAAAAGAAGCCTGTTGAGGAGCCCGGCATAATATAAATGTTTATTTGATTAAACTCTACTCTGCTTAATTCATTTAAAATAGCTGTGACATCATCTCAGTGACCACCATTTCATACAAGGCTGTCTGTGAAGATCACCATCGTGACTTTGCTGGTGACGACATGCAGAGCCACCCAGCAAGCCTGCTGCCTCGCTCTGATGAACTGCTCTCCCTTCACTTCTCGGCTGGCATGTCTGCATAGAGCCTGGTGTTGCCTAGAAAGAGCTCTGGGGAGTGAGCGGCACTTAAATAAAACCTGTCAGACAGTGATCAACTGTACAATCTGCCACCCTTCTGCAGCTTCTGTTATAGTAGCTGAATGTTTCCTGAGGAAAGTTAAAGCATGTATAGCTCCACATTACAGGAGCAAAGGTTAGATCAAGCGGGGTGCTTGGTGGGCTAATGGGCTGACTGATGGGGCAAGATTTGTCCTTCCCAGTTCTGCTGTAGTTGTTGTACATGTCCCGTTATAATGTGGTTGACTAAGACCATCTGACCATCCATCGTTTCCAGTGTTGGAATAGCCCCATTTGTCCCTTTTAACTTGCAAAGTAACAAAAAAGATCCATCTGTTTTGGTGCAAAAGCTCAATGTCCTCTGTGCCAATTGAACGCGTGCTGCTGTAGCGTGGTATTCTTCAGTATCTTCACAGTTACTAATGACTTCCTGCATGTTTCCAGCCCAGAAGTGGTAGGACAAAACCCCTTCTTTATGGCTTTGTGCAATAACTTCAGCTGTTGTCAAATATGATATGATAACCAAACATAGGCATTTTGTGCTGGTTGTCTTTGGCTTTCTTTGAGGTACTCTTCCATTGCAACAGGAGTGCGTTCCCACCCAGAACTGGTGGTGAATCGGAAAGAGCCACCCTTCTGCAAAGGTATGGTGTGACGTTACACCTAATTAATTTAATAGTAGGATGCTGTTCAAATGGATGGTCTTGTTCCTTTGGTTTCCGTCCCCACCCAAAGCCATGTGTGTTTTGTAGCTTCCCCTTGAATTTAGTAAGGAGTTGGGTGATGGTTGGGAGGAAGTGCTACCTACACTAAAGACAAAAAGTGACAACAAGTCTTATATGGTGGAAGTGATTTGCCCCGTGGCTGCATAATCAGACATAATAGAGGGGAAATGTGAGAAGAGCATGGCTTGCCTCTGTCAGCTCACCATTTAGGTCGGCTAAGCTGTAGCAGTCAGGTGATACCTTATGCTTTCCTTAACCTCCATGTTGTCTTGAGAGATGGTAATAGAGGGAATTTCTCCACCACCTTTGGGTATTCTCACTCACTGCAAGGATTAAGTTGGACTAACACAAACGTATATTTATTCTGTTGAGATTGAGAAGCTCACATAGCAGGAAGCCTCTGCTTCCTGGAGGAGAGTGTATAGGAAGCTGGAGCTGACCTAAAAGCTGTAAAGCTTGCAGACTGTTGTGCCATGTGGTCTGAAATCCCTGGTTTGGGTTTGTTTCTTTTTTGCTTGTCCTGAAGGTAGATGGCTGAAGAACATGTTCTGAGGTCACAGCATAAAGGAGGTGTCAACCTGTTGTGCATTAAAATGCCCCTGAATTTCACATCGTAGTAATGTACTTTAGGATACCAGACTGGTCAGCCTGTATCCCAGAACAACCCAAACAGTGTATCTTGTGACTTTCCCCACACTGGAATTACCTGTGTGGTTAAACATGTGTCATTGTTTCAGGTGCCAGAAATGGTGTGTTCTCTGACCTACCTGTGCGTGTCATGAGCATTTTGGTTTGTCATAGATCTGTTCTTCAGAGGTAGGACACAGATTTTGGCAGCTATTTTCCTTATTTTTTGGAGGGGTGACTAACATGATGTCAGGAGTAGTATTTTCAAAAGTGTTTGGTTCTGGCCTCTATGAAGTTGCTGGGATTGCAGTAGACCAGTGTTCTAAGCTTCTTTATTTCTGACTTGCTGCATGATTTGTTTTGGGTTGCTATTAAATCACAAAGCTTCTGCTCTCTTGTGTGTGGTTTTTTTTTTTTTTTAAACTGTTTGAGGGAGACATTGACTCACAAAAAAAAAGAAATCCTCTTTTTTACTTAAGTACTCTGCCTCCCCCATAGGTGCTCCCAGGAACACAGCCCCCTGTTGCTAGTAAATAGAAGGTAATAAGTTTGCTTCATGTGTGCATTGGGCACTTGTTTCATGATAAATGTGGATTTGATTTGCATGTTCTGGTGGGCTGAGACTGAGTGCTTCCTAGTGTGAATGCTGATTGTTTCTTTATTGGTGAGATTATTATATGTTGGCTGGAAAAGCAGAAAATGAGTATTTTTAAACTCAGTAAAGAGCTGGTGTCTTAGGCAGTGGGCGGTGTGGTGTGGGTGGCATAGATGCCGGTTTACTGTGATAGCCTGTTTTGTTTAGGTGTAGGTTGTGTTAAATACGCTTTCATCCCTGGCGTGAGTGTAACTTCGCTTTTTTTCCATGGAGGGTACTGGCTTGTACAAAAACTTTTTTGATTACCAGGAAAAATACTAGGCTTTCTTTTCATTGTAAGAATATACGTGCATCTTAAGGGACTATTTTGAGAGGTGTAATTCTCAAGTGTCCTGACAAGCAGATTTAGTATGGCTTTTTATTGGCCTCTAGCTGTCTAGGAGGCTAAGAGAACACTTATTCCCAATGGAGGGATGCAAAACTCTAGAGCAGCAAGAACAGCTTGGTTTCTTTTTTTATTTTCCTTTATTTAGGGTTGGTTTTTGTTTTTTTTTTTTTTTAGTACAAAGACTGCCTCTGGGTTTGACACGAGTACAGAAAATTGAGATGATTCAGGCTTAAGCTTGAGTTCATAACCCCACTCATTATACTTAGAAGTTGCCTTGGCTTTAGGCTCTTGTTAGGTGCAATGTGTGTTGCGATACTGAAGAATGGGAGGAGGAGCAACTGTAAACCCCTGTGGTTATGCTGTTTGAGTTAGACTGTTATCCTTTTCCAGAGCATAGCACCTATTGTAAGAATTATGTGGTATCATTTTTTATCTGCCTGAAAATAGTATTAATTGTTTTTTCTCCTTGTGTACCAAGTGTTTATAGCTCAGTGTTGAGTGCAGAAGATGAGGCAGAGTCTGCCTGAAGGGGCAAGCCTCCAAAGACTCAATTTTCCTTTGCTGACTCCAGGAGGAGGAGGAGCAAGCTCCAAGTAGGACACCAGCACTACAAGTCCAAACACCATGTGTAGGCTTGCTTTTCTGCCAGTCAACTTGCAGCGGGTTTTGGTGAAGTGTCCAACAGTGCAAAAGCAGTGGCTCTAAGGAGCCACAAGGAAGGATTTGGGGAGAAAGGGGAAGAGTAGTGTGGGGGGGGATGTGTGTGCGCACGCAATGTGTGGAGGAGAGGAACTTCACAGGTGGCAATGGGAAGAGGTGTGTGAATGTGCTGCCATGTGATACAGTATGAAGAATGTATTCAGGGTTTGTTTACCCTCAATTCCTGCAGTTGTTTAACTGAACTGATGCAAATCCTAGTGTGGATTCAGGCCTGAGCAGAATGAGCTGTACGTGATGTGTTGGCAAATGTGGGTGCTCAGTAAAAGGCTGTGGTTTCCTACATATGTTATTGAAACCAATTTAGTTTATGTATCTTAAAACCCAAACAAACTGGCCTGTATCTTCTAGAACATTTTCTTCTACTTAATGCTGATGTTGCAATAGATACCCGCACTGCAAAAGTGTAAGTGGCTTTAAAAGCCACTTATTTGATTTGAGACATTCTTGCCTTCAGTGATATGTGGTAGCTCAACCAAGGACCGTGGAGTGTGTTGCTCCTGCGCTTAGCATTCATCCAAAATAGTAAGCTTTGTTTGCACAGACCTTTCTGATGTGTGGTTTATGGGAGGACTTTTGCTTTCTTTCTTTTGTATGGGAATGACTGAAGAAAAACGTCAAGTCGGAAAACGTAACTTGGGATCAAAGTAAAAGTCTTTGTTTGGAAAGCTCTCTTCATGACCTTGTGCATAATACCCTACTGAAATAGGGGGGATGTAGATTAGGGATCCTGTATTTACCAGTCCTGAGCTACGCCTGACAGATTTCACAAAATCAAAATGGCTAAACTAAGATGATGATGCTTTTCTCTAAGGTTTGACAGGAAGATTGTAATTGCTTCTTCCTCATTTGTAAGTCTGAACTGAGGCACTGAGCTCTGTCTTTGAGGTTGCAGTCCATGAAGCAGGAGGGTTGCAAACCTACATCCGTAAACTTCAGATGGTAACAATGCTTGGCCGGAACTCAGACTGTTTTTCTTACAGCTCTTCAGATTCCCCTAATGATGATTCAGATGCATGCCTGGATAGTGAGATGTAATGTGACATTTGTGCTATAGCGTTTGCCCAGTTTAACTAGTGTATACCAAAAGCAGATGGCTTTCATTCTGTTCTCTCTACATTAAGGATAAGAGGGAGGAAAAAAGGAAGGAGAGGGGAAAACTTGCTCTTTGCAGCTCTTTTTCCCCACCCCCACAAAAGTGCACGTAGATGTACATTGCATTTTAAGTCCTGGAAAACATTAACACTTTTACCAAAGCTAAAATACAAATATATAATAAACTTACCTTTAAAATAATCTATACAAGCAGAAACCACCATGCCTTTGAGAGTAAAGGCTCAGTGTTGTTTTCTCCTGTGATACAATTGAAAGGGAAAAGGGCTGTGCTTTATATAGACTGGGAATAATCTGAACAGTCTCATGGTGCTTCCTACTGTACTCCACCTACCTTGCATCATAACTTCCTTTCTCATATTTATGGCCAAAAGCCCGTACAATATAAACGGAGTAGTGTGTGCGGTGGGTGAGATGGCAAGAACCTAACTCCGTGCATTTGGGTGTGGCTATAGGCAAATATTAAACTTTACACTGCACTTCTGTTGAACCTCGCTTTATTGAACAGCTGAGTATGAAAAGGATCGGGGATAGCAATCATCCCGTGTGCCTGTCTTCTAGTAAGTCTATTATCTTTGCTTACCTTAATCTTTTGCTTATCTTAATCTTCAGGTACAATAAGTGAGGATGTTGCCTACTGAAGGACTGTTTTAAGGTTCTGAGGAACTTGATGTGAAAGAACCACCGAATTACTATTATTGTGGTATACTTTGCATTAAGTGGAGAGGAGCCATAACTATGCACCAGCTCAGAATGCTGCTTATCAGAACAGGAAAACGTGCTGTTGTGCAGGCTGTCTTCTGTTGTTTAGAAAGTTGCATCAAGTCAGCAAAAATACCTATTTTAGCAGTTGATTTCTTCATGGCTGTCTAGGAAGGTGCAGCATCAGTGTTCCTGCTAGGTAAGATGCCAGACTTCCACTTAAAACTCTTTGTTTGGAGGGGGTTTATATTTATCAGGGAAGACTCATTTGTGGTTGAAACTGTGGGTATGAGGTCTGTGGCTGGAAGCAGTTACTGCAAATTTCTGTCATCTGTACTTGAAATTTGATAGTTAATCTATTAATTCTAAAAATTGTATCTTGCTAGTGTTTCAGCTAACTAAAATTAACTTCTAAACTATATTTTAGTTCAGGATGTAAATTATATTGTTGTAATTATTTTCCATCCCACACAGCGTTTAAAAAAAGGCTATTTCACATACTTGTGAAATATATTTTCTGTATTGATGTATATTGCTGCTGTGTAACCACATTGTGTAGAAAAAGGCATTGAAGGGCATGCTAAGAGCTGCTTTTTGGAGGCTTGTTTATACAGCACATCAGGTGTACATATTCTCCATGCTGTAGGAAGATATATTGACTATGTTGAAACGTTTCGAGAGTAATTTAATAGGTATAACTCAGATAACAATAGAGAGAATATTACTGCAAATCATTGCATTATCAACCTTAAGGATGACTTCTAATGCCTCCTTAAAAATGAGAGCAAAGAAAATTTGTTACGCAAGCTAAGACCATTATTTAGCTCTGTTATGGAACTATAAAAACCCTCAACGCTACTATTTGTGTGGTTCAAGGGTATTGGGTTTCGGTCTAAAATGCAGAGAATATGGAATGTAGTACAGAATTATATTATGAGCTCTAATGCAAAGTAATGAAATGAATCATGATTTCCAGAGGCAGTATGCTTGTCTGGCTACCAAATAATGTTCTTGTCTCTGTCATTGCCTTCTTGTATGCCTTAGTTTCCCTGCCTGTGAAGTAGGAAACTGCTTGCTTGTGTCATGGCTTCCTGGTCATAAGATGCTTTGAAGATGAAAAGTACGATGTGAATAGAAGCCACAGTTTGTATATTATATGCTGTACAGGAAGACTGCATAAAGTTAGGAATTCAGCAAATAGCGAAAACCAGGGTTAATTTAGTTTTGTTTGGTTTAGTTTTTAATAAATTCTCTACTTGATTATGATACTTTATAGGGGACTGAGTTTTGCCCCGGAAGATTGTTGTCCGTTGTTGAAATGTTATGATCTGAACTGGATCTTTCACTGGAAACTGTTGAGGGGGGAAAAGTATGTTCATCCTTTAAACGCAGGTAGTTTCAGGAATTAATGAAGTCCTTGTATTTTAATTTGCAGCATGCACAATAATAGAGTTTTCCCCTGAATACTTGCATCCTGAATTTAGAGTAATAATTATAAAATGTCCAATTTTACAGCCTCTTAATACCCAAGATGTGTCATACCAGTTTTATAATGAGTAAGAGAAGTCTGATCTTCACAGAAACACCATCAAAGCTGGAAAGTAAATTGCATTTCTATTTTTCGTCCCTTTTAATCAATAATTGAGGTCTTCTGATCTAAGAAGATTGATATCAGGTCTTTGATATGAAATATCTCTTTGGATGGATGTAAATTGTAAAGCATGTGTTTGTTCAGGTTTGTATTCCAAATGGGTTTGGAAGCTGGTTTTTTGGGTTGTTTTTTTTTTTTTAGTTCAACAAAGGAGGAACCAAAATATAGTGTGGTCATAGCCTAGCATTTCTCTAAACTAGCCATTCTTAAATATTTTACTTTCAGTTGAAGAAAACTTACTTGCAGATGTTGAGACCTGTTACGTCGTATTTAATATCAGTATTTAATATCAGAGCTTAGCAACAAATGGGTCAGGTTTGTGGGCAAATGTAAGGCTATTTGGAACTGACATGCAGAAGAGAGATGGAGGATTATAAAGTGGGGTGTGACTTGCTTTAATTGATGCCCTCTTCTCTCCTCCTGTTTGGTTGCTTTTCTTGCTACATTCTCTTCCTGTTCCTGGGTGTGTTACAATCCAGACTTAGTGGCTGTAGTTGGAGATGATGCATAAGTAATATGGGTTGAAACAAAATGGTATATTTCATGCTGACAGGACTCAAAGTTGTAATTCATACCAATTTGGATTTTCTTAGATTTGTGTCTTAAGTAGCAGGCTTTTTTGAGACACAAAGTCCTTTATATTTGGTACTCTGCTTTGCCATTCAGTTGTTTATAAGTTGTATGTCGCCGTCATTCCTTGCAAAAACTCTGTCTTGCTTTAGCTCATGTGTCCTTGGTAATCCCTTTGATGCCCTTGGTGCATCTGATCGAACTGCCTCATTTGGTGGCTCCATGACTGCAAACTTTTATTTTCTGAGCTGTAGCAGAGTCAGCTGAAATCTGTGATGTGATTTTAAAAGGAAATGCTTCAGAGGGTACACAACACATCCCTGGTTTCTTGCAAGTATGCCACAGTACTGGAATGCTTTTACATTTTAAAGCTCTTCAATATCTACAAATAATGAGTACATCTTGGGAGTGAGGTGGGGAATGAGGTGGAAACCTTTAGTTTAGAACTTAATTAGGGACCTGACTCCTGTT
This sequence comes from Sagittarius serpentarius, assembly GCA_034782735.1. Taxonomy (NCBI): domain Eukaryota; kingdom Metazoa; phylum Chordata; class Aves; order Accipitriformes; family Sagittariidae; genus Sagittarius; species Sagittarius serpentarius. The sequence goes on along the minus strand of JAVKLA010000054.1, from coordinate 14,119,097 downwards.
TAAAAGTGCTCAGCCTGTATGCTGGGCATTCCTAAAAATCTTTTAAAAGTCTAAGAGAGGGAAAAAACCCTCATCCAAGGCTGTATGGAACTCTCGGATATTTCAGTATTTGCCTAGATGCTGTCTTTAAAAGAAGTGCAAGGTCTGACAGATTTGTCTTCCTCTCTTTTTTTTTTTTAATCGAGTCTTTCATTTATGCCTCGCTTGAAACTGAATTTTTTGCATGTCATTTTTTCTTTTTTCCTTCTATCTTAATTCCTGGATGCCCGTATGTAACTGTCTTAATGTCTTCAGTTTCAGGGAGGAGAAAAAGACCGCTTTACGCTCTAGCCTGTTGCAATCTACAGGATTCAAACTTCTGAACAAGGTGTCATGAGAGTATTCTTGTTTCTTTTTTTTTTTTTTTGCTGCTGCACAGTGATCAAACAGCAATGTAAACTAGCTGGTAGGGTGGTTAATAAATGTTGCATTTGAACCATTCCCAGGGGAAGGATGATTTCTTGAGATCCCAGTGTGAGGTGGTGCAAGCACCAGCGGCCACCAAAGGATATGGGCAGTGCCAAGAAGCCATAGCAGACTTCTGGTTCACACCAGCCTTCTTCGTCTTTTCCAGCCCTCTCTGGGGCGAGACACCTCTGTGATGGATACTGTCTGGTCAGTGCTTGCCCGAGGCTCCGATGCAGCCAGGCAGGGAGCGGGCTACCCCAGGAGAGCTTGCAAATGTGCAGGCCGTGGAGCAGGCAGGGCTAGCTCCTTGCCTCTCCCCTGCGAGGTAGTAAATGTGACCGCCATTTGGGTGGGAGAGAAGGGACACAACTACTTAGACGACTTCTGAATCATCCTAGCATTGTCCCTGGATCTAAAGAGAAGTGGGATGAGGTAACTGTGAAGGTCACGTCAGTTCTGTAGCCTTTTAGTTGCTTTAGACTCCTAAGATTTTGAGGTGTGTTTTTAGGGAACTTGCAGAGTTTGGTTGCTTTTTTTTTCCCCAGTTCCTAGAATATGTAGGATAGAAGAAATGCAGACACTATCAAGTCTCAGAAATGGCTCCCACACACTAGGTTTGCGTGCTCTTGGCTTAATGTATTAGTAATTATCCTGAGCATTGTGGATAGAAATGGCAGCTCATGATCCTTCCTGTGTAGTTGTCTGTATTGGTAAATCCTAAGGATTAACAACTGGATATAAACAGGCACGCTGAAGAGTGAACAGCCCTGTTAGGGTCAAATTAGGTCTACTTTGTGTATAATGCCATGTTTTTTATAATTTTCTCTTAATGTCCATCTGTGAGCTCATATTTTAAAACTAACAAATGTTACTGCAGATACAAAGCCTGTGGATCTAGTATTGCTTTGAATATGAGGTTGTACAGCATTAAATGTGAAGTGTCGATGTGTTTTACATACCTGTATAACCCTGTTCTAAAGCTATTGGCAGCCTGTTTTTTATTTTTATATTTTTCTGCCCTACTTTTTGTGATTAAGTGATATTCTTACCTGGTTGCACCGTCAGCCTCCTCTAGAAACACTACATCTAAAAAATAGCATGTTCAGTGACATAAGATTAAAGCTGAGTATCAGAGTTCCTGCTTGGAAAGCTTTGTCTCTTAATTTAGGTCAGTACTTCAATGCGCTATACTGTAAACAGCGCAACGGTGGCTCCCGTCTTCACTATATAATAAGTGTACGTGGTAAGCTGATCCTACCTGACTGCCTGCCACGCAGCTCTGGCCCACACAAAGCATACCGGAGAGGGAGCAGCAGCGTTAAAACAAGTTCCCTGCCGCCCGTGGGCGATCAGCTGTGACCCTGCCTGGCAGGCGGGATGCTCCCCTCCAAGAGCAGAACTACGGAGTGAGCAGCAGCCTCGATTCAAGCTAAAAGCACTGGGTGTCCCATTCCATCTGCCTCCCTGCCCTCCACGGGATTCTCTGGCTTCCATTGGTCAGTAGCAGGAATTTTGTTGTTGCCTTTGCATTTTCCACATTCTGTATCCTAATTTCTCTCCTTACAAACTCCAAGTGTGCTTTTGTTTTTTTGCCATAATATGACAAGGAAATGATTTGGGGGATCTGAACATTTTCCTACGGATTACAGGCAGTTTTGAGCTCTCTTTCACCAGGCTTTTTCTGCTCTGTGAATATTTGTAGAAGATCTGTAGGAATTTATCAGAAATGTTGTCTTGGGGAGCTGGGTAAAACCAGAGATCAGAAACTCTGTATGCTCTTCGTGCTAAATCTGGTGCAGTGCCAGGGCCCGAAATATTATTTGCAAGTGTTTATACTGCCACAAGTGGGACAAATACTTATACTCTGTATAACAAGACTTGCTGAGTGTGCAATGTTTTTATAGAGGTTTTTAAAAGAATAAAGACAGCTTCTGTCATAGGGGTGGAGGGGATCTTGGCACTTGAAAGAGCCCTGAAAAGCTTTTGGAGATGTCAGGGATGTGCATGTGTATGGTTTTATTCTGGGGGAATCCCCAAGAGGGAGTTCCTAAAACTGTGAAGAAGATGAGGCTAAATGTCACTTTGCAGTGGCATCAAAAATACTTGTTCGAGAGTATTCACACAGTGTTGCTGGAAGTCATGTGACTAGCAGCCATTTGATACTGAAGTTGAGAATAAGTCTCAGAAGAGAATTGATGTAAATTTTTAGCTAGTAGCTAAACTTTGATAGCAGTTTAATATTAATAGCATACAGCAAGGTGGTGTTCAGAGGCAGCAATCATCAATATTTTCTATCAAATAAGGCAACTAATTCTTAAAATGCTCATTTGCTAGTTGTGGCAGGATAAGACATGAGCAAGAATAACATCTAGCTGTGTGGTGTGTCTATACAGAATAATAACCAAAGATCAAGGATCCTTCTACAGCTGTGAAGAGGAAGCCAAGTGAGATACCTTGCTTTCCTGTGAGTGGTGTTTAGGGGGGACCTTATATTCAGACTGAGATTAAGGGTGTAGCAAGTCAACTTGTGTTTCTAAGAAACCTTCCAATGAAATGTGTTACAGAAATGCAAATTATGTTTCCACTTCACTGCTGATGTAATAAGCTCCAGTCTGTTGTTTTTTTTTTAAAGATGTAACTGCCATTGTTTTTCACTGTAAAGAATATTTATGAACTCTAGATGACTGTTTCTCCTGCTGAGTCAAATGGTTGCAGTATACACGTATATTAAGGTGGGAGGAGTTCTGGCACGTTGCCGTAAGAGAGAAGGAAGGAGCAGGAGGTCTAGATTTAAAACCAAACAATCTTCCATCAATTTAGTTGAGCAGAGAGTTACTTCTGTGGTGTCTCACTTGCTTGTACTTTAAAAAGAAACTTGGTTTTGTTTTGAAATTCTGTATGCACAGCAGTTGATAACAAGTAATACCATTGTGTTGAAAATAATACATTTAATGAGAAGATTATGACTCTGATGTGCAGCCTGGCTTTGTGTTATGAAGTAACCGGGTGCTGTTGCCTTTGTCTTTTCCAGATGTTTCTGACAGTGTACCTCAGTAACAATGAGCAGCACTTCACTGAGGTGCCAGTCACCCCTGAAACAACCTGCAGAGATGTGGTGGAGCTGTGCAAGGAGCCTGGTGAGAGTGAGTGCCACCTGGCTGAAGTGTGGTGTGGCTCAGGTAGGTTAGGCTTGCACTTTGTGAATTACTGGGCATTCACTGCTTCTGTAGTAAGGTAGCACACACAGACGTGGTCCTGTCCCAGAGGATTTCTGCCTTACAGTTTTGTTAATATCTTCATCAGACCTGCTGTATGATAATGCATCTACAGAAAGGCTCACACATGCAAAAATGAGTTAAAAGCAAAAGAAAAGGAATCGAGCATGCAGGCTGTTCAAATGAGTCTCTGAAGGGTGTAAGGGAGTTGTTTCCTCTTCCTTCTTCTCCCCACAGTGGGATCCCTGTGGCCTGTGTGGGGTTTGTGAAGTAGTAAGTTGTTGTTGTTTAACCCCAGCCAGCAACTAAGCACCACACAGCCGCTCACTCACTTCCCCCCTGACCCAGTGGGATCAGGGAGAAAATTGGGAGGGAAAAGTAAAACTCATGGGTTGAGATAAGATCAGTTTAATAGAAAGGAAGAAACTAACAATGACACTACTAACACAATAAAGTGACAATAATTATAAAAGGATTGGAATATACAAAACAAGTGATGCACAATGCAGTTGCTCACCACCTGCTGACCGATGCCCAGTTAGTTCCTGAGCAGTGCACCTCCCCTGGCCAGCTCCCCCAGTTTATATACTGGGCATGATGTCCCATGGTATGGAATACCCCTTTGGCCAGTTTG
>JAVKLA010000054.1:14057683-14114694 GCA_034782735.1 Sagittarius serpentarius | reverse complement strand
TGTTACCAACATTCTTCTCATCCTAAACCCAAAACACAGCGCTGTACCAGCTACTAGGAAGACAATTAACTCTATCCTAGCTGAAACCAGGACATAAGTGTCAGTAGTTCTGTGACCCAGTCAGAATAATTTCTTCAGTCCCATAGCCAGTTTCACTTGCAGTGACAAAGGAAAACTTCCTTTTTCTGACGACATCATTGTTGTTCCTGATTGTGTTAACTGAGTTTGGAAGGGCACGAGTGTTACCAGAAGTAGTAGGAGTTACCTGATGTGAAGTGCTCTTAAAGAAGGTGTGTGGTGGGTGGGAGAGAGGACGTAGAAACTACTTTTGACTGTCCCCTGTCCCTTTAAGCCTGTGCAAGAGGGTTTTATTTATGTGGCTCATTGTGGCTTTTCTTCCTTCTTCTGTGTTCTTGCTGAATTTTGTCTTGGAAGTTCAAATCTCCCTATCTTGCAGTGCTCCACTGGAACTGGAGAACATACCAACAACTGAATCAAAAGCTAAAGTACTGCTAACTTTTCATGGCTTAAATGGGAAAGGACTCCTCACTATCTCCTGTCTCCATGGTACTCATTAGATACTGGTAGCCATCCAGAAGTGTAAAATAGATGAATCAGGACAGGATATTAAGTAATGAAAAATAATGATATTTGATCCAACTTTTTTGAGATGCTTCAACAAAATTATAAAGCATCAGATGATAAAGGCTTATGTTCCTGTCTTCCTCTGATGTTGACTCAGGCTCACACCTGTTCGAAGAAGGCTTTGGTGAGCTGGATGTTGTTTAATAGCATGAGATACCTGAGTTGTCTCTTGAATTTTAGCCCCTTCCGACAGAGATGTAATGTTTCTGATATTTCTAAGTTCAAAAAATACAACAGAAATTTTTTTCTTCTCCTTGGAAAAGAAAGCATCTCTTCTTTATAAATGGTAGTCAAATAAAATCACTAATCCAGCATGGAAGGAGATCTTTTAGGGAAGTGTTTTTATTCTACATCTTTGTCCAACTCTGTCTAAATCAACACAATACCAAAGCCTACAGTGAAAGACAAGTAAAATAAAGGTTTAGGTAAAACCACTGAATTTGTAGTTAGTCTTAGCCCCACACCCTGTTGAAGAGCACAGGTTGTGATGGTAAGGGATAGGGTTCTCCTGTTGTTACCAAAGTTGGAGCTCTGCTAGAGTGGGCAGCTCCTCTCCTTGTGTTTCCTGAACCTGGATTCTTGATTGACTTTTGAGATGTTGATGTAGAGTATGCTAGAAAGGGCAGCGAGATTGTCCTGAAATCAAGGGAGAGCACCTATACCAAGAGGCAAGTGAAGTCTGCCAGTACTTAGTGTCCAAATGGGCTTGTTAAGCTGAAAAGTAAACTTCTGGCTGAGTGGGACCATATAATACATGGAGGTTTATTTGTAAAATCAAGTTGTTAGCCTCTGTGGTACTCAAGGAGATATAAGAAAATAATCTGGATACAGAAACATAAAATGAAGCAGAGAATTTTTTTCTGAGGTTAGTCTTTGCAAAGACATCAGGAGATACCACGAGAACAGATGCCTAAATGTTACTTGCACAGCTATTGTCATAAGACCCAAAAAAAAAGTTTCATCTATTTATACAGTGAAAACCTTGATAATTGTTTTAGAAACCAAATTATTCTTGTTCCCTTCACTGATCCTGTCATATTTACTAATTATTTACTTCTATATACAAACACTGGTGTGGGTATAAAACCAAATACAGTTTCAAATTGTACTTGGTAACAAAAAATGCAGCAGTCTCAAATCATTGTAACATTAAAAGACTTGAGTACTGGATGAAGTATATGCATGTTGTTTTGGGTGAAATATATCCTTTCTTAAGCATCTGTATAACATCCAGTAGCAACCATTTGCAACATATGTTTTCATGTATATCTTGGATTTGAGGTGGGGGCGGAGGGGTTGGAGAGACATACTTTTAGCTTTTGCCTAATCTCATTTTAGATGTCTGCAAAGTTCAGTATCTTGTTTTGCCAAGATATGCCATGATGTCTATTTTGTTTGCGTTTTACACTGAACAAATTAAACTTTATTTTAAAACAAACATGGCACACAGCAGCTAACTTTATGGAGTAGAAACAAAAGATTTATGTTGGAAAATGACTTTTCGGACTTCAATTACTGAGTTCCTTCTCAGATCACTTGAGTGTCTCTCTTTTTCTGCTGCTTGCTCAGAAATTTTAGCTTCTGTTGTCAGACCTTATTAAGTGTACTTTGAAAGACTGCTGCAAGTGCGCTCGAGGCACTCTGCTCCCTGAAGGGGGAAAGTTTATTACTCTCCCCGTCTTCCCAGTTTTGCTTGAAATTTTATGAGTACTGGGGCAAACTTCCTTGATCTTCCTATTATTGCTAGAATTCTGTTAGGTGACTACCTTGGCCACCGTGGAAAGCAGTTAAAAGGTGTGTGCATGTATAAAGATTTTTTTTTTTTTTCTTTGAGACAGATAGGGAATTAAAAAAAAATGAAGTCCGATTGTTTGTCCTTTCTTCCTGAGCTTTCCAAATGTAGTTTTGTTTGGTATTTGAAAATCTCTTTGACCTTCCTTTGAAGTCGCTGAGTGGTATTGACAGAATCCTTGTGTAAAGGGCATCTCCCTTGATTATAGAGTTTCAGTTGAAGTATTGCCGAGCTGCCTAGAAATCCATCTCATAAACCTGCTGTATATTCTTTAAGATAGAAATCTGACAGCCATACTGTTGGTTTTTTGTTTTTGCCTCTTTTTTTCCCTTGAATTAAGGTTTAGTAGATGAAGAGCTTATTTAGCTGTCTAGACAAGTAACCGCCAAGAGACTGCTTTTTCTGTAACAGTGACCTACTTGCTTATTCTGTAAAGCTAATCTCTTTTGACAGTGACTCCAGAAATTTTCCTTCCTAGATTGCTTGAGCACAGCTGCAGCATTTTCATTTAAAGAAACATTTTTATGCTGAAAAGAGCTTTTCACATGCTGAAAACATATGTTAGTAACTCCTTGTCTTAGGAAACTGAAAACATTTATGCTTAACACTGACAATTTTTCCCCTGAAATGATTATTCCATACGAAGATAGTGACTTTGAAAGACTCTCCACTGAATATGAATGAACACCCCTCTCCCCTCAAGCAATGTCAGTAAAAATGAAATTGGTGCAAAAGTGGGGGTATTTAATTTCAGTATTTGTCTGCTTTTCTTATTTCTAAGGCCAGGAACAATATATTCTGTTTGGCACCCAGCGCAAATGGATCTAACCTGATCGTGAGTCTCAGATGTTGTCACAAGATACTATGACAATATCCTGACTACGTAAAGTTGACTACTATGATATATTGACCACATATTAGCCCTCCCTTTTAACATTGGTGTAAAAATGTATGGTAAAGTGTATAGAATTACAAAAGCAATTGCTTCTGTGTAAAGATTTAGAGGCCAGTAAGTAATTCTAATTGTATACTCTCTGAATGCTCAGCTATGAAGTGTGTAAAATTTGGAAGAACAGTAATACAGAAGGGGAGGAGTACTGGTAAATGAAGGCATTAGACATAGACTCCCACTGGATTTTTGTAATATCAAAAGGCAACAAGTGTGGCTTAAAAATTAGGGATGTGACTGAATCCTGAACTTGAGAACAGGAGCAGGAAAAAAATTCAGTGGACCTTGTGCATGTAACTTTTGGTAGAAACTTCATCTTAACTGTCTGAGAAGAACAGCAAATTCTTACCGGAGTTCCTTTTCTCTGTCTCTTTTCTTTGAGCCATGAATCCAAAATCCAGGCTTATCAGAAGCACAGCTTTTGAAACACATGTAATCTGAACTTCATCAAATTTGCTGTCTGAGAGAGTGAGCTGGATCTATGGCTGACAGGGGCTATAGGAGAACACTTGAAGTGACAGGAGCTGTGATGGCTTGCTGAGGATCAGGCCCATTGGGTACCGGCTAGGAGCCTCTTCAGGGTATCGAGTGCTTCTGCCTGAGCTTGAATGCAAGGGCTGCAGTCTTGCATTTGATTGCAATCTTTAGGAAGCATTAAGAGAAGAATTCCTCTTCTCTGAGAGTTTATCTTTGCGTCTCTCTTGCTTCTCATTGGAATAAGAAGTAAATGAGTCCCTGTAGGAATCGGGGCAGAGGAGCTCTTGAGGAGGGATGGGAATGACTGAGAAAGAAGTTTGTCTGAGGTACCACAGAAGTGGAGCAAAAGGTACGCCAGCACATTTCCTGCGGTGGTGAGTGGGTAAGGTGATTTGCAAATACAAAACTTAAGGCACTAGAGCCGAAAGCTCTGAATTGCCTGTTTGCTTCCCCTTGGGCTGCGACGGTGCTTCAGCTTCTCCCTTTGGGGGTGGGCTTTTAAAGGGTTGTATCTACTTTTCAGAGGTGTTGGTTTAATTTCAGAAGGAAGGAGTGGTACAGTGCCTTCGTAAGGGGGAAAGTTAGGAATGCTTTGGGTCAGGGCTAGTGTTAGTTGCACACACTGCACCTGAGTAATAACAGCTGTTCAGGTAAAAGATGATGGACAGATATTTTTATTTTGTTTTGGTATGTGCCCAAGCTACATAGGGATGTAACAGTCACCTGGCTTTTTACCTTTTCAGAACGTCCCATAGCTGATAATGAACGGATGCTAGATATTTTGCAGCGCTTCGGAATGCAGAGAAGTGAGGTTCGTTTCTTTCTTCGGCATGAACGCTCTCCCTGCCGGGAAGCAGGTAGGTGTTGATCTCAGGTGGTCCATTTGTCTAAGTTTCATTTCATTCCTCAAGGTTAAGGAAACAGCTTGCGTATGTTATTTATTAAGGTTGGTAGTCACTACAGTGTTGCAGCCCTCTTTGGTCTGGCCATTATTTTCTTATGAATTGAGAATGCTAGTAACAGAAAACTTGTTCGTTTTAGTAAATACTTCATCCTCCCTTGCCAGATCTGGGGACATGAAATCCAAATCAAAACTTTTGCCGGTTTTCTAGAGCTAGTCATCACCAAAGTATCAAAGTACATCCTGTATTAAATGTATTAGCCACAGCTAAATATCTAGAGATCTGTAATAGTCTGTTCTTTTAAATCCAGTAACCAAACTGTCATCCAGTAATGTAATTTCTTATTTGGGCTTAGGATGTTTCACCTGGACAATACTTTACCAGGGTGATAAACTTAGCATACTTGGCAAAAGATGGAGTTCTTCGATGTTTCTCCCACAATCGACACATTTGTATTGGTTTCAGGAAAGCATTAAATGAACTGCCTAGTCAGGTTCTCTGAGAACATAGTATCTATGCATTGTAAATCTAAATATGAAACCTATAAAGAAAACGACTTTTTGCTTTTCAAGGTTTTTCTGTGCATCCCATAGGAATCTCTTCAGTAGAATCCTTAACACTTTTACCTTTAAATCAGTCTTCTTCCTCCCCTTTTTCTGTTTTCATCCTTGGTAATCTTCCTCAGTGTTGGAAATACCACATTTGTGTTAAGTGGCATTGTATCCGGCGTATTTTAAAATGGCTAAATGTATCTTGATGTTTGAAATGTGTAACGATGATAGAATGAGTACATGAAAAGTTAAAGCTGTGCTATCTCTACTATTAAGGATCTTACAGTGCAGCTTGGTTGTCAGGATGTAATTTTTCAAGTCCAGAGTGCTCATAGTATAAGGATTATTGGCATTTTATTAGCGATGGCATTGCTAAGCAACATGTTTGAGGAAGAGCAAATGAATAGTTAGGATGTCTGCAGTTAGTCTTGCAGGAATATGCTCCTGAAATAGGTATCAAGTGGGCAAGAAGCTAACAGAGATGGTTTCATCCAGTAGTACATGTATTTCCTACAGGGAAATGAGTGAGCTTGGTATTTGGCATCTGAACATCATTTGTACATAATTTGGTGGAAACATTAAAGTAGGATTCTAGTTAAGTACCATCTTTACTGTCACAATGGCTGCCAGGAAAAAAAAAATTGTGCTTTTAAACTTCATTATGAGCAAATAATCAGCTGTAGGTTAATTGGTGCATCTTTCATGACAGGTGACTAACCTTTATTGTTATTCATATTCTCTGTTAAGACAGTTGACAAAGGCACCTCAGAACATCTAGATGCTGGTTCAAAGACATTGTGGTCCAAATGCCTCTCTGAATTAAGCAGATATTTTTGTCATTTGCAGAGGGGAACATGTTTTTGTGACTATTAATCTGTAATGCAGACTTAGGAGGGCCCTGTTGACCGCGGGAGAAATATTGAAGTAGCATACTGTTGGTTAAGCTTTTTTGTTTGGTTTTAAACAGTCTTGTATCTTAAAATAAATGTTGACATTGAACAGCAGCCTCCTTATAAAATATCTTGTGTCATCAGTTAGGTTTATCTTAGTGGTAAGAGCATGGGAAGAACAGTTGTTCAGATTCTGAAACAAAATGATTGTACTGTTTCTCCTTTTGTATTGAATGCTATGTCTAAAGGGATAAGAAAAATCCTAAAATACCCTACCATCTTTGACTATACTGTATTTCTATCTAGGGCCTGGACAAAGATCTCCTCAAGATCCAGCCTTAAAAAGAAATGGTGTGAAAGTGCCTGGTGATCGAAGAATAGAGAATGGAGTAAGTGCTTGATGCAGTGGCTGGTATAGTAAAAATGGAGGCTTCCCTTCCCTTTGAAATACTGGTGCAAATCCTACCCTGGAAACTAAGGGGCTATTTTGGAGAGATTTCTAATGAATGCTCTAAAACAGACACAAAGCCTCTAACAATTATCACCCTTGATTTTAGTTCTTAAGATGTCTCTGAGATCCATTGGCTGTCCTATCTGTGTTTGGTGTTCTGAGATCACCCATACAAATTCAGCGTACCTTCCATTTTCTGCTGTCATTGAAAACTTTCTCTTGCTTTCCTTCAGTTCATTAATAGTTTCACGTTCGGTTTTGTGTCAGAGATCCCTTAGTTCTAGGTTTCAAGTTGAGACCAGTTAGTGTTTCAGCACTGAATCCGCTGTCTGTCACTTATTCTTGGTCCAGAAGATAGAATTATGGATATAAGATTGAATCTAGATTCAGGAAACATGTGAACAGGTAACTAATGTAATAATAGTGCTACCTTTGAGGGTGGTGGGTTTTTTCCCCCACTATATTTAAATTTCCCATTTTCTTCAACTTATGTTGAAGTGCTTTGAATTGCAACGATACATCTACGACCACAGATCCATCCTGCTGTGTGCTGAGCATTCTGGGCTCAGTCAGTGAAAGCTGATTCATGCCAAAGTTAATTATAAAGGGTTCTGAAACACCTCTTTAAAATGCTGCTGAGATTTTGCTAGAAATATTAATGTTTCGAGGGATGTCAGCTTATGTGAGTTGCTGGACTGGGCTACTCATGTGTATGAGCTTACAACTATTTATTCTTTTACCATGGAAATACACCATTTCTTTCTAATTATGCCACTGGATACTCAGCTGTTGATATTACTTGTTTTTTTTTAAAGACCTTTATCATGCTTTTCTGCAGTAGCTCTATTGAGTTGCACACTAGCCAAATTAAAATATCTAAGCTTAGCATGCTTTGGATTTTCTTTGACAGGTCAGTGCTCCAAGGATGGATATGACACTGGCTGAACTTCAGGAAATGGCATCACGCCAGCAGCAACAAATTGAGGCTCAACAGCAAATGCTGGCTAACAAGGTGAGTTTGGAATGAGATTGTTTACAGCCAGGAACAAAGGTAGTAAGAGTCACGTGAGGTGGAGGGAGGGTTGAGGATTTATGGTTTATTTTTTTTTCACCTCTTGTAAACAGAGGGCTCGCTTTCTTTGGCTCCCTCTTTTTAAATTTGAAAGTCAATCTATGCAAATATGCAGTAGTAAAACATTGAAATAATGCCAGTGATAGAAGTGACCGTATAGCTTACTGAAAGGACAGAGCATATAACATTAATATATTGTCATTCACCCTGGTGGCTCTGCCAGCCCTATTTGTGTTCCGTGTGGTGACCAGCCATTCACCGGTTTGATCACTGAACAATGCTTTTGTCTCTGGATATAATGCTGTCCTGTAATGATATCTTGCTTTCTCCTGACAGAGTTCAATGTGCCTGGTTTCCTGGGGCAGCTGTCTGGAAAAGATGGCATGTATGTGATAAAAGTAACTAGGAGAGTGATTTATAAAATGCTTGGTGAACAATAACAGAAAAGCTAATGAAAGCACACAGGGTGCTCCTTGAATCATTTAGGGGAAAAAATGCTCTGAATGAATCTTCAGAATGGTGGCATGGATTTCATATTTGACTTAAGTGTTGCTGGTATGCACTGCTCTTGAAAATACCTTGGAAAACGTTGGTTTTTGCAAAGAATCGTTAAATGCAAGCCCATCCTGGAGAGCACTCGGCTGTTTGGATGGATGAGTTCCCATGCCTTTCAGAACGTGCTCTATGGGGAAGAAGGCTGCTCTGCGGCTCTTGTCTTGCTGCTCTTCCTCTGTCAGAAGCCCTGTCTCACTCTCCTTTCGAGGTAGCCGAGTTCTGCCCCCAATATGTTTAGCATCTTGTTTGGTTCCCTTGGCTTTCAGTAGGCATATCTCAGGGGACTGCTTCAAACTATGGCTTTGTAATGGTTCTGCGGCGCCTGCAAAGTGGTACTGTGGCCTGTCAAAATAGCGAATAAAACTTTATTTCCGTTTTATGGTAAGAAATGGTATGAAGAGGATGCAAATATAAATGTAAGAAATCAGTCAATCAGCCAAGTGATTAGAGTTTTCACTTGAACTTTAGCATCACAGTTAATACCTAACCTGCTCAGATTAATTTGCCCAAGTAGAATGTTGCCCTCTTCTTGGTTCCAACTGACAGGTGTTTCACATAAAAAAAGCCTAAACTTTCATAACTTCTGACTGTTTCACTCACGGGTGGCAGTAATAGACATTGGTCTTATAAATAGCAGTAACACTGTAGTCACTTTATATATGAAACCAGAAGCAGGAACATTATATATATTTACTATAAAGGGAATTGTACAAGATATATATAAAAAAAAAAAAAATAAATTGAGTTTGAGACTGGATAGCTACCCATCCAGGTAGGTGTCTGCTGCCCATGGTTTGCAGAAGAGTAGCCTTGTGGGTGTCCCATGGGAGAGTTTTTCATTTAACATTGCCTCTCTGAAAAGGCAGCTAGGAAACCAGGTTTGTTCTAAAGAGAGGCTTTCCATCGCCTCTTTCCTGCCTTCTGAAATCAGATGCAATATTAAAAATAGATTCTGAGGGGGAAAAATACACTTTCTTTTTAGACATGAGCTGTAAAATCTATTTTTTGACATTTTCCTGTGTGGGATTGACTCTAAACTAGTGCATACACTGCAGGTGCTGCCTGGCTTTCTCCGGAAGGCAAGCTCACTCTTTTGCTCTTCCTTTTTTATTCAAAGTGCACAAGAGTCCCTGTTTCTAAATGTGACTGATATTATTTTTTTTCTGGAGGAAGTGTTGAGTTCTAATGTTAGTAAGCAGTGGTAGTCTTGGCCGTTAGTGGGTGTTTGGGAAAGTCTTAGTAGTTCTCCTGCCTCTGGAACAACCTATCATCTCCAGAACTAGAAGCCATGTGTAATGGCCAGTGATTTAAAGGAAGTCTCTTTAAGTGATCTAGTGGTTTCTTTTAGCTCTAAACTATAGACATCTGTATATAGGAACTGGTAGCACACCATTTTACCCTTATACTCTTGGAGAGGCAAAAGGATCCTCTCCACTGAGATGGTATCTGTTGCATAAATGGGGGCCAGGTCGCTGTGAAGGTTTTCCCATGTCTTGAATCATCCTGTGGTGTGATAGCGGTGATCGTTACCAGGAAATCATAAATTTGGAGAGCTTTGGTGTGCAGTGATCCCCCATCTTAAGGAGGTTGTAGCAGAACTAGTGAAAGTACAAAGAATGATGAAATTGGTCAATAATTTATGGAATACCTTCTGTATAAAGAATGTCTAATATACTCCAGCATGACTTACAGTTGTTTAAAACGTGGCATACGATAGAGATCTGTAAAGTATAAGCAGCATGGAGAAGGTAGAGGGGAAATAATCATTAGCTCTTGCAACTCAAGAGCCAAGTAGCAATTAAATGAAATTGGCAAATGTCATGGAACATGAGTGCTTGAATTTTTTGTAGGCTTCAATGGGTTTTGAACAATTTCACAGAAGAAAAATTTACCAAGGGCTGTTAGACATGGATACCACCTCTGTTTCAGTAGGTTCTTATAGTATAGGATGGTTGTACCTGGAGGATTGCATTGGGACAGAATCAGTATGTGTTTGCTCTGTTCTCTAACTTGCCTTGACACTGTGAAGTCAGTATACTGGGCAAAAGCTGATCTGAGCTGCTGTGGCCATTGTTTTTGAGACTGTTTCTGTTGGTACCTTACCATAAGTTCATGTAAAAAAAGAAATAAAAAAAATTCCTTGTCTTGACTGCAGGAACAACGTCTGAAATTCCTGAAACAGCAAGATCAGCGACAGCAACAGCAAGCTGCTGAACAGGAAAAACTGAAGCGATTAAAGGAAATTGCTGAGAATCAGGAAGCCAAACTTAAGAAAGTGAGAGCACTGAAAGGCCATGTGGAGCAAAAAAGACTCAGCAATGGGAAATTAGGTGAGTTGCTGCTTGGGAAAAGTAGCCTGTGATTTTTCATGAAGTGTGGTTCTTAGAAGTCTAAAATTTCTGGTGATTTCAGTGATTCAGACAAGGCGTTTACGGTGTTCCAGGAAATGTTAATCTTAACAATTTCACATCTTGTATTTACCAGGAAAACTCCTGAATCACCTAGAACAAAATATATTTCTCTTACTGTATTTTAAAATGTCGCATAAGGGCACCCTGTGTTTTGAGCCTAGCATATCTGCTCTTTAATTACAGTGTAGGTTTTTTTCCTTACTTGAATACCTTTTGCGTACCACAGTAACTTTTTCCATCCTTGATGTTAATACCCCACACATTCAGAGTGCTATTTTCCTGGCCAATAACAAAGCTTGGCCTGATACCCATGTTGCCTCTTGTGCAAGAGGTAACTTAATGGCCAAAATGGCTGAGTATTTTCTTTTTAATTACAGAAATCAGACTAGTGTCTGGCTTGCTACTGTACTAGTTGGATTCAGCATGTTGATGCAACATTAAAAATGTATTTCAGACTTCATATCAATGCACATTTTTCTGCCTACGTTTTCATTCTACCTCTGTACGTATTGAACAGAATTTGTCATTTCTAGCTGGATGCAAATGAAAGTACATTAGTTTATTAAGTTAAAATATAAATAGTTTTATTAGGAAGCATGGTGTTTTACAGATAAAGCAAAAGTGTTTTTCTATGGGGAGAATGCATTTTCTCTTTGGGGGTCTGCACAAAATAAACATCAGCTTAAAGGAATAGAAGAATGGTAGCGTAATACAAGATCTTGGAGCACATGTATCTGTTTCCCGGGACTCACCCCAGCAGGTCTGGTTCTTGGCACTTGCTTGAACTCTTACTGATACCTTAAACTTCATTCTATAGTGCAACAATTTTGGCAGTGGGAGCAGCTGATGACAGCCATTTGTAATAGACCCAAAAAGCCCTCCGAGTCTTTGTTTAATGTAAAAGCTCGAGTGTTTTGTCACCGAATTCCTACAACCTAAATTTGGAGTTTTAAATATCATAAATACGCCTTGTGGTTGAATAAGCATCTTCCTGTGAAATTCAACAATTTAGGCTTCTACAGATGAAATTCAGCCTGGTAATACGGTTTTGTTTGTTTCCATGCTTCAGAAAGTAAAAAATACTACTTTTTCCTCCCATCAGTGCTCTAAGTAGACTGAGTTTACATAATCTTGCCAGCGTGTTTGCTTTTACAAATGCTTGGAGGAAGAGCTGGTTTGACAGCGACCATGAGTTTGCAGCAGCTGGCTGCAGCCCCTGCGCAGCGCTGCTCCAGAGGCCGGCAGGGTGCTCTCTGTCTCCTTAACCGCCGCCTTGGGAGCAGCCCACGCTCGGCTGTTTCTCAGGGCAGCTATTGTGCTCTCTCGTCCTCTCCAGTGGAGGAGATTGAACAGATGAACAGCCTGTTCCAGCAAAAGCAGCGCGAGCTGGTGCTGGCGGTGTCAAAGGTAGAGGAACTCACCAGGCAACTGGAGATGCTGAAGAATGGCCGAATTGATGGTTACCACGACAACCAGTCGGCTGTAGCTGAACTTGACCGCCTGTACAAGGAGCTGCAGGTAATGGAAAGCCAGCTCGTGACCCACAACTCTAAGGGCTAAAAGTTGGTTGGGCTGTTTCTTACTACGTCGGAAAGAAATCCTATTGCTCCTGTTCCTGACAGAGCTGCGTGGCTGCCTGCATGCTGAGGATGAAGGGTTAGTTGTTACTGGGCTCAAGGTAAACAGGGGAAGGAGCACGCAGTGTATATACCTTTTCTTTCTGCAAAATTTGGAGACTAACCAACATTTTTTTCCGGAGAAAATAATCGGAGTTTGCCAGCATGACTTGACTTTTTGGAAGGCTTTTCTCTTTGTAACTGCTTCCTGTCCCCCATCCTGAAAGTTAATTTGTTTTGATTTTTCTTGTTTTCTCCTCCTCCCTGTCGTGTCGTCCCCCCCCCACCCCGCCCCGGCTTTGTGAATTTATTCAGTTGAGGAACAAACTGAACCAAGAGCAGAATGCCAAGCTGCAGCAACAGAGGGAGTGTTTGAACAAGCGCAACTCGGAGGTGGCAGTCATGGATAAGCGTGTTAATGAGCTGCGAGAGCGCCTGTGGAAGAAAAAGGCAGCTCTGCAACAGAAAGAGAATGTACCAGTAAGTGTGGGATATTTAATAACAAAAAATTAATTTAATTTGTGGCACATACAGTCTGAAGTAAAAACTGGCTTGTGGGCAAGGCTATTGAGATGCTAGACTTGTTTTTTTGTTTTTATCCATACGTGGTGGAAGTCTTGTATAATTAAAGTACTTTTCATGGTACACTGATGTTAACCTACTTACTCTTTATGGACAAGAACTTTTCTTATGCTCTTGTGGAATTTTTTTTTTTAGATTTTTTTTTTTTGCTGTTACTACCTCATGTTTATAGCTCTTAAAGATTTTCTTAAAAAAACAGTTTTAATATTGGAGTATCATTTTCTACTTGTTTTATCCTTTTTGACTTCTATTTCAAACTCTGATGAAAGGATACTGCAGCATAACACTCTTCAAATTTTCTTCTTACTTTTTTTCCAAAGGTTTCTTCAGATGGGAATTTACCCCAGCCAGTGGCTTCTGCTCCAAGTCGAGTGGCAGCAGTAGGTCCTTATATCCAGTCCTCTACTATGCCACGTATTGCTTCCAGACCTGAACTTTTGGTGAAACCAGCATTTTCAGATGGGACACAAGCTTTGCAGGTACCTGATGGTCCACTAAAAACACAAACCCTGCCCAACATGAGAGCTGGAAGCAGTTCACAAGCTAAAGCTCCTGCAGGTAATAGCTTATGATTAATATTTCTTCTCTGGAAATGTTTTGTCTTCTTATCTACCAGCTCTTTTTTTTTTTTTTTTTTTTTTTTTTTAGCAAAGTATTATTTGAGATGTCAGTCTTACTACTTGCGATTTTCCTGCCCCAGTGAATATATATTATAAGCACTGAGGTTATACAATTCAATGTGTTGTAAATTAAGTAATCCTCTTAGTGAGCAATCTGAGCTGTTACACAGTGTAGAGCGTAGGAGGATTTTTCTGTAAACTGGAGATTTTTTTATTATTTAAAAATACACCTAAAAACTATACAACAGTGTGTGTTTTTGAGTTTCTAGAGGCAGTTTTAGGACATACATGGTAACCACCTGGTGCCTGGACTTAAAAAGTAGCAAAGCCAAGTTTTCTGATCATGCATTTTGGAAATGACATATGTAAAGGATAAACCAACATTACAAGAGGTATTACAAAGGAGGCAGTTGATTGTAGCACAAAAATAGCAACAAACTTGCTGACATGTTGATGGGATAGGAATATGGAGAGACATTTAAGTCCAACACCTGACACGAGGCTTGGCCTTTCCTGCTAGAAGCGTTAATGGAGATTTTCCTGGCTTCTCTCTGTGGCTTTCTCCTATGCAGTACAGTTCAGCTCCTTGAGAGCAGAAGTCTGGAGAAATTGGAGAGTTGCAAATATGTCTTCTGTGCTATCTTGGGAGGAGAGGACTCACTTTTCAGCTGTGAGATAAGAGAAACTCTGATCTTCCAAAAAGGAAAAAATGGAGGCTGATCTTCTAGAATAGCTCTGTGGGTTTTGTTGGGGTTTTTTTTGGTTTAATCTCCCTCCCTCCATCTCCAGTTCTGGCAGGTATTATTAAAGTAGCCATGACACAAAACCAGTCCAAGTGTCTCTTGCCGTACTGGAGAACGGGAAACTGTTTCATTTTATCTGGTTTGCAGATCCTAAAATTGCTGGAGTGGAATTTTAGCTCTAGTCCATACAGAGTTTGGATTTTTGCTATAGGAACGTCTGGTGGTGTGCTATTTGAACTGAAACATCATTGTGTTGTGCGTTTTTGTTTGTGTTGTTTTTTTTTTTGTTTTGGTTTTTGTTTTTGGTTTGGTTTTTTTTTTTGGGGGGGGGGGGGTTTTTTTTTTTTTTTTGCATTTGGGCTTATGACTGCTTTCCTAGAGAGATAGTAGCCGATCTGGAACATTTCTCCTGCTGCTTATCATTACTATTTGAATTTAATATCACTTACTGTACTAGATAATTTAGAATTTAGTAGAGAGAATTTGGTGAAATATTTAGACTAATAGCAAGTTGCAAGCGTTGTCTTAGTTATTTTTGAAGCAGGCTGGTGTTCTTCAGGGGTCGGTATTGGGACCGGCACTGTTTAACATCTTTGTTGGCAACATGGACAGTGGGATTAAGTGCACCCTCAGCAAGTTTGCCGACAACACCGTGCTGTGTAGTGTGGTCAGCGTGCTGGAGGGAAGGGATGCCATCCGGAGGGACCTTGACAGGCTTGAGAGGTGGGCCTGTGCAAACCTTATGAATTTCAACAAGGCCAAGTGCCAGGTCCTGCATGTGGGTCGGGGCAATCCCAAGCGCAAATACAGACTGGGGGGGTGAGCGGATTGAGAGTGGCCCTGAGGAGAAGGACTTGGGGGTATTAGTGGATGAAAAACTGAATATGAGCCAGCAACATGCGCTTGCAGCCCAGAAAGCCAACTGTATTCTGGGCTGCATCAAAAGAATTGTGAACAGCAGGTCAAGGGAGGTGACTCTGCCCCTCTACTCTGTCTCGTGAGACCATACCTGCAGCACTGCGTTCAGCTCTGGGGCCCCCAACATAAGAAGGACATGCATCTCTTGGAGCCCCTCTTGGAGGGCCACGAAGATGATCAGAGGGCTAGAGCACCTCTCCTGTGAAGAGAGGCTGAGAGAGTCGGGGTTGTTCAGGCTGGAGAAGAGAAGGCTCTGGGGAGACCTTATTGCGGCCTTCTGGCACCTAACAGAGGCCTACAAGAAAGCTGGAGAGGGACTTTTTACAAGGGTATGTAGTGATAGGACAAGGAGTAATTGGCTTTAAGCTGAAAGACGATAGATTTAGATTAGGTCTAAGGAAGAAGTTCTTCACTGTGAGGGTGGTGAGACACTGGAGTGGGTTGCCCAGGGAAGTCCTGGATGCCCCATCCCTGGCAGTGTTCAAGGCCAGGCTGGATGGGGCTCTGAGCAACCCGGGTTAGTGGAAGGTGCCCCTGCCTGTGGCAGCGGGGTTGGAACTAGATGATCTTTAAGGTCCCTTCCAACCCAAACCATTCTGTGATTCTCTGGATATCTACTGCAGTGAATGTAAAGATCATCTTTAATGCCATGATTGAACATACAAACGATTTTTCTGCTGTTTTGGATATCACTGGCAGGATCTATTTATGCTTTAAGGCATCATGCTTTTCTTTGCACAATATATCTTTCTCATCCCTTCTTACCATCCTGTCACTTTTAACTTACTGTGACTATCCAAGGAAAGTTTCTTATGAAGTGGAAAGAAGGCAGTCTAGAGAAGTTTCTTGTCTGAATGCTGTAAGTGCAGACATGCGCTAAGACAAATAGTTTTGCTGCTGCCTTGGTAATTGTTTCTCAGCTTAGTTTGCATTCTGTTTAAAACAAACAAATGAGCAAAAATCTAAAGTGATAGGATTTATAGCAGTTAACCTGTATATGATACTTGTACACTTTCTAGACCTGACTCTTACAAAAAAACCCTATCTAATAAATAAGTCAATAAAAACATTATTTTAGCTTAATCTGTTCCACTTGTTCTCTCCTAGGTTCTGTGGTCCCCAGTGCAAAACCTTCCCCATCTGCCACCGACTGGAGTAGTTCAAATGCAGACAATCATACTAGTCAAGGACCAGCCTTGACTTCAGGAAAAGGAATTGTGACTAGTGAAGGACAAGGTATGTTCTTACATGCATGGCTAATCTTAAAATACGGAGAAACTAGATAATGATACTTGTCTCTTCTAAATGCTTCAGTAAGTATGTAGAATTAATTTGAGAGCACAAAAAAAAAAAAAATCAAAGAACATTGCCATGTAAGCTTTCATATGGTGTTGCAGGGATTTTTTTTTTTTAAAAAAAGACTTGTTTCAGCTGGTGAAGTAGATACTAATGCATTCATATATGCTCCTGTTCAATTTGCAAGATACAGCATTTGGCAGGCCATTGGGCCCTTAGCGCAGAGGTAGGATGGATACAGAAAGCATCCCTTGTGTACGCTGTCTTGAATATTGCACAGAACAGGACTCATTCCTAGAACTGTGTTGTCCCTTTTAAGTCTTCCTCTCTCTAACAGCAGCTGAAGGAGAAACTTTTTTACGAGACAAAGAGAAGAAAGTGCGCCCATTCTCAATGTTTGATTCTGTGGACCAGTCTGCTGGGCTGGGCACACTGAGAAAGAACCAGAGCAGTGAAGATCTCCTGCGAGAAGCACAGGTATGCAGGGAACTCGAACTACTGCATTCCATATGACTGGGATTACTACACAGTTCTTCATATATTGCTGTCAGGAAGCTCTTTGAAAAGTACCTAGGTCTTCTTTTAAAAGACTACTTCTAAGGAAAAAAAGGCTTTCAGGCTTTTAATGGCAGTTGGTAACTCAAAATCGTTCCCTGCAGTCACTGTGATGAAAATCTACATTTTGACTGATTACATAAAAATGGCTGTGTTGCTTGTACTAGCGTGTATGTGTATATTCCCTGCCCAAGATTATATGCACAGAGGCATTTGCATGGGGTGTTCCTAAGTCATTTACACACTTGTTTCACTGTTTAATGCAGTGTCCTTCAGAATCCCTCAGATTCCTTCAGAATCAAACAATCCTGCTGTTTGATTGCAGCAAGACACCCCACCTAAATCTTGGCACAAGGGCACAATTTGATCAGGTAGGGTTGGAGTGACATAGAAGAACTGGGGATGACAAGTGCTCTGTTGGAAAACAAGCTTCTTGCCTACAGATGCTACCAAGTGCCTACGTTATCTCTAGAGGAATTACTGTGCGCTGCTGTTGCTTGATGTTTTAAACATAGCTGATACAGAAAGAATTAAAGAGAATGGGTTCAAAGTATAAACAACTCTGATGATAAAATGTTTCAAGAGGTCTCTCAGTGTTTCCACTAATGTTGTAAACAGCATTGCAGCAACAGTAGAAATGCTAGATACTGTGTTGTGTTCTTTGAGGATTTTCGGTCCTTCACAGCAGAACTAAAACACGTTTTGGTGTTTAGTCGTAATTAACTTTTTTTTGTCTTTCAGACAGCCAATAAAAATGTAACAAAGGTACCACCACCTGTCCCCACTAAACCAAAACAGATAAACTTGCCTTACTTTGGTCAAGCCAGTCATCTGCAACCTTCTGATACTAAGCTGGATGGAAACCTGCAGAAGCTGCCTTTGGCTATTGTAACTATGGGAAACAAACAAAAACCAGTGGTACAGCAGCCTTCCCATCCTTCTCAGCAGATACAGCAAAGAATTTCTGTACTGCCTGCCGGTCCTTCCTCTAGCCAGGACCAAGTTCTTCCCTCCTCCAAACAGGAGAGTCCCCCAGCAGCAGCTGTGAGACCTTTTACCCCTCAGCCGTCCAAAGAGACCTCTCTCCCACCATTTCGAAAGCCTCAAACTGTGGCTGCAAGTTCAATTTATAGCATGTACACGCAACAGCAGACTCCTGGGAAGAACTTCCAGCAGGCGGTGCAGAGTGCTTTGACGAGGGCGCAGACCAGAGGACCGCACTTCCCAAGCGGTAAGCATGTGGCTCTCTACCTCCCTTCTGTCCTCATAAACCTCGGATAGATGTACTTTTCACCTGGTCTGTGGGTATAAAGCTATTCCTCGGGGTACTTAAGCAGGTTAGTGCAGCTGTAAGAATCTTAGGTGGATCTTACATGCTCCGTATCAGCGTTAAAGGAAAGTGCAGAATCTGTCTTGCGTTTTCAAGATAACTAACAGTAAACCTGGTTACCGTATTAATTCTGTTCAGTTGATCATATTATTCTGCTTCTTTGCCCTTGTCATGGTTTAACCCCAGCCAGCAACTCGGCACCGCACAGCCGCTCACTCACTTCCCCCACCCACCCAGTGGGATGGGGGAGAGAATCGGAAAAGAAAGGAAAGCTCGTGGGCTGAGATAAGAACAGTTTAATAGAACAGAAAGGAAGAAACTAACAATGACACTAATAACAACAATAAAGTGACAATAATAATAAAAGGATTGGAATACACAAAACAAGTGATGCACAATGCCATTGCTTACCACTTGCTGACTGACGCCTGAGCTGAGGGGCCCCCCCCCCAAGCTGGGCATGATATCCCATGGTACGGAATACCCCTTTGGCCAGTTTGGGTCAGCTGTCCCGGCTGTGTTACTTCCCACCTTTCCTGTTCCCCTCCAGCCTTCTTGCTGGCTGGGCAGGAGAAGCTGAAAAGTCCTTGTCTTAGTCTAAACACGACTTAGCAACAACTGAAAACACCAGGGTGTTATCAACATTCTTCTTATCCTAAACCCAAAACACAGTGCTGTACCAGCTACTAGGAAGACAAGTAACTCTATCCTAGCCGAAACCAGGACAGCCCTACATAGGTGAATCAGGCTGTGTGGTCTTTTTAGGTTTGTTGATCAAATATTCACACTTGTTTTTTCCCCACCCCTCTCTGAACTACTCTGCAGTGTATGGCAAGCCTGTGATGGCAGGAGCTGGCGTACAGAATCAGCTGCCACAGACGGAAAATGTGTACTCAAACCTCCAAGGCAAGCCAGGCAGTCCAGAGCCTGAAATGGAGACAACAGCCTCTGCTCATGAGAATCACGAAACAGAGCGAATACCCCGTCCCCTTAGCCCAACAAAGTTGCTGCCTTTCTTATCCAATCCGTACCGTAACCAGAGTGATGCTGATCTGGAAGCACTACGGAAAAAGCTGTCCAACGCACCCAGGCCACTGAAGAAACGTAGCTCCATTACTGAGCCAGAAGGACCTAATGGCCCCAATATTCAGAAGCTGTTGTATCAGAGGACCACTCTGGCTGCAATGGAGACTATCTCAGCTCCATCACATCCCTCCAAACAGACGGCATCAGCTGCCAGTCCTGAAAGCCCAGCAGAAATCCCAAATCCTTATCTAAGCGCAGAATCGGAAAAAGAAACAGCTGCTTCTATGCCAGAACCGGCCATTGCTGAGGAAGCAGAAAACACAGCAGCAGATCAGAGCGAAGCTGTTCTTCCCTCCGTAGCTTTGGACACTGTACCTGAGGGAGCATCAGATGGTGATGAACTCACACAGCCAAAAATGGAAGAGCCAAGCCTAGAAGCTCCACTGCCACTGGAGGTATACATGGAAGAATATCCTCCATACCCACCACCTCCCTATCCATCAGGGGAACCAGAGAGTTTGGGAGAGGACTCATTCAATATGAGGCCTCCTGAAGTTACTGGACAGTTTTCCTTGCCTCCTGTAAGTATTAGTTAGCCTACAACTTGGGTGCCCTGTCAATAAGTCATCTCAAGGTCTGCCATAAATCCTGTGCATTGTATTGTAGAGCTTAAGCAGATGTGGGAGAACAGTGACACAAATAGTCTAGAAGTCTTTCTGTGGTATCTGTTCTATTTGTGTGATGTTCTGATCTCCAGAGTGAGTGACAGTAATGAAAAGTCTCTGTTGTCTTTAGAATTAATGACATGAGGAAAAGTTTCAAATGGCATTTGATACACAAATAGTAAAACTCTTCTGGGCTGTAAAGAACATTCTATATAGAAGTCTGCCTACTACATCCAAACTATCCTTCTTAAGAGAAATTAAAATTGAAGTTTTTCAGTTTTGTTAGGTACAGATTTCACAAGCATTTCCCACTATTCCTGATACGACATGAAAACTAATTATCTTAATCCTGGATTGCATTTATTTATCTGAAAGTGCCTTGCTTGAAAAATATGGAGAAACAGGCTTCTTTAGTTTCTGCTCTAAAAACTCATTTGTAGACATCAACTGCTTACACTTCTTCTACTAAATGTTTTCTGAATTTTTCTTTTGAACCTGGTTTAACATCGGTCAATTCTCAAGTTGCATCAAAATAGAGTCTCTTTGGGCTAAGGGTAGGCAGCATTTTGCCATCTTGTTTGTTTTGGAAGTTTGTGTGTGTGGTATGCTGTTAGCTCACTGTTGTAGAACAGAAATGCTTACTGCTTTCAGTTCTTCAAAGAGTTTCTTTTAAAACCTCTCATGAATAGAATTTTAATAACTTGATACATGAAAGTGTTTTTTCCTCCATCACTTCAGTGCAGAGGAGTTAAAAGCTTTAAAAATGCTTTTTAACATAGTAATTTCTGCATGGAATAGCTACTGCGTGCTTTCATGCTTTAAAGACTTTGTCCTTGCTCCCTTTTAAAAGGAAACTTGAGTGGTAGGATTTCCTAAGTTGCAAGAACTCGTTTCTGGTTGGTTTTGTAATAATTCTGCAATGATGAGAAGAAACTGGCCCAACTTCTTGATTTCATATTTAAATACTTGGGCTGTGCTGACAGGCTCTTTCTTTAAAAAGCCCATACTTTTGATATTTTGTATAAAGCAACAGGCAAAAGAGTATTTTCGGGGAATCTCTTCTTATATATCTTATCTTCACATGTTTGCTCTTGCAAAACATGAGTCATTTCTATTCATCTTTGCTTGGACATCTGTCAGAAATTTACATACCCTTATGAATAGTGTTTATTGCAGACGCACAGCCAGCTGGGGAGAGTGCTGAGCTAATGCGTGCATAGTCTCTAAAGGAAAGAGTACAAACTCAGCTATAGAAATACTTGGTTTCCAGTATCACTGGGAGTATTTAAAGTGTTTCTACACGTGGTTCTATATTCTTTCCAAAACCATTTTCCATAACGGTTTATGTTCCTGCTAAACTCTGCTAAACTTAAGAAAATGTTAGGAACTTGACATCGGTGCTTAAAAAGTAGTGTACTTCATGGAGTGTACTATTTGGTTTGCGTAACAGCTTTGAGAACTAATGCTAAAATGGTCTGAATAAAAAAAAAAAAATTGCATTTTTTTTCCCCTGATCTTCAGGGGTTTGGGAGTTTTATTATTTTGTTGATGTGTTTGATCAAGGTGACTTCTACAGTGAAGTTGAATAGTGACCTTGTCTTAGAGATAAGGGCAGAGATTTTTCATAACATGCCTACACTACTATGTTTGTAATGTGTTAGGGAATTGGTAGAAAATAGTTTAAATTTCATATTAAACACTGCCTTAAATTGGCCATTTCTGCTGTCATTCCCAGATAAGCAATTCTGTATTCTTGTTCTTCCCAGGAAAAAAATGCCTATCGCTTGTGTTACTTTTTCACAGGGGAAGAGGACGAACTTGCGTAAAACTGGCTCCGAGAGAATTGGGCATGGAATGAGAGTGAAGTTCAATCCCCTTGCGTTGCTTCTGGATTCATCTTTGGAGGGAGAGTTTGACCTCGTGCAGAGAATAATTTATGAGGTACAAATGCTGACTTGTAAGAGAAGGAATAGGAGTCCCGGTTCAAACTGGGAAGTCGCAGCTTTTCTGGACTGGGGAAACTAAAATAATAGTGTACAGCCTAGATCTGCCCTAGAGGAGGTAAGTCCTAACAGGACATGGCCACATTGGAGGCTGATTTTAAGTGTGTTAAATCCACACTGGGTACTTGCCATCAACACTATAAATTTGCAGGACAACTTTTTCCTTATTTCTTATGTAGTGTTTCATCCCCTATCTGGCACGTTATGAGATAATTTCATAAGCAAAATCCGTGTGAATTTTGCTTAGTTAGATAGGCAAATATCAGAAATATGTTTTAAATGCTTTTACTAAGTTATCAAGATACTATTTCTCTGAACAACTTTAGGTTCTCATTATGAAAAGAAGGCTGCAAGCTTTTATGTAAGTCGTGTTGTGAGACTGGTTACGGCTGTAGTTTTCTGCTTGTTGCTCATGCCCTTCATAGAAATATAGCTCAAAATCGTATTTCAGAATAAGACAGGTTATTTTTATATGTGAAGAGATGTTTATTGTACAGAGTTCCACCAGAATGTGAATGTCTCCCTTTCTGGCTGAATAGGTTGAAGATCCTAGCATGCCCAACGATGAAGGGATTACTGCACTGCACAACGCTGTGTGTGCTGGGCACACGGAAATTGTGAAGTTCCTGGTGCAATTTGGCGTGAACGTGAATGCTGCAGATAGTGACGGATGGTAAGGCTTTCTTTAAGTGGTGCCTCTCCCCAAGAGAGCTGCAGCTTGGTGGCTGCTACAGGTCTCTCAGAAGGTCCCTCAGTTTGCTCCTCTAGAGCTGGCAACGACTTTTCCACAGTAGAACAGCCGCAGTTCTCTGTGGGGAATTGTATGAGAATTGCCTATTTTCTCCTCTGCGCAATTATATTAATATTCCCTGTATGAAAAAAAGTGTGTGTCTGAGGCCCAGTAGGGTGGATACAGTTGTCAGGAAGTTGCTTTCTTTGAGATACTGAAGACGGCTTATGCATAACGAGCTGTTTGCTGAAATTCCCAATGCCCTCTCTGTGAGACAGCCTGTAGCTCACACCTACGTGCTCCGGGCAGTATCTAGCCCTGCAAACTCTCCTCAGTTCTATGTCCAATACTTGGACAACTTAAAACAAAGCAGAAAACCACAACCTACAAACTAGGCTTGTAACTGATAATGGGTTACAAATCCTTCTTAAGGTAGCTAGGGAGCTTTTTTACAAAAGGCTAGAAGAAGGGGGTAGTGATTTTACTATTATATCTGCCTATAGCAGAAGTGTCTAAGGTCCAGGACTGAATAAAGTTCCTTGTTGTCCCTCAGCCTCAGTAGTTATCCCAATTACCCGCACTTGTCACCAAGTCATGTCTTGAAGTAATTATCTGGACTGGAAGAGGCATGCTGTCAGGAGGATTTCTGAGTGTTTTTTTAATATTGATTTATGCTTTTATTTTTATTGCCTTAATGAAGGTTCTTAAAATGTTAATGGATTATAAAAAGGTAGTGTAACTAGAGATCCATATGTAAACCCAGCTTTAGGGCTCAAACAGCTCTTGGTAACTCCCGTTATCTGTGAAAAGCAATTGCTCTTGACATCCTGGGTTAAGTGTTTCTGGTGGGAAGCCTTCAGCAATGCAGTACTGATTGCTGGAGGTCATGCACAAAAGTGGTTTGCCCCTACAAGTCTGTAAGCACTGCTATGAGCAATAAAAGTAATGTGTCATCTTTTTCTTCTTGGCTCGCAGGACCCCATTACACTGTGCAGCATCTTGTAATAATGTGCAGGTGTGCAAGTTCTTGGTGGAGTCAGGTGCAGCTGTATTTGCAATGACCTACAGTGACATGCAGACGGCTGCAGACAAGTGTGAGGAAATGGAGGAAGGCTACACACAGTGCTCCCAGTTCTTATACGGTAGGTGATGACAACTGAGTTCTGGAGTGTGCTAGGAACTCACCTGGCACTTTTTGGTATGCTTTTGGGTGAGAAGTGGCAAGTTGCATGCTTAGGTTGTGTGCTCATGCCTCGAGTTTCTCTTGGAAAGAGATTTTAGCCAGTGTCTTGTCACAAAAGGAGGTCCATCCAGACTAGCCTTGTAATATTGAACCTATAGAGAAGACCTGAGTCACAAAATGTTCCCCTACATTAAAAACCTTCAAATGAGTTAAAAGTGAGCATCAGCAATTACATCAGTGTGAGGTGATGAACAGGTGAATCTTACCACATAAGTACTTTTTTTACATAAAACCAAAAGTGGTATGGATATCTCAGTAGGCAGTTCATACTTGCTACCTAGTGCCTTTTAAATGAGGATTATTTCCTAATGTGCGCTTTAAAACCAAGAAAGGTATTGCCAAGTTTCTGCCTTAATGAAGGTTAGTAAGCACAGAATTTGACTTTTATCTTTCTGGCCTTTTTTTTTTCTCTTGGATTTAAAAAGTAATCCCATATTAAATTTAGGTTTTATTCAAATAGTAAGACTACAGGGAAACTATCTTTTAACGGAGAGGATGAATTCCCCCTAGGGTGTGATGAATATTAGTCAATGAGGTTTTAAATTACTTTTCTGTAGGTTTTGTATGTAATGAGGTTTTAAATTACCTTTCTGTAGGTTTTGTATGTAGTTCTTGTCCCCTAGGCACCTACCAGCTGGAGCGTCATCTATCTGTAAGAGGTTAGAGTAATAGCAATGTAATACAGTGTAAAAAGCTGTAATACAGCTTTTCTGGTTTTGTGGAACATGTGAGAACTGAGTTTCTATAAGCTGCTCAGCCAGCCTATTTCAGAACAGTCTGTCCAGCTATCCTTGCTAAGCTTGAAAACTGCACCTCTTGGTGCCAAGTATATCGTTTTCCCTGTGAAGGGAGGGAGCCTATTTAACTAGGGTCAAAATCTGTGGGCTAAACAAAATTCCATTTAGTTTTGTATCCAGACTCCAATGGTGGTCATCAACAGCAAACGCCCAAGGAAGACTGTAGGACTAGATTAAAAATGATTTTACTTGTTCAATATTTCTTACTGGTTTTAACTTGATTATGAGTTAAGAGATGGTATCTTTGTGTTGAATAGGTCTTGAGACATTTCTTTCAGGAAGTTGTCTAATTCTTAAATTCAGGTAAACAGCCCACAAGATCCTATGGGAAGGAGATCCATGGCTTTATTATATACAGCACGAAGAAACACAGTCTTTTTGTTTGTGGGGTTTTTTGGAGTCACCAACTTTCTTGTGATCTCACTTTATGCTCTGTTTTTTTCTTGGGTTGGGTTTTTTTGTTGTGTGTTATGAGATACTTTTCAATGGGTCCTGAAAGGACTGTAAGGCTTTGGCTTATTGCCAGCTTTTCAAAGTCAAAACCGCTGAAACTAAGGTATCTCTTGATACGTTGGCTGTTCAGCTATCAAATTTCTATATTGTTCCATTAGGAATTAATCCTATTGCTAAGACTGTTTCTGATTGCCTATAGTTATAAGAAGACATTAATTCACTGGCTAAATCTGTTTCTTTCTGTAAAAGAAGTTTGGGGATGTGTATCTATCTGTTTCGAGATAAAAAATGGTGTTAAAACCTGGCCCTCTAAACTCATCTGTGTTGTGAGAAACCTTGGTGTAATTCATTGATTCACCTAATCCCTTTTTGTTGTAAATGATGCACAATACTGAATATCATCAAGTACAGGCAGGTTTAAATAAAACCGCTAGTCCTTTAGCACTGATTAAATGACAAGTCTGATGCTGCTTAATTATGTCATTTTTCACTTTCTAAGACTTAGTGCCTGTGCTGTCTCCTAAAGCATGTTTGTGCTGCTACCCTGGTGTGACTGTTAGCACTTTTTTAGAAGACCAGGTCCATTGTGTGAATTTTCTTTGTCTGCTTTGATGTTCAGTGCTCAGTCTCACCTTCCACGTGGGTGCAGTGGAAGTAATTTAATTTTACATGATGAGCTGGCACGCAGAAATAAAGAACTTGATTTGAGCAGATACTTCCTTTAGCAGACGTAGGTAAGAATTATATACAACAGGCTGTAATAGGTAAGAGATGGAAAGGGAAATGACAAGTTTTTTGTGATATGATGTGCAACATACTCTTTGCTCCTGACAGTACAAAAACCAAACAAAAAACCCAGTAGGGTTCAGTATTTTAAAATGGAAAAATTACCTAAGAAAAAGTTTGTGTAACAGTTAATTGAGATACCTTTTCCAGTTTGCTGCTTAGAAGCTGAGGAATGTGTACGGAAAGAATAGTTTCATCTTTGGCTACAGCTCTAAAATGAGCACCTGCAAGGTGTATGCATGTGCTCGAAAACACCTTGGTCCAGATGCAATTTAACAGAATCATGTTTCTGAAGTCAGTGTTTAAAAAATAATTAAAATAGGGGCAGAAATTAAGAACTGCTGCGATAAAAATGTTTGAGTTAACCGAAAGCAGCTGGTGGGTAGTGGGCAAATCTTTCAGGTATAGGTCTGAGATGCAACTTGTTTTAAAGTCCTGAAATAAAGTGACATGGGTGGCAAATGACACCTCAAGCATGCAAATGACAGTGGTGGTCAATGTAAGCAGGTATTTCTGTCTCTCTGACAGAAAGAGACTACTGATGAATTAAGAGTACAAACAAGTGTTTCTTGCTCATCACTTAGGAAGTGAGAACACTAACACAAAAATATAATCTTTTATCAATCTGTACTCCTCTCCGCATTTCCCTCGTATTTTTTGAACACGTGTAAGGAAGGAATCTGGCTGCCATGTGCAAGGGCTCACTTGACAATGCCAACTGTTCCAGGACTGACTTTCAGTAGGCTGATGACAACAAGGTGCTAAGTGTGAAACGAACCGAGGCTATTCTTTGGTTTGATTTGTTGTTTTGTTTTGTTTGTTTGTTTGTTTTCTTTGGACTGCTCTCCAGTAAGAGTACAGCGGTCTTTCCAACTGTTGTCTTTTTTAATTTTTTTAAAGTTTTTTATTGAGCTGCTCTGTGTTTTTAATGTTGCAGGAGTCCAGGAGAAAATGGGGATAATGAACAAAGGAGTGATTTATGGACTCTGGGATTATGAAGCTCAGAATGACGATGAGCTCTCGATGAAAGAGGGAGACTGCATGACGATCCTTCGCCGGGAAGATGAAGATGAAATTGAGTGGTGGTGGGCACGCCTGAATGACAAGGAAGGCTATGTTCCCCGCAACCTGCTAGGGGTGAGTCCTTGATATTTCCAAAGTCAAAAAACTCACCTCACTATGTGGAGTATACGCAGCGTTATTCTCATGCATCTAGGTACAGTGCAATTTTCAAAAGTCAAGAGGAAGGAGCTGATGTTCTCCATTTATTCATTTGGGGAACTGAATACCTTGGCAGAGTAGGTTAACTCCCTCTGTTTAGATACCTAACACAGATTTATCTGAACATGACATGTGCGTAAGGTTTTGAGCACGTGAACAGAACTGGGTTTTCCTTCTTTTAGAAAGGGAGGTACTGGCACAAAGGGCCTTTAGAACGGAAACTTCTATGAAGAATGAGTTAGGAGTCCTTCCCTGTCTGGGTGTACACAGTGCACCTTGTGATCTGAGATGGTTTCACAGAGAGCTTTAAGACAAATACTGCAACATTCTGAGGTTATCTTTTTTCCTAGTGTTGAAAAAGAGATCACGTTGCCAAATAAAGGCAGATCTTTGTTTTCTGCTATGCTCTTTAAGTAATATTTAACCATAATGTCAAAGGCCTTAAATGAATGGCCTCTCCTTTGCTCACCACCTTCTGTACTACCTCTTCTATTAAAAACAACTGTGTACAAGTAATAGATAGTTTCAGTTATGTCCCCATATTTCTCCTCATGGCTGAGTTGCTAGAAAACTACAGCAGATGGACACATGTATAAAAATTCCATTAAGCTTTTTTCTACATATCCAGTTGCCCTGCTGCTGAAGAGGTTCTGCCAATGCTAAAGATTAACCACTGTGAATTTTAGCTGATTGATGTATGATGTTTGAAAGAGGCTGCACCTCCTTCATGCAGATAATCCTTACTCTTAAACTGGTTAGATTTTGCAGAGTGACTATATCTAATGCAAAATCACTTTTCATTTCTGTACCACTTTCAGGTCAGGCCTACCCACAATGTACTGTAAAATTCTCCCTGACATAGTACTTCTGCTCAGTTTTTCCTCTCCAAACGTAAACATTTCTAAATTGAGAGCAGCCATCAGCCCTGCACAATAAGGTCAGAAAGGTCAGCTTTTTTGTTTTGTTTTTCCTGCCCCAGGGTGAATTGTGCATGTGCTACTTCTTCATAAGCTTGTGCACTCAGCCTGAGCACAGGTGTGTAAGAACACAAGGAGCATCTGTGCTTCTGTAATGAAAAGCACAAGGCAACACAGCTTAGACAGGGGATCACAACTCATTCTTCTAAGCACAACACAATCCAAATGGAATCTTTGGGGAAAACTACCCAAGCCCAGTACTAACTGTTCCACTCTTGTGTCTGTTCAGTTGTTCTAGTACTGCCACCAAAGTATTATGTGGTTATTCTCAAAAGCAATTACTGGGGTCTTAATATAGCAGCTGAAATCTAGGCTAAGATGTTCAGCACAGAGGAAAATGTTTGGTAATTTGATGTATTCTTATATAAAGTTGTATTTTTATGACAGCTGCTTTATCCTTTTGCAGTTAGGTGCACTGAATAAAAACAAGGATGAAATTATCTGCATCAATACTTTGCCCTTAGTGACTCATGAGCTCCCTAAGCTGCGTGAGAGCTCTAAAACTGAATGCAAATAAGATAATACTGTCAAAATACTGACTTGTTAATACCAAATGAAATCTTTCGAACGCTGTCAGGTGTTACACTACTGTGACTGATTGACTTGCTCTCTTCTAGTGGTGAAATCATAGCAGGCTGAGGCAAGCCTTTTCAGTGAAGCTGTTGGTCTTCTCTTGCTCATTAGCTGACTATGAAAAAGAAGCAAGCCAGGGTCTGGATGAAGAGAGAGGGCATCTTTAAGCAGAACTTTAGCTGAAAAAAACCAGGATGTAATGTAGACGTGCATTACTGTTTAGAGCATGGAGAGGATTCATCTTTCCTAACTGTATGAAGTGTATCGTTCTATTTTTATATGCCAGTAGCCATGCTTTGCAGAACAGTAGTTGTTCCTAAAGCCCTCTGCAAGTGGGAGCCAAGAGCTTCCCAGGCATCTCGGCACTGCTGCGTGCTGTGTCGAGCTGTGTCCCCTCACTCGTCACCCTGCGGCTGAGGCAGTCTCTGTACCTCTGCGTGCATAGCCAGAATGTGTGAATAGCGCACAGCTCAAGGGCCGCAGGGTGGCAGCTACTGATTTATGACTGGGCGGTTAAATGAATTTAACTGGCCACCCACTGTCCACTAACCAAAGCACAGCTCCTACAGTTCCACAGTTCTTAGGCAGCCAGATGTTTCCAGCTTGCCCAAAACTATAGATATGTAAAGGCTGATAGGCACAGAGAGAGAGAAAGCAAAACAGACCGTAATACCTCTCTATTTCCACTTACAAAACAGGGAAAAATCCTGTAGTTCACTGAACAGAAAGGTCTCTTGACTTACAAAGCCACATGCCTTTCCTAGCCCACCCATCAGGGCAGAGCTGCAGGTACTGAAGTACGTGCTGTTCAATGCTTTCCTTCCATACTGACATGGGTAGTATTTTTTAAGATTGCTTAAGGATGCAAAATTTATATTTGTTAGTACTCTGGGTGGTTTTTATAACCATGCTTTTGCTACTAGAGATTGTTAGAATTCTAACACCAATAAGGTTTTTCTTTCCTTTTTTTTTTTTTTCTTCTCTTTAAAGTGACCTTTTAAAGCACTAAAATTTTAAATTTCATTTCTATTTTACCCTCAGCTGTATCCAAGGATTAAACCTAGACAAAGAAGCTTGGCATGAAATAGTACAGAAGCCAGATTCTTGAAGTACTAATCATGGATGACTTACAAAAAAAAAAAATTCATTTTGTGTTGGCTCCAATATCATGAGACTTATTTCAATGACAATGTAATTTGAAAGCTATGAAGAATGTGCTTTGAAAACAAATGAAGGATTGATGCATTAGCAAATGGATGAGGGCATTCTACAAGATGAAATAATGCTTACAAGCAAATGAAATTCTGCTGCCTTTGGTTTAAGTAAGCCATTATGTTCAAGTACCCACTCTGACTTCTTCAAACATGGCAGAAAAGAATTTCACATTTTTCTGCATTAAATACAAGGACCTTTTCAATTTACCAGTGAAGGAATTGTCATGAAACAGACAATTGGGCTTTGTCCAAATTTATCCTGAGGCTTTTGGTACGTGCACAGCACCCAAATGCTTATTGCTGGAAGCAGAATGTTTGTTAAAGAAGCTAAACTGAAGTGCATGTGAACGGTGACAACCATGTGACCAATCCATTAAGCAATAACTTCTAAAAATGCTGTAGCATCTTAGGAATTCCATGTATTCAAAATCTTATGTGCGGTAACAGACAATGTAGTTTTAGATTCCTCTTTTTACAAAGAGCCTCCTGTATTTATTGTATTTTGTACTTTGAAAACTAAGTCTAGAACCTTTCTGTAGTCCTTGACAACTTACTTGTTTTTACTTGACTGTGATACCATTAAACTCTTGTCTCCTCTTAAGCTTTAACTCTGGGTATTTTAGTGTCAAGTTTTCATTAGACCATCTGAAAATGTTACCAGTGTGACACACTGCTGTTTTATGTTACACTAATATTCAACTACTTTCTGTATGAAATTGAACCCCTCCTCCCCCATTCATTCAAGACTACCTTTCTGCCTTTAAAATTAAGCCACATCTATTACTTGCATATAAGTTTTGTTAAGTATGGCCCTTAACTTTTAAGATTAAGAAAAAAAACTTGATACAAGTATTTTCCAAATACAGCCTTTCCCATAGAACTATCCTTTACATCAGTCTATTTGGGAATAATCAT
The DNA here is from genome assembly GCA_034782735.1 of Sagittarius serpentarius. Lineage (NCBI taxonomy): Eukaryota > Metazoa > Chordata > Aves > Accipitriformes > Sagittariidae > Sagittarius > Sagittarius serpentarius. The sequence continues at coordinate 14,083,736 of JAVKLA010000054.1, read as the reverse complement.
TTGGTAATGAACACAGTTTAATAGAGAGGATCAAGCCTTTCCTTAAGCGTATTTATGAAGTGCCTCACCCTTCAGGCTCATGTTTTCCTCTTAGGTAAGTAAGTCCTTACTGCTCTCTGAAAAGGTGCCCATAAATACAAACAATTGTTTGTAGGAAGGAGGACACAATTCCTCAGGTGGGCAAACTTAAGTCAGTTGGCTGTCATGAGAATTCTTGGAAGCAGCCATCTGCTCACATTCACAGCCTCATGATTTTAACAGATTGGGTGGGTACAGGGTACATGGTATCACTTACCTGTCTTGGAAACCTTTAGTTTTTCAAGCATTAATCTTTTAAAGTAGCAGATAAAGTATCAGACCATAACATTTCATTAACTGACATACATCTAGAGTGATGCCAGCCCCTCCTAGTCAGCGCCAGAATGCTCTTTTTCCCCTTTAAAAGGCAACATACTCTGTTCCTGACAACACAAGCTCTGCAGCTGCTCTAGGATGATCTGTCTGTAAGAAAACATGCTTACCTGCAGAAGGAATAACAGTCTTGTAAACTTCATTTCTACTGTTTTTATTTAAATACTTTCTTGTATTGCAAAATAAGATAAATAAGATACAGGAAATCAAAGAGTCCACCTGAGAGCACGGGCTTTCTCTAGGAAGAGTCTGGTTGCCAACAGCCTCCTGCTACAGGCACGCCAATGGTCAGGAGGGAAAGACTTGTCCTTCACTTTGGTAAAACAGGGACTTGCTACTCAAATTCTTTAAAGACTATTTAACCAGAATAGTGCTGGGGCTTGACAGAAAGCACACAAGGGACCCATACTCTTACCTAAACCCCTGTACTCAGGGCTCTGCAATACCATCCCCCCCTTTTCTAGTTTCAGATGGAGTAGAGCTGTTATTCAAAAAGCACTTATTAAGCCAGACTGTCAAGCTATAATGAGCTTTCTTCCAGAAGTCGTGGAAAACACCTTAAATACAAAGATTTGTATTTTCAAAAGCTGTACTGAGGATTTATACTAAATTAAAGCTTTTGTACAGAGGATATATAGTAGTAGATAAAGACTGTCAGACCCATAAAAATGAGGTTTGCAGATTCTTCTGTTGAAGTAGAACGCTTTCCTTCTTGTAACTTATGCAAGACAAATTTTGCGCTTTAAGGCACATTCATGTTAGGACATTACTTGTATGGTTGCTCAATTATCTTCATCTGATCTTGCTCTCTTTGAGGTCTCTTGAGCTGATGGCCGTGGCTCAAATGACAGTAAAGCACAGCCACTATAATGAGAGAGAGAGAAAAATGGCCCAAGGTTAAGATTAGTAAAAATATCTGTAGCAAGTATGCATGTTCTCTTGTCTAGCATAAGGAAGAAAGTCAGTCTACTGTTACAGAAGTAATTTTAGGATCTTTCCTGAATGATTTAAATTTATCTCTCATTTAAGTCAGAAGAGGTTTGGGATGATTTGTACATTCCTATGTAGGTCCAGAAATAAGTTATGTTCAGGTAATAAGCGAGTTGAACACGTGTAGGAGGGTAGTTTTCTCCTAATTTAGTCCTTTCTACAGGGCACACATGGTGCCGAAAGCGGCAGAGACGGTCATTACTGTGAGTCACTACTGCACCTACAATTTTACCCTGTTGTTGACAGAAAAGGCAGGGAAGGAGCCTGCATACATATCGGCCAAAATTACTGCCAGTAAGTGGTAAGTGGCATCAGGTTTGAAGAACCGGGCCTGTGTGTTAGAGAATACAAGGTGATGTAGGTACATTTAAAAAAAAGGGTAACCTTTCTTAAGAGCGCTTATATGAATACATACAGCTTGTGTATTTATATATGCTGGATTTATATAATCAGTGAGAATAGAGCTGGACAGTCTCTACTGTGAACCCCCTCCTCCCCCCCCCCCCCAAAAAAAAGGATGACAACAGGTGTTTTAGAGCTAAATGAACGTACATTAACAAGGTTCAATTCTATTGTTCCAGTTTTCTCGGTATCCAGTTTTCTAAACATTCCTGTGGTAACAGAGAGATGACAGACAAGGATGAATATAGGAACTAATTGGAAAGTCTTCCCCTTCCTTGTGCTTCAGGATCAAAAAGGTATTTAGTCCCAGATTCTAAAACTTATGACAAGTCTACACACCAAACCAGAAAGGGCTGCTCAAGTCATTGCATGCTCATGTGCAAGAACGAGACTGATCATTTTTAATGGTTCAGTCTGTAATATTAATACTATTTGTCAATCTATAGGTATTTAGATTGATTTTTGTTTTAAAGCAACATTTAGTTGTTTGCGTGGAAGACTGCCTGGCTCCAGTGCAGCAGCCTGGCCTAAAAGACTGATTTCCTAGATCTCATAGGAACATGTTGCCGGATTTATAGCTCAGCTTTGAAGTTGCTTTGGTTCCAGCACAAAGTTTTCTGAGTAAATTACCCTGGACTTGAAAACACAAAGCAACAGAGTCTGTCTGGTTATTAAGCATGTACTCACTGAACAATGTTTCCAGCCGAATCAAACACCGGACAAAGTTATCAAAGTCAATGATGAGGTCTTCATCAGCAAAACGAGCCACAATGATTTGGTGTAACTGGCAGTTCAGTTTGAACCCTAAAAATGCAATGTCAAGGATTTAAAAAAGAAGAGGAAGAAAAAAAAAATGCAAATAGCTCCAACCAACAAAAAACCCTCAACCTTATACACTGCCAGAAATTCAATTAGCTACTTTTGGCTAAATTCTCAAATTTTAAGAGCATTTACTCCATTTTTGGAAACTTCCAACCACCCCTTCTGTACTTGGAGTGATTTAGAGCTGTGACTAGGTCAGGTGTGTTCTTCCTGCTGCACATACTCCCACACCTGTACTCCTGTTTCCCAGGGGACACGGCCCATTGCTCCAGCTCGTGGTTCTTCCCTGGGTGACGAGGCAGCTGCCAGCCTCAGCCCACTGAGACCCGAGATGCAGCACTGGCCTTCTGTGGGCAAACGGGTCTCTTTTTCCAAAGAGTATCTAAACTTTGGGACAAAAAGAAATGCTGCCTCATCTGAGGTGGTAACAGGAGGGGAAAGCTCCAGAAAGCCCAAACGCGGAAATTAAGATGGCACCAGAAGATCAGAAAGTTAGTTTGGGACAGTATGGCTCTGTGACACCCTCCTCACTCACTGCCGTAACTCAGATTTGCTTTTCAGTGGTTGCAGCAGCAAACTGGCTCTTCTTTTAACGCTCTTGGAGCATCACCCCTCGGTCAAGCCCTAGGTCACAGTACCCTGGTTTTACCGGTTTATGCCAAAGCCACATATACCCAGACAGACTCACTGAAAGAAGACAGTGTGTTGTTATAAGGCCAGATTGTTGCAGTTATTTGTTCTTCTCCAAAAGCTGGCCACTAAAGAAAATAACTGCAAACCTGTCGCTCCTTTGAGATGCTTTTAGTTTGCCTGTGTGCCAAGACACTGCTACCCAAATACAAGAGCCCAGGCTGGGTATCTAGATTAACCCAGAGGCCTTTCAGGTCTGGGAACACAGGATTTTTCGGCTTACAAGTGCTATACAGGAGACTAGTGAGCATATATCAACCCAGCTTGAACCTGATACAATCCTAAAAAGAGACAAGACCAATACAAATACCTGCTGTTTCCAGCGCTCTCCTCATCTCATATGAATTCATGGTACCGGATCGATCCACATCAATTTCCCTGTAAATTTTCTGCAGAACACAAAACCCAAAGTCAAAACTTGTCAATAATTCAGAGTGTGTTTTGGCTTTTGTCAGAAGTCAAGCATTTTGAAATACAGCCTGCATGTTACTTGTGAGTGTTTGGTCTGAAGGACTGGGTACTTACCTCCAAGTCCCTCTAAAAGTGGCTTTAGAAAGTAAGTTGTTTTAATGCAGCAGCCAGAGCAGATAAAGACTCCGGAGAATTCCTTGAATGCCATGCAAAACAGCACTATCCCTACCAAAGCAGCAAGACTGACACCAAACTCGCACTGTTAAGTGGGAAGGCTAAACATACTTGGACCCGAGTTAAAACAAGACAGAAACCCCTCCCAGGGTAAGGCAAGAAGAGAGGCAGCCTCTCCTTCAGACCTTCACCCGAGCACCTGAAGGACAAGCAGTCACGCCCCTGGACTGCAAGGGACAAAACCTTGGGGACTGAGGACACAAATGCATCGTGAGCTGAAGCAAGCGTCCCTGCTTTGGGAAGTGTGACTGTATGCACTGTACAAGGCAAAATCAGTCTACAGCCACCTCTACATCGGATTGCGTGTTCTCTCAAAAGGGTTGCGTCTTACCTGGTATTTCTGAATCTTTGTCCAGAGGGTGTGGAACTCCTTCAGTCCCAGTTTACCGCTCCCGTCATTCTTCTTTGAGTTAAGGGAATCTCTTTGGAGGGAAGGAAAAGGGGTTTCCCCTCCCTGTACTGGGTTTATTTACATGGGCAGTTCTGACTTAAAAAAAAATTGCAGTTAAGAAAAGGATGGAAGTCCTCTCTGAAGGACTCATCCTGTTGAACACACACTTGGTGTCCAAGATACCTTTCTAAATCAGTAAGATGACTGATTCATTTAAACCACGATCAGTCCACAAGCTCTTTCTGCTTCTCCTTTGGCAGCTCTCTATCTTTTCAATACATGTATAAAATAGCCGGGACGATGCCATTTTGTTCTGCCTAGTTGGCTCAACACCTGCAGTTACAGGAGCCTGAGTCCTAAGTCTGGATTATAAACAGGAAAAGCCACAACCAAGCTGGCTATTTGGGGAACTTGCACAAAGAGCTAACAAAAGAACATAGTCATGGCATCGCTCCCAAAAACTAAGGCTAAGGAGTCCCTATGGACCGCCATATTTTACACCAAATTATAGCAGAGCATCATTTTGTTTTCGTAATTTTCCCTTTTTCTAACTATACAATTCAACTCCCACGGCACAGAGAAGCTGAACACAACTATTCTTAGACTTGATCCTTCATCCTACACTTTCGCCTTTGTCCTTAGGAGTAAAAGCTCCTAAAATCCAGCATACTCTGCTTCCTGTATTTGTTTCCCCCATTTTCTATTTGCTAAGTCCTCATGGCTTTACGATGCCCTTACCAACTCCAGCCAGATAACAGAGCAGTGAAGTGCACCCAGACGTGCACGTTCAAACTCCACGGCCGAGGCTATCCGCACCATGCCGAGAGCCAGGTGCCTTTTCCCAGCACCAACATCACTTTGTCCCCAGCCAAACCAGCACACGCAAACAGCTGGGAAGATTTCAAGGCAGATCATCCTGTCTGATAATGGATTTTCCCTGCTGCCTGCGAGAACACATGTGCCACAGGCAGCAGAAACAGCAAGGGCTACCATTTCTACTCAGGGGTACCAGGGTAAAATCAGCTTCTCCACCTCAGGAGTCATTAGTACATCAAGTATGGACCCACCACTACAAAGGCAGCTCACCTACTTCAGCGCAGGCAGGACAGTATCATCTAGGAAGAGCCTTAAAGGATACATCTAACAGGTCAACCATTATTTTGCATGTCTCAATACTAAAGCCATCAGATTTAATATCTTTGCCTGTAAAGAAAGAGCAAAAGACAGAATTATCATTGCATGCTGTCCCGTAGCACCTCCCTAAATAGCTCATGAGCTCTATGACCAGTGTGTACACGTCAGCCCTTATTTACTTCCATGTAGTCAGTGGCTCCCTTCGCGACTGACCAAGAGGCTTAGTGTGAAAGTCAGCTGTGACGTTTCCCCAGGCAAACAGCCCAGTTAGCCTCATTTGTAGGTGTGCTACAGAAGCAAGAGACAGCAATAGATCTTTCCTGCCCTTATTGTCTGCCTGCAAAGACAAGGGTGGACTTTTGTAGACAACATGGACTTCCGACCTTCGGAGGTCAGTGGTAGGTAGCTTCATGCAAGGGAAGCACATCAAATCAAGCTGGGTAACCAGCAACACACCATTGCTTACTGGCTGGTGCACACAGACGTACAACATAGTCCTGGCTACCTGGCTAAGATTTCACTTTAGAAATTAAAGAGACCCTTACTTCTCCAAGCACTTATTTCTCGAGCACTGTTTAATGGAAAGGAAAATAATGCAAAGCCAAGCTCTGAATCACTTCACAGAAAAAGAAGCCCAGAGTTTCAAAGTTTCTCCTCCTCCTCCTCAGGGACACCCCAGGCCATTGGCTGAGCTACTGTTTGAATCCTGAGTGGTTCAATACTAAAGTAGCAGCAATACCTTCTCTTGGTTATTATCAAGCATTAATCAAATCTGTCCATCTTCCCGGGCAGCCAGTTCCCAGTAGCAGATGCTGGGATAAAAGGCACACACATGCACCCTGCCAAAGCACACGTCCTGAGAAACACACCTTCAGTGCAGGCACAGCCCCAGCGTTTTTGCAGCCCCCTGAAGAAGCAGAGATAGCACGTGGCCGTGGCCATGTGGAGATTCAAGCCGCAGGTCTGGGGCAGAGCCCAGGGCTTTGACTCTGCCCAGGTCAATGGTGTGCTCTGTGCTCCCACGGCCACGCTGGAAATCTGCTGGGGGCCAACAGAAGCCACAGCTGGAGGAAGGTACTTACGTTTAGCCATAATTTTATTCAAGATGTTGCGCAGTTCGAAGGCGGAGATCTCTGCATCCTACGGAAAAGAGGAAAACAAGTTTTTCCACTGTGGGCTGAAGACACCATCTCATAAGCAGCCTCTGACTCCTTTGGGTGAGGCGGCCAAGTTCAAACATCCCTTGGAGTTTGTTTCCCCTGGATGGAAACGCAAGCGGTAAGGTCTGCCCACCTCCCATTCCCAGGAGCACCACCAATTCCCAGGCATTAGCACACCGGGCTGGGGGGTCTGCCCGAGCCCCCAGGCAGGCGAGAGCAGTCTGGGGAGAAGGCCTCATCATCTCCCGGAGGGACCCATGCGCCTGCAGCAAATGCTCTGCCCAAAGGACAGAATTCGGGACCTGCAGAGATAAGTCGAGCCTGCAGTTCAAAGAGAGCAAAGAGTGTTTGGCAGGAGCTCTCACAAATCCATTGTGTAAGCAGACGGGTAACTACTCAGGTTTTTGAATGCACAATTATGCACGAGCTTGAGATCTGACTCAGAACAAGAATTAAAACTCCATCCCGCGGGAGGCGTCTCTCTTGGTGGTAACATGGGTGAGTGGGTAAGATGTTAACAGAAAAACACTCACACTTCCTGCTAGCTGTCCAAAAAGCTTTTTAAAGCTGGGTTCAATGTCATCTTCACTGATTTCGGTCTAGAAGAGAGAAACAGAGAATATGGAAAGGAGGACCTTTTCTGCCTGAAAAGCACTTAATGCATTTCCTACTGCTAGTAAAATACAATTTAAATGGCAAAGTTGAAGGTACAGAGTGCTTTTACTTCGATTTTAATCAGTTTTCTTTTCAGGGGTGCCTCAAAATGCTGGCGTTGCAAACACTGCAGCAATTAAGAACTTCTGCTATGGCTTTTAAAAAAAAATAATTTAAAAATTCTTTATTTAAAAAATCACTACCAAATTCAGAACTTCACTGTTGCTGCTGCTGCTACTACTACTGTTGGACTAGCTGTCTTCATTTAAAGAAAAGAAAGCAAAACGTAAGTTCTCATCTTGGGGGGGATAAAAAAAGGCAGGGGGGAGTGTGTGTGTGTGGGGGGGCGGAAAATCACACAGAGGGGTAGATGCATTAGTAGGCAACACATCCCCAGCTCTAGGAAGACTAAACATATGGTAAGCCACCCCATTTAAAACATTTAAATTTTACCTCTTCAAAATTGGCCTCAATTTCATCATCTATAACCCTAGAAAGATAAAGAAATCAATATTAAAACCAAAACAAGCCACTTTTCTGATGCCCTTCCTTCAAGTTTCCATTAAAGAGAGATTCTTTAAATTATGGGAATAACGATGAGTGTTCAAAAATTACTGGATTGATCAGCCAGACACTGCACACCACCAGTGAAAGCAGTATTTTGCCAGCTACCGCAACAAGAGCTTCAGGACACATTACAAACTGTGCAATGTCCTGCAGAGCCGCAGACAGGATCTGGGGTCAGACATAACCCTTTGGGTCACTTGGTGCCCCTGCCTACAGACCTCAGCCCAGGACCAGGCTCTCGGGTGCAAATCAAACTTTATCTAGTCACTTTTTTTTTTTTTCCTTTTTTTTCCCCCTTTAAATGGCAGAGTGAGAGCCTTAAAGTCATTTGGATGTGCCAGAGCGGGAGAAGTGTCTCGCACTGTCCCCCAGCTGCTGTGGGAGCATCACACCTCCAGACAGTGCATAAGCACTGCTAAGGGCCCATCAAAAGCGGAACGTGCCTTCACACAAGTGACGTCCCAGTTGTCTTGCCGCTACAGAAACATGCAACAAAAGATTACAGAATAGCAGAAAGGTTTTTGCTCGCTTTGAATTAGGGAACTCAATAGGAAAGATCCCACACCCCTTTCCAAGGCCTTAGCCCAGCTGCTCTTTAAGATGCGACAGGTCTAAATTTTTTCACGGCTTCACAGCTAATGGTGTGGTTTGAGCCAGATCCATTAAAACCCATTTTAATTTTATCAAAGGTATCATTCGGGTGAGCAAGTATCTTGAATTTTTTTTCCAGCCTGATCTCAAAGGTGTGAGATCGATTGTTGCGATCAGTGTGTTCCCAGACAGCCGAAAGCCCATGCAGTTCCCTCTCCCAAGCAGGGAACCCAGCCTGCAGCTCTCTGGGGCTTTCTCCTCCCCACAGACCAACCTGTGCCGGGGCACCCAGCTGCCTACAGCCCAATAACTGAAAACGTCTGCCCAGGTAGGGCTGGTAATAATAATAATAACAATAATAATTTTAAAAAGTAAGAATAAATAATAACAACAATAATTTGTTATAGTATACTTAATAGATGATGATGACAATAACAACAACAACAATAATAATATTTTTTTCTTCCGCCATTCCTTCCTGCTAAGTTTACTCAAACTTTCCTCAAGTTGCACATGGGGAAACTGGGGACAAACAAGAACTGCCGTGACCCCACCCATGCAGGGCGATTGGGCATCCCCCCTTCCCGCTCCCTGCGGGAAGCCAACGTACCCTAGCCCTGGGCTGCCCCATCCGTCCATGCCTGCAAGAGGGACCAGAGGTCGCCCGTGTGCCCATACTGCTCTTACATGGTGACAAAAAAGCTACATACGTGGAGTTTGCATTTTTTTCAGAGAAGACTCGCAGACAGAAATCCCCATTCTTGTTGGGTTCAAAGGTCGAGGGCACGATGATATATTCTCCTGCAGGGAGCTTGAACCGGTTCAGCACTTCTCGGAGGTTGATGAAGGTGTTTGACTTTTCTCTTGCTTTGTTGGTCAGGAAAAAGTTTTTGCTCAGATGAATATTTGTCTGGCCAGAAAACTTATGAAAAGCAAAGAAAGAGAAAAAAACCCCCACAGTTTGCATGTATTTGCATTTACAAATTAAAAATATAATAGATACGACAATTAGCTATGTATGGGGGGGGGGGGGAAGATGTCTGTTCAACAGAACCAAAAGAGAGAAGAGAAAGGGGGTGGGTGCGTCCCCACCGCAGTACTCCTGAGCTGAGGCTGCAAACATCTTTTGCAGATCATCTCAATAAACCATTCAGGTCATGCTTATGTTTTGCAGATGATGAACAGTGCATGAAGACATTTGGCAAACTCTTCCACCAACTATTTTTCTTTAAAGTGAGATGGCTTATGACCATGTCCCTCGGGTCCCCAGAGCTGGTGCCACCAGGGGACTGCAGCTCAGCTCTGTCTCTGAGGCCAGGCTGCCTTAAGGCAGAGAGCCCGCTTATGGAGGCCTCCAAGAATAAAATAAATGTTATGCATTACAAAAGCATATTTGGAGTGCAACACCTTCCAGAACGAACTCTTCTGTGCAGGGTTTTACAGGGGGGCTAGCTCAGCTCTAGAATCAAACATCAGGAATGTAGGTGGTTCAGAAAACTCCCTCTCCCCCGTCCTCCTGGATTTTTAAGAATGCAAAACCTGTAAGACCTGCTGCCACTGTGGGAGATAAAATTCCACCTTTTGGGGAAAAGAAGAGTCGCTAGAGTCTTTTTTATGGAAATCAGGTTTCTGGACCACCAGGGTGAAAGCTGAGTGGCTGACAGAGTACTGCTAAGGCATTCAAAAGGTACATAAGAAATTTAATTAACTAGCAGCACCATTTCCTTTCCTGATGAAACCACGTTTCACATAACAGCAGCTGGTTTGAGCACAGCCTCAGGAGCCGTGAGGTGCCCCGGCTGCTTTGCCTGCACCCTCAAAGGTACAGCACACCCCGTAATGAGGTTACTCAGGCATTTTGCTCAACCTCATTCATTCCTCTGAGGAGCAACAGCTCAGAGGCATCTGCAGCCCCGCCTCCTATTGCATAGCCATCACTGCGTTGCCACCCCTCTCTGATCCCCCGAGCATGCTGCTATTAGCTCCCTGCAGGTAGAAACAGAGAGAAACCAATAAAGACGGTGCTTAGGGAAAAGGAAACAAACACCTCCTTGGAATATTAGTCGTGTGTCAAACATCAGCTCTGTGCAAACCTGAGAAAAGCTGCTGTGCTCTGGGGGAACAGGTATGGGTCTGGGCTGGGAGAAGACCCGTGGAAGAGCAGCTTCGGTGACTTTCTGCAGCACAGAGAGCTCCTATCCCAACCCAAGATCCTCTGAAAATACAACATGGGCTCAAGGCCCCTTCCAGAATAAATGGCCTCTAACTTTAGACTCTGAACAGTCAATATAGTCCTGCAGTGAAGGAAGATCCTCTGAACTGTTTCTTCCCACAAGCCGTTCAGCCCCAACTCTGCACCTTGACCACCAATGCATGCTACGTACCTCTGGGGGCACCTGCAAGGAGAAAAGGAGAGAGTTACTCGCTTCTTGAATGGCAGCTCCAGGGCTACGTCTTTTCATTGTTGTTTAGCGGGTACATCCACACTCTTGAAAAAAAAAAAAAGACTTGGCTTGAGGGGGAAGGTGAACGCTGAGCCCACGTCGCCCAACGCTGACTGCTGGCTCAGCTCCCAGCTCCATCCTGGGGGCTCCAGGTGAGGCCTCCCCCAGGGCAGCGAGGGCACAGCCTGGCCCAGACACAGCCAGGCTGGTACTGGTTTCCTGCCGACCATCTACCCTGTGGCCCGCTGTGATCATTTTTGTAGACTCTGGTTCTCTACTGTTTCTTCCCACCTTCTCTTTCACCCCCTGACCTCTCCACCATCAGGAGAGGAGGCAGGGGCTGAGCAAGACAATAATGCAGTTTTCTGTTTCCTTATGGGTTCAGGGGACCCAGCTTTGCTTCAAACCTTATTTGCCTATGGGGACCAGATTCTTTGACAAGCTTTTGCAGAGCTGGGATATCGAGAAAGCAAGCAGTCGCACATATTGCCTACAGTTACAGAGCAACCTGCAGGCGAGACCAGTAGTCCTGTTTTCACAGCCAGTTAGGCACTGTTGCTTTGCAGCTCTGAACAAAATGTCCTGCTTAAGGAGTAAACATAGACACGTCTCTGACCCTTTGCTCAGCAGAATGAATTTTACAGGTGGTTTTGGCTGGTTCTGCTGCTGGGCTCACACTCCCCAAGCTAGCGCAGGTGTCCCAGCTAGCATCACACCCCTACTATGGCTGCCCTCATTCTGCCGCTTTTCACCACAGCCTGACAAATGAAGGTCAGACTGGATTTCTGCACTTTTAATTTTTGGTTTTTAAATACTTTTTCTGCTCCTCCATTTAGAAGCACAGAATATTATGGGTGAGAAGCAGCCTCTGTGGGTCATCTGGTCCATCCCCCTACTCAAAGCAAGGCCAATGCCAGAGTTAGATGAAGTTGCTCAGGACCTTGTCCAGTTTAGGTTTCAGTATCTCCAGGAATGCAGATTCCATCATCTCTCTGGGTACCTGTCCCTGTGCTTGACCACTGTTTTCGTGGAGGATAATTTTCTAAACATCTAAGTGGACTTTTTCTTGCTGCGGCTGGTGTCCAGCTCAACCCAGCTGAGTTCTGGTAGAAAGCCCAGTCTGAGAATGGCACTACCTCATGTATAGGGCGAGTTTTCCTTTTCCTCCCATGCACCTGTACTGCCTTACTTGCCTCATAAATTGCAAAGCCGATGGTATGCATGTCCTCTCCCATCTTCCTCTGCTTCCGCCGGTGCTTCTGAATCAGGCCAACGAGGAAAGTGCAGCCCCTCTCAGGATCATCAGGATCCTCATCTTCTTCCTCCAGCTTGATTAAATACTGTGGATTTGTCCAGAAAGTGTCTGGGAAGTGGATTTATGCAAACTGCTCAGAGGCTTCTTTGAAAGCAACTGTGCTGATATATACGTATCAGCTAGGATAGATGCTCTAGACAGATAGCTCTGACTTCTAAAATCAGCTGTGAGAAGGAAACACTAACACTCCCCTCCCTCCCCAGGCTTTACAACCACAACTAGACCCTCACCAGGGAGGCACATTTCCCACACACTTGCACTTTTTGGATGTCAGTCCTGGATATCCCAGGTATATCCTCCTCCTCCATAGGCCGCCCCAAACCACCTCCCAGAGAAAATACAAGTGGACAAGTATAAGGGGTTTCTCCATCACAGTGGTGACCACACTCTCTTACTTGGGTAATTCCTGCAGCCCCCTGCAGTGGCTCCTCGCCTCCAGTTCCCATCCAGCTTCAGCAGGCTCCATTTCTTGTACTTGTCACTTGCCAGGGTGTCTGGAGTCAGGTTGCAGATCTCCAGGCGGGAGTAATGTCTCAAGAAGTCGTTGAACGCCATCCTGTGGGAGGCAATGTCACAGCCAACGTCGCCTTAGGATGGACAGGTTTTCTATACAACCACCTTGTCTCTCCTCCCTCTCCCACTGTGATTTAGCACTAGGATTTGGGGTGAATTTGCTTGCTCATCTTTGCAGAATGTACTGGGAGAGGTTACTTCGTGTGAAAAAAGCAGAGGGGAAAACATTCCCTTCAGCCTGAATGGAAACCCAGGGCTACTTACCAGAATTCCCCATCTTCATGCCTTCTGGTCAGCCGCTCCCGCACCTCAGGGTCAACGCCACTCCAGTTTGGGCAGCTGAAAGACAACCCCACATCAACTACAGGGTAAAGGTTAAATCCTAACGTAGCTGGTCTGGCACAACGATTTCATTTTCTTACAGCTCCAGGCGACTGCAATACTCCACAGTATCTAGCCAATAGCAGCTCCAGGGCTCTCAAACCACAGCACAATTAAAATACAGGTACCTGGGATATTTGATACCTCACTTCTTAAGTATCCAAGGTAAGGATCAGAAACAGTTGTATTTGCAGAAAGTGCTAATGCCTTGACTGAGACAGAGCTTTATTTTAGAAAAAGGAAGACCCAAAACAAATATTGCCCAGCCACAGAAGTAAACTCCATCTTTCATTGTTAACAACAGAAATGGATTTTTAAAGCCCTTTTAGAAAGAGTTTTCTGTAGCTCACCACTAAGCCTGGGCTGTTAAAGGAGCAGAAACTACAGAGAGGCTTGTAGGCACCATCAACCAAATGACTGCATCTTACACAAAGGCAGGTGTTGGTACGAAGGGCACTGCATGCTGTGATGCCTGCGTGGGAGATGACAGTGGTAGGATGCTTCTTTTAAACAGCTCAAGAGCGAATATCACATTGAGTTGTGACTTAAGAGAGGAATTTGAGGTAGTGAGAAGACAGGCAACAGCAGAAACATGATCGTACCCCTGCAGTAAAAGTCTATGGGCAACATGCAAGCCATCGACTCACTTGTCGTTCCATTTTCCGGTCCACTCCACTTCCCCCCAGGGATTTCGGATTCTGATCAGCTTCTGCATCGTTCCTCGGAAGTTCACCTGATGGGATCAAAAGTGTACAGAGAGTTACCCAGGGACTCAGCACTGTGTTCTCTTTCACCTTTTCTATGGGAATTAAAGGACGTGACAGAGTAAGTATCTCAGTGCTACACAAACACCAAAGTGTATACACACAAACATGCACTCATCTGGTCCAAAAGCCACAAAGTCAAACTGATTTTGAATGAGCTCCACGCAGCCAAGCCTGTCCAGAGAAGGTTTACAGCGTGCACAAATCTAAGCTCACAATAACCAAAATGTCTATTTGGTGCTGCTAAAAAAATGACCTCCGATAGGATTTCAAGCAAAGGGAATGTAAAGCTGCTACAGGACTGCCAAAAAGCAGGTAGAAGGGGATATTTCTTTTAAGTTGTCATCTATGTATAAACTGCTTTTTCACATTCAAATGCTTTTTCTCCCCCTCCCTATATATAAGATGAGCCTCTTACAAGAGATGGGATACTCAGTCTGGCCACAACCCCTTTCACCACAGGAATGCCCCGCAGTGCGGCAGCCTCAGCCCCTCCTCGCACTGTGCCGAGGCCCTGGCTCGTTATCTGCTGATCTCTGCGCACACTGAGGCCAGGCCAAGCAAAGCTGTATGAGTTTCAATGGGAAAAGACAGTATTTATGGGGAACATACAGCATTCATTTGAGCAAGGAGCTGGTGCACCTCTAAAGCCCAAAGCCAAGAAAACTACAGAGCAGCAGCAGCCCAGAGTCCAGAATGATGCTCCAGCGCTCAGGATAAACTATTCTTACAAAGCCGGCATATATCTCCAAAGGAAAAGCAAAGCTAAATCATGCCTGTTTGTGAATTGAGGTCAAATTCGCTCTTTGCTGCTTTTGCTGTGAGAAAAGGACAAAATGCAATCACAAAAACCTGCCCGTTAGCTGCATCCACCTCAGCGCAGCATGTCAGCAGCTCTCTACACCTCACTCTGAAGTTTCAGAAATTATTTCAGAAACAATTACCAGTGAAGTAACCGAAAGTCCGTTACACGTGTGGAAGGATATCATGATCTCCTTCCTTTGTTTTCGCTTGTCTGACCTTCGCCAGCCACCTACTTTTGGGCTTATGCACCTTGCATTCGAACACTGTGGCCTGCTGAAGGGCGCTGCTCCGCAGGCATTTAAGGGACAATAATATGTATTTTTATTTTTTTCTTGGCACATCTCTCGCACACCTTGCTGTGCATTTAGGGTACAGTGCTGCCAGCTACACAGAAATGTGTTGAGGGGCCCGGTGACCAGCAGAGGGTAGTGTGCCCTCGACGCAGAGCTTCCCACCACCTCCCTCACGGGGAAACAACAGCGCTTATGGAAAAAAGGGGTTTTTTTTTTGGTCAGACCCCCAAGAAGTCCAGTTTGCATTTATCCAAAACACGCTAGCTAATTCAGTATCTCTTCAGAAAAAAAGGGACTCAAAACCTGATTTGGCAAAACGGGCGAGACTGGAGAATTTGCAACACTGAAGACGAATTTGTGGTTGCCGTGGCCCAGGCCACGTGGAAAGCTGACTGCTTTTCACCCCTTTGGGGTGGCACACCTACCTCCTCTGCCCCCGTGACCGAGTATGCGTGTCCCTTCACCAGCTTCTGGGAGGTGACTGCCTCCGTCTCTGCTGCACTGGTGATCTGGAGGAGCAAAGAAGCTCAGTGAGCGCGGCATCCCGCAGGGCAGGGGATCCAGTGGAGCAAAGCTTCCCCCTCCAACGGAGCTTTAATCTCACTGGGAGGCTGCAGGGGTGGTTTAGCTGCAGCATGGAGGCAATGAGAGGGATCTGCGTGACAGAGCGGGGAGAGGGGAAGGCAGCACGTGCGGTGGTGCTGGAGACCCCAGGGCCCACGTTCGTGGCATGGGGTGCACGCCAGAAGCCCTGCACCACAGCAAAGCTCCCCCCCGGCTCTGAAACACTTGGCGTGGTGCAACCCCTCTTGTGCATCTCCAAACGCTGTACAAAGGGGATACGCACAATGAACTCCGTGTTCTCAAGGGACCCGGAGGAACACAGGGGGTGACTGGTCTGAGGCTACCCAGGCATCACCAGGGATCACACCCAGGTCCAGCAAGCCCCAGTGCTTTGCTTCCAGGTCCGAATACCCCCTTCAGCTCCACAGCGGGGTGGGGGGGTTCCCCTTCCTTTCCCCAGCACCGCCACCCTAGGACCTGCCATGCAGGGGAGTGAGGGAAAAGGCTGCACTGTTGGATGGCATTCGTACCTGAAGGCGTATCACCCTCTCACTTTTTCACGGCCAGTACAATACTCAGGCAGTCTGGCCTATAAACCCGGCAGAGAAAATTCACTTCTTGCTAGAAAGTGACTGCTTGACATCTTCCTGTAATAATACTTAACCCTCTGCAAAATGTATGGTTGTCATTGCCTTCCCACCATTTCAGAAAGTGTGTGATCTTTAAACAAGCATATTTGAAGCTTAAAAAAAGAGAGGGTGGGATCAAGCAGGCAGGATTCCTGCTGTCAATTCATGCCATATTACTGCCCCGCAGCGCACTCTCTGCGTAACGTTTAACCTCTGTGTCTCTATTTCTCTCACAGAACGGAATGAAAGATTTTACAGGATTTTTTCAAAGGCTAAACTCATTAATAATTACTTTACAATATAGAAAGTGTCAGCACTTACCAACAACGGAATATATTTACTCCCCCTCACCCCCCCCAAGAGATTTTTATCATTCTGGGGCAAAAAAAGATGTCAGATTCTTATCTAAATGCAAACGAGTAAAACAGGCATCGAAAGTGCTGTGAAGTCGCACACTGACATTAACCAAGTAATTTTCCTGCTGTGAAGCTTCCCTCTCCTATGACTCTGATTTAACTTGAAAAATGGGAGGAAACATTTAAATTTATATTATGAATAGAGTTCTTGTAAACAGTTTACCTTGCCTTTAGACATAACTAAGATGTAATCTCATTTGGGAGTAGGGTGATTATCACAATAACAATACTTAAACTCTTTTCAGCAAGGCTAAAAGTGATGCTGAATCCTTGCAGGCAGGGCCAAAACTCTTCTTTTCCTTCTCATACACGTTCAGCTTTTGATGACGTGTTTTCCCATAAAGCCTTTTAAAGGCCTGGCAACAGTCCGAGCCTCCCTGCTTCAAGAACAGAGCCCAGATTTTTTGGGAACATTTTGGTACAATTTGTGTGACAAGCAGGCTACAGCAAGGACAGAGATTGCCACCTCTGAGCATCTGACTGCAGGAGCCATTAGCAGCAGCTTTCTGTCCAAACCCACTCAGCCTGTACCAACCTGCTGCCAAGCTAGACGCTTTCTCAAGAACAAAGATGTACATCAGGACCCCTAATGAGTTCCTGTATGATTCGTTACCACGAACCTATGAAAGAGCAAAAGCTCTAGGTCTCAAGGAAGAAACACAAGGGAGGCAACGAGCTTTTACACATGAACTAATGAAGTCCACATTTCAACTTAACCCCCCGAAGAACATGCGCCTGGGTTACATTCTTGGGTCAAATTCTCCAGACCCAAGGTCTAGCAGAGAATTGTAGGCAGAGGGGACCAGCAACCTTTGTGCACCTCGCGCAGATGGAGCACGGGACCACCCTCCCGCTGCCCGCACGCACAGCAAGAGCCGAGCGTCCAGCAATAAGCCCACTAACTCACATCGATGGAGCAGCCAAGGAGAGAGCCTTTCTGAAGCGCCTTCTGAATGATTTTGAAGAGGTTGGGTGGTGCCTTCTGCAGCTCATACCATTCTGCAATTCCACCAGTGAAGTCCTCAAAGCCTTCAGTGGTGGTGCCACCAGAGAGAGACTCATACGATCCGTTCAGCCTGCACAAAAGGACACACACACGCACAACCATCAGGCTTCCTATTCTCCTCTTCTCTTGGAGAGAGGTGCTCGGTTTTGCCAGCTGTCACAGCATTTCTGCTCTCAACAGCACCACAACGGCTACAAATATGCCCTCCATTCAGCTTTGCTACTTAGACTTCTGTACTTGCAAAGCCCAGCATAAAGTCTTATACAATCATGTATACAGGTTGCAGGTTCAGTCATATCAGTGACGAAAGTCGTGAACACTATTTGAAGAAAAAAGAATATTAAAAAAATCAAGACCAAACAATTTGCCTCTTTAGTTCCACATAGTCTTTTAATCTCTTTAACAATTCTGGGTCTGATTTTCAGCTGATCTAAATTAGCTCAATTTCTTAAGTCAATTAAAATCAGTGACTTTAGATGGCAGAATTCCTCCCTAGCCATCCCCAAACTGGAAATTCAGTTTTGAGCATCTTCACCTTGAACAGAGATCTAGGCACATGGACTAGCGTGCTTCGCATGCTGAAGCACTGCTGCTGCAAGCTCTCACAGGTGTGTAGAGCACATGAAATGGAGCTTCCCAGATGCTGGTGACAGGAGACAGCACTCTAGGAACAGCCTTGCCACGAGATGCAAGAGCTATTTTTCCCAGCTAGCAGCAAAGCCAGCACATTTGGCTACTTGTCTTAAGCGCCTGTCAGCAAAGCTTTACTAAAGCAGCCATTGTGGGATACCCCAGAAGTCGTAAAGGCAAATAATTAGGCTGACATTTTAAATGCATAGTATCCATGCAGGTGAGGATGCTATGGGGAAGCAGAGGCATTGGGAGATCTGAGTGGGGTGAAAGCCTGGCCTTGACTCACTTGGCGTAGGCCTTCTCCAGCAGCGCGCTCCAGAACTCACTGCCCTCTGCCGAGTGCACGAAGAGCAGCTCCCCGTTCTTGGTGGGCAGCCTGTCATCCACCACGACGTCCACCCACTCCCCGTACTGCCAGAACTGGAAAGAGAGCACAAACACATCGTCAAGGCCCTGTGCTGTGCATTCAGGTCACCAGGACGTTTATCTGCTAACACCGATTTCCTAAAGGAAAAGCAATTCCCCTCACAGTCAGCTTCACCCACCCTGTTCAGGAATGCACGTCCTCAGCTGGATCTGCTGATGGAGGAACCACCACAAAGACAGCCCCTGCTCCCAGCTCTTTGGTTAGTGGTCTTCTTCCCTCCACCCACCATCACCCTTCTTGGACGCCTCTGTTTTTCTGCCTGGCTCTTTGACGTCCCTCAAAGTGTTCCAGGAAACACCACAGATGTAGACACAGCCAGCCACACCAGTTCCTGGCCAACAGCCCTGGGGGGGAAGGCTGTTTTCCACCTACCTGGAAGTGGAAAATTCCTGCATATTTATCCTGGAAGCTCTGGTCTTTGGGAACAACACGGGCCAGAATTTCTTCATTCAGGGTGAGAGAGGCAATAGCGGCCAAGAGCCAACAGTCCCCTGTTAAAAAAAAAAAAGGAAAGAAGAAAGAAAAAAGACACCGTTCATTATTCAAACTTCATTTGTTAGTTTTTGTACTGCATAGGGATTGTGCATTATAACCAATAATCACGTCAGCTGTCATGAGATGATCCCTCCCATCACTTTACCTCTAAGGCAGATCAAATGTACGTACACAAATACCCACCATTTCCAGGCCAGTGTGGCATTTCCTCAAGACCGAAGTAATAAAAAAAAAGTAAAAGCAGGCTTTTTATGATCTACCAACACAGTTATCACCCATGCTGGAACTATCTGAAAGAAAACTTAATACTCAATTGAGTGTCTACAGGTTAGGAAGCAGCATGGGGAAAAGGCGAAGAGCAGGGCCTGTGGGCACACGCAGGTACTCAGGGGTGCAGTTTCTCCTCAGAAGGCCGGTGTTTTCTCAAGCACAGGCTGCTGTCCTTTCCCTCCTCCATGTTTCATAAACACCTGTTGACTTGCCGTCCAGAGACTATCCTATGGACGAGCTCCCTTTAAGGCCCAGCTTCCTTCCAAACAGAAGCTCCTTTCACCTTAGACATCTCTGGAGGCTCTTGCTAGAGGCCTCTCTGTTTAGTCGCACATCTCGTCTCTGGCGCTAGCCACCAGAGAGTCAGGAAAGGTCTGAAGGCAGGCACTGTTCCCCAGTCCCACACACCTCTTCACCCTTCCTGGGATGGAGCCAACACACACCGAGCCTGCACGCCAGAGCCCCCGGGCCCAGGCTGTCTGGATAGTATTTTTCCACACCATCTCCTACCAAGCAGAGGGAGGAGAAGACCACAACTATATAAACATTACCTCTATTTTTGTAATTATTTTCAGACACCAGTGTTACTTTAACAGAGTGGTTACCTTTCCGCTCAGCCATGGGCCTCCTGCAGCCCATTAGCAAAGTGATTAGAGATTTAAAGACCCAGCTGATCCCCTGACTCTCACAGCCCAACACAAAACTCCTTGTTACCATTACCAGATCTACTCTTGCCTTGCTTTGTGAACACAGGGAAGTCAGTATTACACATCACGTCCCACAAAATGGTCCTGCAGCATGTGTAGGACTGCAGGTTCCAGAAACATGAACCAGCTGCAGCTGCTAGCAAGTCAGAGGCCAGCAAAGCAGTGGTCTTTATACAGCCTTTCCTGTGGGAAAAGGGTCAAAAGCTCGCAGGTGAGAAGCTGGATTTGAATGGGAGAAAGTCTCAGGGAGAGTTAACTCTAAAGCAGCTCTTGAGGACCACCCTCAGGCCCAAATCCATCACCACTCAGGTAGCACTAGGAGGAACACAAGCAACCTGCAACTCCCTCCAGGCTGCTCATCGCTTTTCACAGCTGATCCCCAGCAGCAGCTCTACGACTGAAATTTGTCCCATGGACTTTTTCCGCATTTCACAAAAGGCAGAAGATGTGAAATTGCAGAATAATTTCAAAACCTGAGATGGTCATAACCTAGAGGGGAAGAATCGAACATAAAACTTTCCCTTCAGCCCTGCCTCTGGCTGCTTGTCCTGCAAGGGTGAAATTGTCACGTCAGAGAAGTTTTTCAAACAGGAAAGTCACCTTGCTGTTCTCCTGTGTCAGATTATGAAGCAACGAGGATGTTCCCCTCCCTCCTCTGCGACAGCTCGTCCATCTCACCCTGCAAAATGGTGACTCTTCTTACAGCCTCCTTGGTGGTAGCGTTTGAGACCCTCTTCCCTGGGAGCCGTGCACCCTCTGGTGCCATGGTGCATTCGGAGGCACCGCCAAGCACAGCAAATGTGCTTGCTAGGAAAGAGAGTGCGGTCAGAAGATACTGAGAGGCACTTCTAGATGGGCCAATCTACAATTAACAGTATGACCCTCTGTCCCCCAGCCACGTGAGGGCTTTAGCAGTTACCCTTCACAGCAATTTTCCTTACAGAGGAGGATGTTAATGGGTTCTGCAAACAAACCCTTTGGTCAAAAGGCAACAACAGGACTTCAGTTCAGCTTACATCTGCGCTCTCCCACACACAGCCTGCCTGCATAAAGTTATTTTTGTGTTTGTTTTTTTTTTTTTTACCAAAGGAGTCTTTAGACAAACCTAACAACACGGTAATCACTTGGGAGAGACTGCTCAGAGATACCTTCTGTACTGAGGATCCCTGTTTTTATTAAGCCTCCAAAACAGGTAGTTTCTGAACAAGAGCTGGGGTTCTTCAGGTCCAAGGAACAACTCCTGGCTAGAGAACAGCCCTGGCACTTTGACTGGGGATCTTGTGGGGTCAGGCTGAATTAACACCATACTACCTCTGGATTAATATCATATTGTCTCCGCTCCTTCCTCCTTAACTTGTTTTTCTCCCCCTGGCACTCATCACACAGCAAGTCAATTCATTAACCCAGACAAAAAAAGTCTGTCACCTGAGTTAAAGGAGGTCACAGCTTGTGACAGGACTCTTCTGGGTCAAGAGAGCAGTGGGCTGTTACGTACTTGGCGGTAGAAATATTGTATGTCAGAGACATTGTGAGAGAAGGGGGTGGATGTAAACACACATGTGCACTGGACCAGCACACACCACAGGAGAGCTGAGCACTCTCCATCAACACCCCACGACTGCACGTAGGTGGATAAGCCTTGGCTTCCCCCACAAATATTCCTCTTCTAGCAGCCTGAAACCACTGGGTGTTTAAGACCAACAAAATCCCAAAAGGAAAAGAGCAGGGATCTTCACTCTGCTTGTTAGGCCATGTTCCTGCTCCAGCAGGAACAATCATTCACACCTGGGAAAAGTTAGTAAGCCTTAGTGAGACTTTTAACTTCTAACAAACAGCAATCTCAAAGCATCCTGAACACTGGGAACACGCATGAGACGAATCACAAGTATACAGACTGGTAGGTTAACCGGTCTCATCTCAGCGCAGAGGCCACATAAGTGGTAACTCACAGAGAGGTGCCTGTCCGAGCAGCAGAACAACCCTGGCATATATCCCACGCTCTGCAAGGCTTTTACAGACAGACACGCACAACTCGGGTGAAGTGAGTCTCTGGCATCTCAGACCTACGCTAGCTAGACTAAAGCCAGTACAGGTATGCTTACCTAGACTACTAGGATGCCTTCACGCGGTTAGGCAGGTCCATGCTCTCATTCAGACTAAGTCAGATAAAACCAGAAAGAGAGCAACTCAGCCTGCTCAGCACCGCTGCGCTAGTCCTAAGGCACAGCTAGGTAAAACCATGCAGCTCTTGGCCTCAACAACAAAGCTGCAGGCAGAGCTGAAGGCACTTTGTGCATGCTCTATTGAGGGGGTGGAAACAGCTCGAGGGACATCCTATGCCCCTTGTTCGCAGTCAGCTGTGGAGGTGTTTTTCCTCTCAATTGCTCAACCTGCAGCATAAACCGGAGTTGCACAGCCTTACTCGACCGGACAAACTGGACCGCTCCAAGAGAACCCCAGAGCATCTGACACTGGTGTTACCAACCTCAGAAAAACTGCGCTGATTTAACTTAGCAGCAAGTCTGGCTCAGAAGGCAGCTCTCCCACCATTCTTCGAAGAAATATTAGGATTTCTATTCCATAAACAAGGCAGGGGCTGGGCAGGCAGGGAGCAGCACAGAAAGAATAAATGAACAACTCAACATGACCACAGTAGCTCCGGAAGCCTTGGTCAAGAAGCTTCTCAGGCATCTAGGTTAAAAGCATACACCCTTTAATGCTATAATACATCTCTGAGTCAGATTTCCCCTGTAGATCAGAAGCACTGAAGTTCAAGGAGGAGAAACTCCCCTCAGAGGACCTCTAGGCCCATAAGCAGCATTCATAAAGAATTTCCTTTACTTTCTAGCTGTCCCATCAAGGCAGACATGAAGAGAAAGAAACAGCAGACTTTGTTGTAAAATCTCTCTGTTGAACTTTATACTGGTTTCTAAGGAGAATTTGGAGTCAGAGAAACAGATCTTAACTTGGACAACTCTGGGCAAGGTCTTCTGGAGGTTAAATGGCAGACGCAGCATATATAGGAGACGCACCACCCTTTGGTTTCCACATTTAAAAGTGCTCAACAGTCAGGATATCGTCTCTCCTTTTCTGAACAGTCATCACTACAAGTAGACTTAATAATTCAAAGCCTGGATGAAAACAGAGCTTGTGATAATCCCTGGAGTTCTAGCCTGCACTAAGTAAGCCTGAGCAGGGTCTTTACCAAATAGTCTTAACTATAAGAACTGGTACTTTTGTAAGGCTCTTGACAGTGACTTGCCTTTGACAGAGGAGGAAAGTCCAAGAGGATGCTAACAGCCAGGCTGCTTATATGAAGAATTTGAAAGGAGTGTTAGCAAGGCTAGGTTAATCATGGAGAATTTTTGTAAATGCACAATACAACAGGCAGAACAAAGTTATCAGAAAAGGGACTATTATCAGGCTGAGTTTATTTATATTAACAAGAAGTACTAGTTTTTTCCTGTCGTGCTTCCTTTTTGCTGCTATCAATGTTGGACTTCTTATTTCTATACGTTTAACTCCGCATTTACCTAATCTCCAGCTATAAACAAGAAAGTTACAAAAAATGTAATTGCAAGGCAAGCATAAATAGCCATAAGGGCTCAAAATTGGCCATTCTGGAGAGCACAGACAAGCAAAGCATCCCCATGAAGCGCCTGGAGGGCTGTAAGCAAAAGCCAGCTCCTCTGGTCACTGCACAGCCCATGTAAAAGTATGGGAAAAATGTACATTCAGCCAATCACAGACATGTCATAGATTAACACCTACTGAACATATCTGTATTAAGACCATGGGACTCCAGGAAGTTTTCTGTTTAGAAACATGAGGCTGTGGCAACCCACTTACAGTAGAGCGGTTGCCAGCACAGGAAAACCAGGCATCTAATTTTCTAAACTCATCCTATTCAATGCCTTATTTTTGCACACATTTTTACGTAAGGAGGAGATACCTGCGTCTGTACAGCAGAAGAGAGATATTGCGCTGTGTACGCCCCGGTGTTGTGATACCATGGTGACATCCACTCCAAAGAAGGCGGTGAAGGGTGAGTAAGTTTCCTCTCCGCAGTGGCTTTGGTTCCTCCCCTCTGCTGTAATGAGTCACCACATCCCACATGCTGCCGTTCTGAGCCAAATACCATCACTGACTTCAGATCCGATACTGCAAAACTAACTCTAAATACTCGCCTTTAAAAGCTTCTCCTAAAAAGCAACAAAACCAGAATAAAGGGTAATTCAAAGCCCAAGGGGTGGAATTTTGGTGTCTGGAGAACCTAATGAACTGTCGCCTTGGTGAGGGGACAACCTTTTCTGTGCTGACAATCAGCTATGCCTTTTATGCATCACTGTATCATATAGTCCAGGTCAAAAACAATGAAACAAATTTATAGGCTGCATCTGGCCCGCAGACCAAAGACTCTTGGGCTAAAAGGAACATTTGTACCACTGCTCGTTAGTCGAGCTGTTCGGCTACACGTCCCCTGCCAAGAAGCCTGTTGCAGCAGTGATCGGTGCGTGTGCTTTGGACACGTCATCGATCCCTGCGGTACTCGATAAGATGTTCCGAATGGCTTAGCAACAGCAGCGAAACTCCACATGGTCACAGATCTGTTGCTTTTTGGTCAAGCCTTTTGGGGAATAAACAGACTATAAAAGCTTCCTATGGAAAAAAGCAACATAATAAAAAAGTACAGGTTTCCAAGAGCACCTGACATCTTCCAGTGCAGTCTTTGTGACATCCCAAAATATGACGGGAAATCAGTGTCAGCACACAAAGTTCAAGTAAATGGAAGCTTAAGCAAATGTATCGATACAAACGCTGGTGTCAGATGAGGCAGTTGCAAAAAAACCCAAACAGACCATTTGTACATAACATCTGGCACATCTGCTAGCCTCACTGTGTGAAAAAGCAGAGATTCAATACAGACAGGCTCTTAGTAACTCAATGGCTATACAGAGAAGAGATTAATAGCATCTAATTTTTAATCAACCACTGAACTGTCACACAATACCAAAATCCTGCCCAGATTCATAAGAAGACAGTGGGGTGAGTCGTAGCAGTAGTTAGCCGTGGTGAAAACAGTAAAACAAAGAAGAACACTAACAACCTCCTATTCAAATGTTGTTTCAGGAGGTAAAATAATACCAGCTGTGAGTCAGTTCATATCCTTTGGTGGTACTGTATAACCTCATGAGAACACCTGACTGGTCTAAAGACAACTAAGGCAACAAATGCTTTCATCCATTTAAAACAAGGTTTGGCATTAGCAACAGGAACTCCACAACCTGAAAACTAAGTTACAAATCTTTCATTACAGTGCTCTTGCTGCCACAACATCTGGATAGAAAAGCTAGAAGCCTGCAGAAGGCAGAAAGCAACAAAGTGCCTTCAGAAACAAGCGTCTATGCAAAATGCCAGCTCTTGAAATGGCATTACAATAAACTGTCATTTCACTTTGAACTACTCCTTACCTGTGAAGTTTCACCATTTAAAAGAAACAAAACCAGACAGATGTCTGGCGTGCGTGTTAAGCCCTGGGACATGAATGGAGTTAATACCAGTTGGCGGCCGGTCACAAGCAGTGTTCCCCAGGGCTCAGTATTGGGGCCGGTCCTGTTTAACATCTTTATCACTGATCTGGACGAGGGGATCGAGCGCACCCTCAGTCAGCTTGCAGACGGACACCAAGCTGGGTGGAAGTGCTGATCTGCTTGAGGGTCGGGAGGCTCTGCAGAGGGATCCGGACAGACTAGATCGACGGGCCAAGACTAACTGTATGAGTTTCAGTAAGGCCAAATGCCGGGTTCTGCACTTTGGCCACAAAAATCCCCGGCAACACTACAGGCTTAAGGAGGAGCGGCTGGAAAGCTGCTCAGCAGAGAGGGACCTGGGGGTGTTGACTGACAGCCTGCTGAACATGAGCCAGCAGTGTGCC
>JAVKLA010000054.1:14039301-14055259 GCA_034782735.1 Sagittarius serpentarius | reverse complement strand
GGGGGGGGCGGATTTTGCAGCCGCCTGGGCGCCCCCCCGGGCCGGCCGCGGGAGCGGGTCTCAGCCCGGGGCCGGCCGCAGAAACGCGCCTGAGGGAGAGGGGGGAACGCAAACAGCACACACACAGCCCCCCCCTCCCCCCCCGAGTTAAATCGAACCCGGTTTAAAGGGGGGGAGGGGGCGGGGAGGGCAAATTCAGGTGAAAAGGCGCGGTGGCGCCGCGGAACGGTGCTACCGGGACCCCCGTCCCCGCCGCCGCCTCCCCCCTACCGTGGGTCTGCGCCAGACGACGCCCTGCGTCTTGTAGGAGCTGGGCCCCAGCTCTCGGTAGCCGAGGGCGGCGGGGCCGGCGGGGAAGGAGGGGTCCTGGAAGAGCCGCCCCTCCTGCAGGCACTCCTGCCGCAGCGCCCCGAAGTCCTGGCCCAGGTAGGGGACGGCGTGGCCGTGCCGCCCCGCGCCCGCCGCCGCCGCCCGCTCCTTCGCCACCGCCGCCGCCATCCCCGCCATCGCGCCGCCGCCCCGCCTCGGCCCCGCCCGGCCCGGCATCCCCCCTCCCGGCGGGTGTCACGAGTGGCGCCGGGGCTCAGCCCGGCAGCATCCCCCGGTGTGCTCCAGTCCCTCTGCGCCGGGAGGCACCCGCACCCCCTCTGAGTCACGGATGAGGAAACTTCCCTGCCGGTCTCCATCTCCGGTCCCCGCGGGCCCGAAGGGGAGCCCGGCTCCCTCGCAGCTGGGCACCTCATCGGCTTCGCGCCTGCGCCCGCCCTGGCTCCCCTGTTGCCACGTGTTCATCAATTAAAAAAAAAAAAAAAATCAGTATTCCCTACGCAAACCCCAGAAGTATCCACGTCCCAGTCTGTAAGCTTAGAAAAAAGTCGAAGGAGGGGAAAAAACTAATACGGCTCAAAGCCTAATAGGCTACATACGTACCCTGTATTGTCATCCTGTCACAATTTTGAACCCTGCATGCAACAGAAATCACCTACAGCTTGATTCGCTGGTGGTAACCAAAGCACCAAGTGTTGCTTGAATCCATCTACACCCCCCTGCTCAGCCCAAGCCGCATGCAACGAGTTCCCCCCCAAACGCGCACCCCCGCCACGCGACACAGGAAAAGGAGCGTCTCCGTTTTGGCTGCGTGCTGCTGCTGCCAAGGGTGGGCAAAATGCTGCTGCTGACACCCGCGTAGTATGGCATCCCTCCAAGGGAGAATTCAAACCATTTGTATCATATTTTAGGTCTGACTCAGGAGGTGCTGGGCGCCAGGCAGCGTTCCCCGGGGGGCGGCGGCGCAGGGGCTGGTTGCCCTTAGTGCTGCACCCACCGCCTGCGCTGGCTGTCCAGCTGCCTCGGAAGGAGAGGCACCTCCTTTTCTGGGCCATATCCCAAGCCCCGGATGCACTAAACACTTGTTTGGAGCCATCCTATCTGACTAAAATGAACATTATTGTTTGAAAAATGTCTGAAGAATCATGAAATATCCAGCTGTACCATTTGCTGAGATGTGCTGGGGAGCAAATCCGATGCACCAGGAAACACTGTCCATTTGCTTCGTAGTTTTGGACTTTGATCACTTATGATTCCCCTGCCTATACTCAGCACACGCCCTACTTACACAGTTAGGTGGGAAGCCGTTGCTATTAAGCAGGAAACCAATTCACAATGTAGCAGAGGAGGCTCCCAAAATCTTTTTGAAGTTAGATAGGAGAGCGGTATGAGCCACACCAGCCAGTGACGTCTGTGTAGATCACAGCCGTGCAAGGGAGCAGTCCTGATGTCAGCTGTGAGATCGTCCAAACCTGGCCAGGCACAGACCTGCTTTGCTCTGCTTTGAAGGTGTCTCCTCTTCCTTGTGGTCAGAGGGGCTCTCTAAATAAAGAGAAGAATGGTATTTTTAGCAGAATACTGAGGCACGTGGGAAATCAATCACACATGGAGAACTGGGAGCGGACCAAGTAATGTTACGTGCCGTAAGTGCTCTCTGAACAGAGCCGGTACATGCTGTGTGCACTCAATTACTGGTACGCCATTAGCCAAGGTCTCCAACATGGCTGTGCTGAAGCTCTAGCAGGACACAGTATGAGACACTGGAGGATGGTTTTGCTTGACTGTTTTGACTCATTAAGCACTGCTGAATTATCTTTCAGGCAAGAAGGTCATCTACTGAACCAGGAGATAACAGACAACAGCACCTCGCCATCTGGTAGTTTAACTCACAACCAGCCATGTTGCATCCTAACATGACAGATCCGGTAGCTGCAGAGCTGCTCAAAAGGCGTTTGTTTGGCTCCACGCAGTGGTTCAAGTCTGTACAGCTGCCACAGATCAGACTTCTCTGATTTTTCAAGGGTCATGGTAAAAAGAAACCAGTGTCAGTTTAAAGCAGTGGTTTTCACTGGCCCACAAAACCAGTTTTGGTTTGTGAACTCCTCTAGCCGCTTTCCAGTAGATGCAGAAGTTTAAGCTGGGTTGAAGTTTGTCATGTAATCACTTTGCTTTTCTTAGTCATCTCCCGCGTGTCCCATAGATAATATTCACAGACCACTCTAGGGTCTGCTGGCAGCGTGCCATCAGCCTCTGCTTGGACAACGATCAAGAAGATCAAGTGTGTACAAGCATGTTATATGGCCGCTCTGTGCATTCAGAGTTACCAGAGTTTTCTTAGAGTCTCTGCGGTGGGATGGGGGTTGAGATAGAGCCAAATAGAAAAGGAGAACAACAGAAGGGAGCAAAGCCAGAAGGAAAGAGAGCCAGCAAGGATTCAAGTAGGTGGTGAGAGAGGTCCCTGGGACAATGCAGAGAATGTTTGCCCCCATGGCTTGTTAGAAGGGTCCCAACCATACAGGGGCTGCACTGTCCCAGGTGGTTTGATGAGAGACAAGGATATGTTGGTGTCATACAGGATTTCACTTATTATATGGGAAGTTGGCTGTACCAGCAGTCATTTGAATAGCCTACCCACAAAGTCCTCTGCAGCCAGGTAAGTCAACAAGTTAGCCGTTTTCAGCCCAGCAGCAGATGTGGACTTGAGTCCACAGCTGGAGGGAAGGAAGTTCTTTTGAGCACTACACGGGCCAGTCCCTTGGTCTTCTACATGCTCACACAATATGCCCATTTTCTTTAAAGAAAGAGGTACTTTCCGCTTGTCTGTGAGACCAGTGTAATGCTCCTAGGTAAAACAGCAGCCCCAGGAATAGTTACCCATTAGTATCCCCCTAAAGCTGGACAATTTTAGAAAGAAAAAGAACCTTGACTTTTTCGTAAGCTCTCTGCACACCTGCAACTGTTCGAAAAAGTCACTAGCTCTCACATTTCCCAAGTAAAGTGGTTTCAGATGTTGCTGCAGCAGCTCATGCTGGTTGCTGTTAAGGAGCATCCAGCTGCCACTAGCAGCCTGGAGTCCCAAGTAGGAGGGGCTTCTCCTTCCCTATGCCCACACTCAGCAGTTGTGCTGCCTTGCAGCACCCCTCTTGCTCATCTGCCCTCCACTATACACAGATACTGGGGGAACAATGGGGAGCAACCGGCCAGCCACCCAGGAAGGGGGAAATGGAGCCACGCACCTGCCGGGCTCCTGCTCTCCTCCCCAGGAGCTGCCCTGTCCTCACCAGGATGAGCGTGGCTTCCCAGAGGAGGCTTGCAGCAGCAGTGGTGATGGTTCATAAGGAAGGCACTTGCTTTTCCCTCTGGAGCTGGAATCTGGAGAGGGACTGAGCTTTCCTCATCAGCGCAGGACTGGCTGCAGCCCTGGCCAACGCAGCGAGAGGTGGCAGAAAGACCTGGGTCGTCCTGCAAAATGCAGCTGCCCTTCCCAGCTCCTTAGGGTGCTGAACCACCACCCCTGGATCTGCCCGGTTGTGTCTCAGAGCTTCACACCTGGGGTGCAGGCGTTACCGCTGCAGCGTGTCACCTTCCTCCTCCTCAGGCACCACCAGTTTTCTGGCTTTTATAAAACAAGTGAGCAGGATCATGGCTGATTTCAGACGTGTTTCCCTGTAGGGAACCCACTAGGCTGCAGCTTGAGCTTGTAGCAACCCCTCCCTCCCCAAACATTTAGATAAAATATTGCAGCCTCTAAAAGAATAATCTTACAGACAAACATTTAGGACCTTTCATAGCTCACACCAGTCTGCCTATTAATAGTCATTCCATTTTCACAGTACTAGGGTGGGTAGGAGCCCATACATCTAGAACAGAAGGCAAGCCCTCTAAATCAAGCTAATCCTTTTTCATGCTGTAGGGTCTACAATACAGCTAAGCAGCTTTAATTCTCATTAGCAAAGTGCTGCAGTACGGGAGAGCTGTTTCATTTCTCTCTAAGGCACTACAGCAAAATTGTATCTGAAACTGCTAGATAATTGGCAGTTACTTTCTTCTAAAGATTTCCACAGGTACCGAACAGTCTTGATTTCAGACTCTTCTTTGAAACCAAGACGATGCATTTTCCTGGTTTATTTGGTTCTTCCCCATTTCTCTCACCCTCTTGCTATTGTCACAAAAGGGGGAGAGGGGAAGGAAAGCAGGAAGAGCCAGGCAAAAATATGCAAATCCCAGAAGGAACAAAAATCAGAATACTTGTTATAACTTTTTTTCTGCTTGCTGTTTCCCTAGTGGTTAATGCCACTTCAGCAGCAGTTTTTGAGAGTCATGGGGAACAACTGTCAGTTGTTCCTCTAACTATACAGTCATCATTTTTTCTTCTTCTTTATATCCTCTAGATGGTGCTTGTGTATCACTTTCTACACAAAATAAATCATGCTGCCGCTAATCAAGCTTGGAAATGGATTTGAAGCACTGTACTACAGATCACTAGGAGCAGAGGGTTGTGGTATACACACTGGGTGGTTAGTCGGTCCAGGCCTCTGCCAGAGAAAACAGTTGTCCTCAGCCTCTTCCCAGATGTGAGAAAGGACAGAAAAAATCCTATGGCACATTTTACTTGAATTTTTGAAGATTAAAATCTGACTGTACCACACCTTAACACACTGATGATGCACAAGGGTTCACCCCTGCTGTGCCCACTCATGTCTGGTGGCAACTGGGATTACAGAGGACACAGCATATCAAGCGTATGTCTATAAAAGTACGTGGGAAACAAAAGATTCCTGATCAAACTGGCATTTCCCAAATGCTGGAGCACCATGCTTTTCCACGAACAACGTTGCCAAAGCTCGCAGCTTACAGCAACCACCGCAAAATGGGAGCATGCCTCTGGACCACAGGAACAGAGGAAATTTCAGCACAAGAAGCTGATGGAGGGAGGGAAACAAAGAGGTATTCTGCCTCACAAGCAGAGAATGTGGGTACCTCTGAGTGGGTCTATTTGTCAGAAAAAAAAATCCATCCTGGAAAGAAAAAAACCCTTCCCCTCAATCCTTCCTTATTCCACTCTTCACTCTGGTTCAGTACATGGATGCACCTAGAAGTACTGAAAAGTAACAGAGATGAAATTCTGGCCATCCTTCTCCTTTACTGAATTTCAACAGCATTGACTGAATTTTGGGATAACCAGTATAGTAAATCCCTCAGCCCAGCCTTCTCTACCTGTGCCCATCTGGAACCAACCAAGTCATTTTGTTTCCTCTTTTGCATTCACACCCTTCAAATATTTGCAGACAAGCAACCCGGCTAGCCTCTCTTTGGACTCCTTATCTCAACAGGTTGGCAGTCCTTAAAAATCCTCTCTTCCCTTCCCCACACCTTCTGTCTAAACTTACCAAGGGGTATTCATCGAACATGCTCTCTGGCAAACAAAGTTACTGTTTACCCAGGACTTTGTTGGACACGCAGTGGGCTTTGCTGCGGAAACCTAGCCATTAAATAGGAAGACAGAGAGCAGCTGTGCTCTGGGAAATCGCTCCTGCTTCAGTCCTTGAACCTACAGACGTTTGCAGCCCCCTTGCCAGGGAGGTGTGCACCCCTGTGTCAGTACAAAATAGGGTTGCCAGGGTAGAAACGTGGAGTTTTTCTACCACAAGAACAGGAACTACTATTTTTTTTTGAGGTCTAAAAAGCCTTCTGCACCCAAGGCTTGCTTTGTTTTTTGCTTGTAAATATTTCATATGCAGGAAGCAGCACCAAAAGACTGTAAATATGATGGCCAGCTTCTCACTAGCTGAGATAAGACCCCGTTTTTATAGACGGGGAAGGTACAGTGACTTTTGCCCAAGGTCACACTGGACGTGGGGAGCAGGGGTTACCAGCTTGCCTCCTATCCGGTGATAGGATTTTCCATTTTTGGCCTAGGTCATGCTCCTGGGTTGTATTCTTGCCCTCTGCAGGTCATATGCCCAAGTGGCCATCTCTAGCTCTGTCAAGTTCACACCTTTTATTGCTAATAAATTAACTCTTAAAATCTGCTTTGAGAGTACAAAAGAGAATCTTTTTTTTAAAAGAAAAAATCACTTAAGCCAGAAGTGGGTTCAACTTTTCAACTTTTTCCTGGCTTTAAAACTCAGTGACGTCTCCATAGCCACGTAAGCTGCAGCAGTAGATACCCAGCTCCAGGTTTTGCGGCTGCACAACCCCCCAACACTATAGAGCCCAATCTCAGAAGGAAGGAAAGGAGTTTTAAGCTGTCTTCATCTGGATTTTTAAAGCACGGGTCCTCTAGCCTGCCTTTCAGCACGCTGAACGCACACAATCGCTTTATGTGTGTAAATAGGCGTGTCTGCAAAACCACTGGTTTCCCTTGCTCCTTGTTAAAAGCGTATTTTAAAAAGGGGCAGCAAAAAAGCAAATAACGTAGGAGTAGCACAAGGCAGCGCCTGCAGTGCCAGCCGCGCTGGCTGCGGCCCCCGCCAGCTCCCTGCCCACATCTCTCGGGTACATCTTAGGTACATATTTGCACTTCTGGTGCCTCCTCCTTCCAGGGCTGTTGGAGTGCTTAGGGCAGCCCCCGTCTCCACCCCAGTCTGCTGCCTGCCCGGTATTCACCTCCTCTTGCCCAGGAGGCAAAGACAGAGCTGCACCGCACACCGGGAGGGTGGGCAGGATGTCCAGGGTTGCGGCGAGGCTGCGCCAAGAAAGGGAGGCCGGGGACGGGCTCGGATCCAACAGGAATGCTATCAAGTATTTGAAGCAGGACTACGAAGCCCTGAAGCAGCAGTGCCTGCAGGCTGGCACCCTGTTCAAGGATGAGGAGTTCCCAGCCTGTCCTTCCGTGCTGGGCTACCGGGACCTGGGACCGTACTCCTTCAAAACCCAGGGGATAATCTGGAAACGCCCCACGGTAAGAGTGCTTTATAACTGCCTGCTTATTAATCAAAGCCCACCTGAACATCCATGCTAAATCAGTGGTGAGCCTGAATTTTTCCTATTCCTGTATGTTTTGGTTTTTTTCTTCTATCTTTCTTTACCTCCATGGTTCGCAGAAGCAAAGTTGAAAAGGGGGTGGGAAAGAAGAAATCAACATCTTCTAAGCCCTTTATAAAGCAAGGAATCCTATAACTGTTTCATGGGAACCTGGGAATTTTGGTCCTTTCAGGCCAGAAAGGGTGATGCATACTTTGAAAATGTGTCTTTTCAGGAGTTGTGTGCCAACCCTCAGTTTATAATTGGAGGAGCTACTCGAACAGATGTCTGCCAAGGAGAGCTGGGTATGTACAGTGCTTCTGAATTTTATTTTAGAGGAAGAAAAAAAGAAGTGAAGCTTCCTTTAAAAATTCCTCATACGCAGACCATTTTATTGGCTATCTCCCAGGCATAGCATGGAGAGAGGCAGATACCCAAGAAGGGGACTCATGCACCAGCATTGCTGCCTGAGGCTCGTAAGAGCTACGTTAAACTTGGGAGACACCAAACTGTCTCCTGGAGGTAGGAAGCCAATTACCCCTTTGTGGAGCAGACGACTGGCCTGCTTTTCACCTCTTGAGGCAGAGCTGGACACCAGCCTAATCATTAGAGCACTTGACCTGAAGCAAGAGAGTGGGCTTCATGCTCATCCTGGCAAGAGGAACTCCAAAAACTCAGGGGACAAGGGACACCAGGGAAGTTTCATCCTGTAGCCTAGTCATTAGGGATTTTACCTGGGAGGCAGAGCAAGTTCCAGCCTCAGTTTCACCAAAACAAATACACAATAACCATGGAGCAGAGCAGGAACTGGTTTAGTACAGGGGCTGGGGCTATGACATGCCATTTTATGCCAAGCAGGATGGCCCATTTGCTTGCAGGCATGAGTTAGAAACAAGGACCGTATCGTAAAAAATGAACGGAGCGCATAAACTTTGTAACACCATCCACAATGAGCAAATTGTTCCAAGTCCTTTACGCTGAATGTTCCTTCTGCTTGTACAGTGTTTGGTGTAGAGCTGTGAGCAGGGACAGGAGCGACCAGGCACCGGCCATGCTGTGCAAATGCAGCCAAAAAAGGCAGTGTTGCTCAGCTCCCCGAATTAGGGCCTGACGCTGATGAGATGTCTCTCAGACAACACTCATCCTCTCCTAGAGATCCATCATAGAAAAACTTCCTTAGCTATTTTTCTCCAATGCTTGCCATTGTCTAAAGAGAGCTCCTATGCAAGTGGCTAGAAGGGAGCTGTAAGGGGGGCTTTATTCTGCCTTTGAATAGCTGCTGCAGCAGCCACCTTCCCTGTCTGCCTCACTGATAAGATCCAGCTCCAGAAGACAGCAGCAGCAACCTCTCCTGACTACATATAGAGGCAAGAAGGCTGAAACTCTTGTAATGAGAATTTGATAGATTAGACACAGGGAAATCAGCCTTTCTCCCTCCTGCGCCGCTTACGGCAGTACTCCTAACCTTACTGGTCTTCAAGCCCATCCATTGTGCAAATGAGATTCAAACAATTTCTGCAAGTCATTGGCAATAAATAATACCAATGCTGGTCCTGTAAACACAGCACCATTAAAGCAATTGCTAAAAAATTCCCTGGTGTGTGGGCCTGTGCTCAAAATGCTAAAAATAAGATGCCCAATCATATACTTGCTCCAGGATATTTATTCGGTGCATGCTGGAACAGAGTGTGGGGAAATCACTTACTGTATTTTAAGAGAACAGATCAGAGAAGTAATAAAAGTGACGTTTCTTGTCACCACCAATTTGGGAAGTTTCTATAATAGCATAAAAAAAAAAAAAAAGATCATATGCCTGAAGTAAAACCTCATTTTCCTTGGCAGTTTACAAGCTAAAGGACTGAAGAGTATTACTTGCTCTTAAACTAGAAGAGGTCAACGGCATTATTTGTGTTAAGCCTAGAAACTGAATGCAAATATCCTGAGCCCCTTTTTATTTCTGTCATCTCCTGAACGTCTCTGTGGAGTCCTAGTCCTCTGTGCTAAATGGGCTTTCATTAGAGAAAAGTGCCAAAACCCAGCAAATAGTGGTTACAACAGAACTGGACCCAAAACCCTCCTGTGAATCTGAACACGGTGCCTGGCTCTGGGCTTTCCCAAGCCAGCCTTCGGTGGGCAGTACCCCAAGTGCTAGTCCTGGAAGCAGCCCCTAAACCTGGAAGAAGAGCCCCAAAAATCTGATTCTGTGAGGAACTTCCTTTTCTCTTGCTCTCAAATAAAAGATAAAATAATCAAAGATAATCCTATTTGTTTCTGCAAAGCTGCTTACAATAAATTCTACACACACTGACCTTTCACAAAAATAAACTTCAGGATACAGGCATGGGACTTCCCTTCTAGTGTTGAGGTATTTGTTTTACATCTCTGAGGCATACTATGCTTTTTTGGTATTTGATCCAATACCTTCAATATCAAAGTCCTTGTTACTAAAGCCCTCATGTAAAACACTTCTATTGAAACAGACACTGATTACACATTTACATAAGCCACATATGTGACCTGTTAACAAGTCCTTCAGGGAACTAGAGCCTATTTTTAATAATCTTCTCCGACACATTTCTTTTCTTTTAAAAATAACACTGCAGGTCTGGGTTTATATGAACAAAAGGAACAAGAAAACCCAGAGTTAGTCTCACTCCATTAAACTTATTTCTTTGACAACAGCATAAGCTAGATGAATATCAGCTTGGGAAGCTTGATGGGAACTTGAAAGACTTGAAATATTTTAAACGTTCTTTGAACCATATCTTTTTGATAGCTTAGTAACAACTTGAAATGCAGTCACATAGCTTTAGTTATTAAAGGTGACTTACGAAGTTTTCTTGCAGCTATCTGAACAAGTTAACCCCAGAATTGTTTGCAGAAGTTCTTAAGAAGCAAGTGGCATAAACTTAACTTAAATAATATAAAACATACTTAAACCCTCTCAGTTTAATATTAGCTTTCCAGACCCTCACTGTTTACATTCACGGAGCCCCTTTTGTTCTGAAGGCTCAGAGGGTACTCCAGGCACTGCAGCTCTCTTGGCCTGGGCTGTCAGCTGGAGAAGTCCCCCGAAGCCAACGCAGATGCACCAGTTGACGCCTGCTGAGGAACCCACCCCATGCGCACTTTGTGCACATCTCGTCTTACGGGCAGATTTGGGAAGTTTATGGCTAGACTGGAGAACAAACTAAAGCCTGACAGCTCTGACAGCTGCTGAGGGAGCCTTTGGAGCTCCTGCAGGCAGGAGAGTGCTTAATAGTACTGGGTTTGTTCACTTATTTTGCTATAGATGTTAATATATGGCCCTTCTGATGTTCAGTCCCCTGGGCCCAGGGGTATTAGAGATCCTTGTTCTAGCAAATATATTCCCTAGATCTCAAAAAATACATTCACTGACAACTCTGAGACCCCGAAGAAAAGAAAGCCTATTCCTTTGCTGGGTGCTCCTCTGCCTTTCTGTAAACAGCTGCAGAGCTTAATTCATTTCCACGGAAAAGTTTAGGAAGTCTTTAGAAATCTCAAAGCAGGAACAGCCTGCACTGCCAGAAATTATAAAGCTAGTGGGGTCAGCACTTCCTTGATGTCTGGTAGGATGCCCTAGGTACTACAAGCTGTGAAGAAGGGCTTCCAGCAGAAACTAAAGCCGAGAGTCACATCTGCTTGACTAACCGGGAAGCAAGGGACACAGCATTGTATTTGGATCCCTTCTGGACACCAGGCATTGCTGAAACAGCAACAAGGCAGAGTACAGTCAGGACAGAAATGCCTCTGTACTGTCCAGTTAGATCTTGGGACCAGACACTTGGACTTGGCTTAAACTCACCATCACTAGGTCAATGAAGAGTTTAGATGCTCTGCGTCTACTCTTTGATGGTAGCTAAACAGAAACTGAGCATGGCTCTGTAGCAACTGAAACTAATCGAATTTCTCATTTATTTTATGGCCCCTGCGAGTGCAGCGTGCTTGGGTAAACATCATCAATATAGAGGAGTCGCTCAGCTCCCAGGTCACCAAGGATTCGGTATTCTCTGCAGCAATTCCATTATCTCTGTAAACCAGGAGGCGCCTGCACAGCACTGAGAACACGAGCCATCTCAGTGCATCTGTGAGCAGCAAGTGATTTTATTTCAAGCATACTAACAGCCAAAGTAATTCTCCAAGATCACGTATATATATATACACACACACACACAGAGAGCCAGGCTTCGTGTTTACCCTTTCCACCACAAACCCAAGGTCAGAATTGCTTATTTCAAATTAAAAAAAAAGAATTGCACTTTACCAACATTACAAATGACTTCAGATTCAGGAATCAAGCTGGCTTTTTTTTTAGCACATTCAGCAGCAGTGGTAAATGCTGTAATTGGCACTTGTCTGAAACTTTTGTTCATGAAATACGAAACCGAGCAGAAAGCAGTGTATGTGCCTGCAGGTGATTCAGCCTTGTGGGGCTAATGTTGAGGAGACTTTTTTAAAAATTTATTTTTATAAGCTAAAAGGCTACAACTTCAAATGCACACAATGCGCGGAAATGCTTTTTGATACTGTCTTTTTTCTGACTATAACTTATTGGAAATACATTCTAATTAAATATTAATTCATTGGCCAATTGGCCTCCTTTCCCCTTCCTCCAAAAATTCACTTTTTAGGAAAGGAATCAAATAGTTTCCTCACAGTTTGAAAGATGACTCGTAACCTGCAGCTGAATCAGGACAAGGTGGAGTGGTCCTACATAAGCTGCCTTTCTATGCTGTTGCACTATCCTGTAGGCACAACCACAAACAAAACTCTGAAATTTGCTGCTGGCAAAATGATGTTGAACTTTGAAAAAAGGAACACATACTGTCAACTTGTACTTCGTTAGAACTAGTAATATATTCTCCAGTAGTGCTGAGAAACCTTACTAACAGGCCAGGATCCCATTGTGGTGTACAAGAAGGTAAGAGGCAACCTTAGGCTTCATCCTGGAAGCTCCTTGATATGGACAGATTCCTGCATCCTCTTTAATTTGTCTTAAAGCCAATATAACAGGAGCTTGAATGTAATGCATCACTTGTACATAAAGATGGCCTCAAACCATCTGCATCTAGGCACCCCATGCAAACCTTCCTTTTTCAGTTACTGCACAGCAGCCAATTCCTGGCTGGCTCCTTTTGGAGGACAAGGTTGATATTTGTTCAGCCACAAGCTTAGCCAAAGATGTTAGGCCCCCAAGTAAGGTTTAGAGGTAGGACTCTGCATTGCTCAAGGCAGGCATAGCTATTTCTAAGGCCAAGTTCACCACTACAACTCTTCCAACATGAGTGTCTTTCCTTGTGTGCTTTGAGCAGACTTGCCCCTAATGCTTCCGTGGGAAGTTGGACTGCATGGTGTGTTTGATGGAGGCAGAAGCACCAGTGCCAACGTCACTCACTGTCCTGGATGCTAAGAAGTTAATTCATACCATAAGATAGCCATAAAGGATTTCATGCTGCATTTGGCATCTTTTGGGGTTAAGATTCTGAAATTTAGTTCTGAGTCAGAGAAGTAAATAACTTATTCAAGGAAACCCCTCTCATTTCATTGATTCTTCTGCCTAGTTGTGCATCAAACATACACCATCCTCAGCAAAGCCCAGAGTAGTTTCCCCTTCACTGGCTGTAGAAACCTGGCCTGGACCAGGAAGGGGAAACCCTTCCAGATGTTGCACATTGAGAGAGCGCCAACACGTCACTGCTGCAGACCTCATCTGGTCTCACCGGGGCGGAGGGACACAACAGCGACACCAGGACCCCCACCCTGCCACCTTCTAAGAAGTAGTCTTCTGTGCTTCACAGCATGCCAGCAAGAGCCAGCGCAGCGAGAACATCGAGGTAGCTGAGAAAATGAGGGCTTCCATTCTAACTTTACACAGCTTTCCATCTTCCTCCACTGAAGAGCCATTCCCCAGACTTATCACCATTATTTCTCCCTCTCCAAGCAAAAGCAGAAATTACAACAGCATAAAGCATACACCTGTACCAAGGAAAGCCTCAGAGAAACAGGTACAAAGAAGATGTGTGTGTTCACGGTCTCATTTTTTCCTGCATCTACATTTTCTTGGGAGAGGAGGTTCTTAAAGCCTTTTTTTCCCCACCTTGTGCTCTCCCAATTTTGCTTATTTTATACATAGGTACCTAAGGCTGGGAGGAACCTTCCAGGCCAGTGAGTTGAGCCCTCTCCCACAGAACACAAAAGAATTTGTAAAATAATTAGGTTGAAGATGAGCTCGAGAGGATTTTTGCTCATAATTGTTCCAGAGGCTGAGGCTTTCAGACTGGCTTTTCTATATACACAGCATTTCCAGTTTAAACATCTCAC
Source organism: Sagittarius serpentarius (assembly GCA_034782735.1). Classification (NCBI taxonomy): domain Eukaryota; kingdom Metazoa; phylum Chordata; class Aves; order Accipitriformes; family Sagittariidae; genus Sagittarius; species Sagittarius serpentarius. Next base: position 14,041,624 of record JAVKLA010000054.1, on the reverse strand, counting down.
AACCCTTTTATTTTAATTTATCTTCCCTTCTGTAAAATAAATCTTACCTTTCAAGTAAGAGCTCTTGGCTGAAACAGCTTTTCTGCAAAGTAGCATTTAACCTGCCTCACACCTCCTCTTCAGGCTTCACTTGCGTAGGATGAGCAGGACAATTATTTTTTAACCTCTTCTCGTAAGAAATGCAGGTGGATGGGGAGAAGTAGGCGATCCAGCCATTTTCTAACCCCTTCCAGCTTGAATGCTCTTTCCTGAATGTGGCAGCTAAGATAATGCAGAGCAATCCTGGGAGAAGGCTCAAGTAGCACCTCACAGTGGGTAGATCGTGTTTTTGCACCCCTAATCTGATCAGCCAGCTCAGGAGCTTACAGGTCAACACACCAGGGGCAATTTACAGGTGTTTCCCAACTCACTGCTTGCCTAACTGGGAGCAGCTGTTTCTTATTCAGCACATAGGAGGCACCTGGGTACTTCCCAGGGGGGCACAGGCAGCAGAGAGCGCACAGCACCAAGCAAGTCCCCGTATCCTACCTTTACAGTTATGTTCATCATGGCACTAAATCATAAAGCCCAAGTCAATACAAAGAGTTAACTGCTGCTCTAAGATATTAAATCATGCTGCAGATTAATCGCTTTCCTCTGTTTCTCCTTTGGCTTATTTCCACTGAAGCAAGAGCTGTTATGCCAAATCCTTCTGCAAAATATGCACCTGCACAAAGAAACTATGTCTTGGCACAGACAATCCACAGGGAACCAGGAAAGTGTTAGCACCTTCAGAGCAGGTTTTTTTTTTCCTAGACTTTCTGCACACCTCAGAAATGACACAGAATCACAAAAGTTCTTCCTGCTGTTTGCACTCTGCAAATACGGTAACAAACCCATGAGTCATTGAGTTTCCCAGGGGCACCACATTTGGCGTGATAGAGCCTTCTACTTACCCAGCCTCCAATCCACAACAAGCGGGTAACCAGCCCAGCAAACAGCTCCTGCTGACACACAGCCTCCAGGGAGGGCTGGGCATGCCCATCCTTTCCAGGGTAAGGAGTGGGCCAGAGAAAGGACTCATCTACTTGCAGAGTTCCCAGGAGACTTTAGCTTCCATTAGACTCATGGGCAAATCTGTAGTAATAAACCTAAGTGCCGGTTCAAATTCAGACCTTCAAAGAAAGGGCTAAGAAGCAATAGCCGCCCAGATGTTCCTGCTATCCATTGCATCTTCTCCAAAAGATAGGGGTGGAAGTCCCACCATCCTTCTGTCAACTCAGAGATTTTTGCCCTCTTCCAGACCCCTTCTAAGCCCTTGCCTCTCCCAGCTGCGGGGTCTTGGGTGTAGTTAAAGTACTGCAGGTTATTAACTCTGTACTGCCCAGCCAGTCTTTGCAACCCCCATACTGCAGGTTATTAACTCTGTACTGCCCAGCCAGGCTTTGCAACCCACATACGCCAAATGCCTTCTCTCTCTGGCCATGTTCTTGGTGTCCTGAGGGCATTAACAAGCTTAGATAAAGCAGCCTGCTTTCACGGCTTCATTAAAAAATCAAAATAGCGAAGCCCAAACTATACAATTGAAATCACCACCATGATCAGCCTCAGAGGCCCCAAGATACCTATGCGGTCTGGATGAGTGGAAAATGAGCAAAAGGGAGAAATAACACAAGAAAACAAGAATGGATTGCTGAACCAATACTGAGTCTGGCAGGACCTTGCAAAGCACTTAAGGCTGGCAGTTTAGTCTAGATGGCAGTGTGACATAATGGTGTAAGGAACAGTTCGCCAAACCCCTATGTATTAATGTACTTTTCTGCCTTGTAATGTATGCGCTTTTAGGTGATTGCTGGCTCCTAGCTGCCATTGCATCTCTCACTTTGAATCCAGACGTGCTGTACCGTGTTGTTCCCAAGGCTCAGAGCTTCCAGAAGGACTATGCTGGGATCTTTCATTTCCAGGTACCTATATGATTAGGGTATTGAGAATAAAAGAGGAAATGTTCATATTTAGCTAAACCCAGCTTTTTTGTCTTTGGCACAGGCTAAATAGTCAAGAATTATGGTGTGTAAGTGAAATTGGTGGGGGAGAGGGAAAGAAAAGAAGAACAGAGTTAAATAATGTTAAATGATGCCTGCTCACTGGCTAGGTTCTGCTGTCTTACAGCTGACAGGGCTCTGGTGAGTTCTACAGGTTTTGTAAGCTGAGCCAAACCATCACGCCATGTGAGTCAAGCCAAGCTCTGTCACTGCCGACTGTCAAGGGTGAACTCAGGCTGATGCGGTTTCTCCCCCGTCCCTTCCCTTCCCTTCCCTTCCCTTCCCTTCCCTTCCCTTCCCTG